>CAJQZJ010036550.1:15668-43600 GCA_907164525.1 Lophiomys imhausi
TGACCCCCCCCCCCCAAAAAAAAGGGTAATTGTCTCAGAGTTAGGATTAGGGCAGGGCTCTGTTCTTATCTTTCCAGGAGATTTAAAGCATCCATTCAAGGAACCCAGGGACAACTGGACAATGGAAACCTCAACAGAAAACAGAATCAGACACCAAAGAAGACGAGTGGCCCAGATGATTCAGCCTTGCAGACTCCCTCAATAGCTGTTTCCATCAAAAGTCTACAACCACAACAACTCAAAATCGCTAAGATCATTCAGCTCCACACACTGCCCCAGCCAGAACTTCAGTAAAGCCTGGAAGATCAGCTTCTGCCTACAAACTTCTTAGGCATCTAAACAGCTGAGCACATATTGACTGAACATAAAAGGATTGTATTAACATTTTTGACCATTTTTCCATTCTGGTTCAGGGCCCAAACAGGCTTACTACGACCCAAATCAGCAGGAAGTCATTTTAAGAGAGAGACGTCCCATGCCCAGAGGGTAGGGAGGGTGTTTCTCCCCCTCCCCCTTTTGGTTATTTGAAGGAAAACTTTGTTATTTAGGGGAAGAGACTACAAGCTGTTAAATAGTCTTGTTAGATGGGTTTTGGAGGTTAGACCCAGGGACTTCCTTCTTTTCCTTTTCTGTATCCTTCTTTCTCTCTATGTAGGAGTGCACAGACTTGAGAAAAAATGGGACATAGACATAGTATGGAAAGGACCAAAAAAAAAAGGGACAGATTATTGAATATGCCCTTATACCTTTGTATATTGATACAAAATTAGTATTATATTTGGCTAAAGTGGTATTGACCATTGTATATTGTGCAAAATTAAGATTGTATTAGACTACATTGGTATTGATCTTTGTATATTGATACAAAATAAAGATTATTGTTGGCCACAATGGTATCAACTCTTGTATATTGACGTAATATTAAGATTGTATTGGGCTACATAGGCATTGATCTTTGTATATTGATACAAAATTAAGAGTATATTTGACCACATTGGAATAGATCTTTGTATATTGATACAAAATTAAAGGTAATGCTTCTTAAAGGTATTGTACCTAGAGATACTTAAAAATGAAATGTGAAGCTCTGGCCTCTTGATACCAACCGTCTTAAACCATTTAGGATAGTTAAGAAATACAAACTCCTAGTCATGCAAGTGTGTCACTTTGTTACCTACTATGACAGTCTATCACAGATATTCTCTAAGCTACTCAGAAATTAAGTTGTTAAGAGACAAGCAACATTCGCTTATCTAAATACAAGAGATAGATAGGACATCTTCAAAAACCCCAAGAGATCTGCAGAATATGGCATTCAAAGATGTTGTCTTAAATTAAGATTTTTTTTGATATCGAGACATATCAGCTCCTGACAGCACCCCCTATTCTACTCCAAGTAGAAGATGATCATCGAAGAATTTCCAGTGTGAGATGGTTGAATTAGTGGCAAGACTATCTCTTGGCATGTAAAAAACCCCTTGCTTCAACTGCAGACAGACTGCTGTCCAAAAAGGACAAAACTTGGTAGCAGGGAAGTCGACAGCCTAGCTCTGCCAAGACAGGTTAGGTAAGTCCTTCATAATTCCTGCTCTACAATCAATGTCTGTCAGAGAAACAGGACCAAAAGGCTGAATATTGATGCTGTAACGTATGGAGAGAAAACAGGAACTGTCCAGGCATCCACTGATATGTCATTTCTTAGTTTTGGAAGCTGCAGGCCCTGCACTTCCTACATAATCAGATATATTTATCCCTCTCAGGTCTCTGAGGTGGTTGAGGAATAGATAGCTAGAGTCTCATAGTTAAATTTTGAGTTGTTTAGGAATCAAGAGGGTATTCTGGATCTAAGAAGATGTTTTTAATAGTGATGCAAGTTAGTATGAAAGCTGAGTCAGATATGGAACTTTAAACTCATGGAGATGGTTAGATGGTAGAATGTTAAAGTCAGGGGCCAAATATGTATGAACTGGACAATGGGAATGTATGCTGGTCCATTTAACTCTCATAAATGTGGCGTATTTATTTCTGTTGTTTTGTATAGTATTTACTGTTATAAGAGAAGGAACCATTTGTTGGACTGAAAGGGGAAGCTGTTGGGGGCAAGTGGGTGGAAGGGTAGGACAGGAAGGGGAAGTAGGGAAGGGATTGTGACTGAGATGTAAGTTGAAGAAATAAAAAAATAAAGTATAAAAAAAATTCTTGCAAACTGAATCCAAGAACACATCAAAAACCTGATTCACAGTGATCAAGTAGGCCTCATGCCAGGTATCCAAGAAGGTTCAACATATAAAAGTCTATCAATGTAATCCATCTTATAAACATACTGAGAGAGAAAAAATACATTATCATCTCATTAGAAGCTGAAAAATCTTTTGACAAAAAAAAAAAAAAAACCTATGACATCTCCTCATGATAAAAGTCTTGGAGAGATCAGGGATACAAGATGTATACCTAATCACAACCAAGGCAATACTCAGCAAGCTGATATCCAATATCAAATTAAATGTAGAGACTTAAAGCAATTTCACTAAAATCACAGACATGACACGACTGCCCACTCTCTCCATATCTATTCAATACAGTAGTTGAAATGTTAGTTAGAGCAAAAAGACAACTAAAGAACATCACACGGATACAAATTGGAAAGAAAAAATTCAAACTATCACTATTCACAGTTGATATGATATATATATATAAGTGACCCAAAAATTCCACTAGAAGACTCTTACACCTGATAAATGTTTTCACCAAAGTTGCTGGATACAAAATCAGCTTTAAAAAAAGTAACTCTTTTTTTTTTATTCAAACAATAAAGGTTATCCTTCTAGTATCTGATATAGAGCTGGATATGTGCATAGATATTGCTTACTTTTGGTTTTGTCATGGAATACCTTGCTTTCTATATATATACAAGAATTGAAATATTTTAGGGAAAAACACTCTCCACAATAGCCAAAGTTAATATAAAACATCTTGTTATAACTCTAACCTAGCAAGTGAAAGTTCTGTATGACAATAAATTCAAATCTTTGAAAAAAGAAATTAAAGAAGACCTCAGAAGATGGAAATATCTCCAATGCTCATGGATTGGTAATATTAACATAGTAAAAATGACCATCTTACAAAAATCAATCTATGGATTTAACACAAGTCCCATAAAAATTCTAACACAATTCTTTACAGACCTTGAACAAACAATTCACAACTTCATATGGAAAAATAAAAATCTCAGAATAGCTAAAACAATCTTGTACAATAAAAGAATTTCTAGAGGTATTGCCATCTCCGATGTGAAGCTTTACTACAGAGCAATAGTAATTAAAAAAAAAAACCAGAAAACCAAAACCAAACCATAACAAAATGGCATAGTATTGGCAAAAAAAGGAGACAGTTTGAACAATGGAATCAAATCAAAGACCCAGAAGTAAAGCCACACTGATGGACACTTGATTTTTGATAAAGAAACCAAAATTATACTATGAAAGAAAGAAAACATCTTCAACAAATATCTTACTTGATGTCTGCATGTAGAAGAATGCAAATAATTCCATATCTATCATTCTGCACAAACTCAAGTCCAAGTGGATAAAAGATCTCAACATTAAACCAGATATAATAAATATGGTCAAAGAGAAAGTAGAGGATAGCCTTGAATGCATGGGCACAGGAGATATGTACTTGAACAGAATATCAACAGCTCAGACCCTAAGATCAACAAAAACCTTCTGTTGATCTTAGGCAAAACACACCATCAAAAGGACAAAACAGTAATCTGCAGTTTTGAGAAAAATCTTCCCTGACCCTACATTTGTCAGAGGGAAGATATCCAAAGTATATAAAGAACTTGAGAAACTAGACATCAACAAATCAAATGATCTAATTAAAAATGGTTTACAGAGTTAAACAGAGAATTATTGACAGAGGAATCTCTAAAGTCAGAGATGCACATAATTAAATGTTTGATATTCTTAGTCATCGGGAAAATGAACATCAAAATGACTCTGAGAATCCATCTTACACCTGCCAGAATATTTAAGATTAAAGACTCAAGGAACAGTTCCTCCCATGTCAGGAGGGTCACAACCATCTGTAACTCCATCTTCAGGTAACATGACATCTTTTGGCCTCTGTGAGCACCTGCATGCATGTAACATACACACCAAGACACATAAATTTAAAAAAAGTAACAACAAATGAAACCCAAACTTTTAAAATTTAACAACTATTATTTATTAGTAACTATATTCACTTATAACAAATATAAACACTTAACTACTAACCCTATAAATTCCTACAACCCCTATAAATGACTTCAACCCTTATTACCTACCCACTAAACCTATTGATAATTATTACAACTATTTTCATAACCTTTTAGAAGGATACAGTCTCTGGGGCAGGTCTTCAGTCATCAGGAATACAGTCTCTGTGGTAGACCTTTTAATGCACTTAGAAGTCTTTCTTCTGGAATATCTCAGAGGTCAATCTGTCAGGGTAAAATGGCTATGGCAGTTTCACCTTAAATAAGGCTTGAGGCTTTCTTCTCTCTGGGAGACCTCAGCCATCTGTAAACCAACTTATTTCCTTTGTATCAGCAATTCTGCCACTCTGCTTCAGTCTTTAAAGCTGGCCACAGTTTTGTCAGGCAGCTGTTTGAACAGGTCAAACCTCTCTAGGCAAAAGCTGAGCCACAGGGTTTAGTCCTTGGCCTTTTGCTGTCTTGCTGAGAATTTCTCTGCTCACCAGCTTCTTTCTTTCTCAGGGAGATCTGGCCATCAGTCCACCAGCACTTTCTCCATCACAGGATACAAACTACTCATTGTCCTTTTTAGTGTGCATTGGAGCTCTCTAGCATGTGGCTCTCTAGCACGGAGCACCTAGTACACTGCTCCCCTGGGCTCATCTACTTGTCCTTAAATAGTATCGCTCCTTGTTCCACCTGCTTTAGCTTAATTTGGGCTCTGCCCACTTACCAGCTGAAAACAATGCCAGGTCCTAAAGTCTTTCCTTGTTTCACCTGGCTTCAACCTTGTTTTTAGTCCATAGAGACTCCCCTCATTTCACATGACTTTCACATGACTTCATCCTTGTTTTTAGTCTACAAACTGATAAGCTAATTGCTCACAGCCAAATTGATCTTCATGCCCCAGATTAAGAGACTCTATCAGAAACCTAGATATTTACTAAATCTAATTTATATTAATCTAACTCCCTACAAGCAAAAGTGGTGCTAGATTTCTCAGTGGTTAGAGTACTTGGTGCTTTTTCAGAGAACTCAGGTTTGGTTTTCAGAAGTCACATGGTAGCTCAAAATCATATGTAATTTCAATTTTTGTTTGAGAGGTAGAAAACATGATTGTTCATATCTTGATACTAACAAGAGTCTTCAACATCACTTTCTCATCAATGAATATGAAGTTGCCAGTGCTTTGAAAAACCACAGACTTCACATTGTTTCGTATTGTTTTAGTTATCCATCTTTTTCATTTTTTATTGTTCTATGACTTAAGCATTTTGTCTCTTCAGCAATAAAATACAAAAATGTCGGTCTAGGAAATTGCTCATTGATGCAATAGTGACATGAGCATTATGTGAATAACCTACTGCTTTGTTTTATTGGAATTAAGTTCTAACTACAGAAAATGAACCAGGGATCATTACTAAGCCAAGGCTAGACAAGATAGACTGTAGGGAAGAACCTATCTATAACTGTTATTTGTTAAATGGACATAATATTAAAATGACTCCCAATGACTTATCATTATAATCATAGATCAATGCACCTCTCAACCTTCTTCCAAGAATCTATTTGCAGCAGATAGTTATTAACACAGAGATCCACAACTGATCAATGTTCGGAGAATAAGAGACTAGAAAATGCTCAAGCAAATTGGTACATATAAACTATACCCTTCCAAGGCTCAATTGTCATTTAATAAGAGGGTTGGATAAAGGGTAAAAGCCAACAGGAGCATATAATTATGAGGTAGCGGTGATACACTGCAGGACAGCTGTGCATATGAATGCACAATAGTTGTAACTGAGCAGTATGAGTGTAAGCCAAAGACAAACAATATCCCAGCATGGAGACAGAAGTTGACCACATAATCTTATTCCTAGCCATGGTAAAATTTAGCTGCTGAGAGAAGAATAGTTTTCTCTAGTAGTAGGTACTCATAAGCCAACAACGCTCCAATGGAAGACCACAGGTCTCAGAATATTTAGGCAGCACACATTAACTTGATAGAATAAATGTAAGATAGAAACAAAGTTGGGTGGGTGGAGAGTAAGAAATTAATCTGGGAAAAGTTAGGGAAGGGGTATGAAGAAAATCAAAATACTTGTGCAAAACTTAAAACTAATATAAAGAATTTAAAATTTTTGCAACAGTTGAAGTGATGGTGTGTTAACTCCTCTAATGTTTGCTACCAACATGGCATACTACATTGGTTGAATTTAATAATGAGCCTTTTTTACATTCCAGACATAAAAGCCAATTACTGTTACGGTGGTACATTTGCAATTTACTGACAAATTTTAATGATAACTATTTAGTTATGCATTGTGATGTCTATTCTCATATGAGATATTGTTCAGTTCTTTGCTTTTGAGTCCTCATCTGTCATAGTATTTCTCTAGTGGTGGTCTCTCAGGATAATTTAGAGAACTCTACTTCTTAATTTAATTATTTAAGGACTGGAATTCAATATTGAGAGAATTCACAGATCATTTTGTTCTAAAACGTTCTTTCTTCTTTACTAGTAAAGCTCTAGCTTGATTCATTTCTTCTTGAATCAGTTTGTATAAATTCTCATTTATAGGAATTTTTCATTTCATCTAGGATGACATTTCTGCTGGCATAGAATTACTTACAGTCTTCTTACAAAATTTCTTATGCTTTCTCTTCATTTTTAATTAAGTTTTTCTTTATCAAAAGGATTTTATTAGTTTATAGTGTGTGTGTGTGTGTGTGTGTGTGTGTGTGTGTGTGTGTGACATGTGTCTATAGATACCCAGAGGGGACAAGAGAGAGCATTGAATATCTTGCAGCTGGAGTTATATGAGGTTATGAGCTTCTGATAGGACCCATGGGCGCTGAACTTGTGTTCTCTGTAAGAGCAGTAAATGAGATGTAAAAATATGCTTAACTGCTGAGCCATCTATCCATCCCTAGTCTTTTTCTTTTTAAAAATTCATTCTGCATCTGTGTTTGTTGAAATTTAAATTTAAATTTAAAAAGTTCACAATTTCTGATTTTCATATGTTTTTCTATTTTTCATATGTCTACTGGAAATGTAATCTTTATCATTCCATTTGACAGCTATGAGATTAGTCTGGTCTTTATTTTCCATTTTCTTAGGATATGAAGTCATTTTGTTGTTTCTCTCTTGACCGTGTATGCGTCTACACCTATAAATCTCTCAGTCACCATGTTTCTGCTGTATTCAGTATGTGTAAATGTATGTTCACTGTAATCTGTATCACCTTATGATTTCTGCTTTGCCCATAATTTGAATGTTGTAAGAACCACATGTGTGAGAATTTATGTGTTTATCTAACTTATGATTTTACTGCTTTCTAATTTTATTTCATTGTGATTTGAGACAATGCATGGCTTAGGCTCATTCCTCTAAAAATCTGAACAAATGTTCTAAAGCTTATGATATTAGTGTGTGTGTGTGTATGTGTAGAATTAAGAAACTTTGCTTTCCTGGTGGCATGCTCAGTGTCCTGCAGAAAGAGATCTGCAGAATATGGCATTCAAAGATGTTTTCTTAATTTTATATTTTTTTTATATCGAGACATATCAACTCCTGACAGCACCCCCTATTCTACGTATTAGACTTAATAAGATTCTTTTTTTTATTTTTACATCTCAATGGCAATCCCCTCCCTACTCCCCCCCTCCAGTCTCACCCTCCCACCCTCAACCCCCTATCCTCTTCCCTTTTTTGGGGGGGAGATAATTGAATTAGTTGCAAGCCTATCTCTTGGCAGGAAAAGCCCCTTGCTCCAACTGTAGACAGAATGCTGTTCAAAAAGGACAAAACTTGGAAGTAGGTAAGTCAACAGCCTGGCTCTGCCAAGACAGGGAAGGCAAGTCCTTCATAACCCCTGCTCTACAATCAATGTCTGTCAGAGAAATTGGGCCAAATGACTGAAGATCGATGCTGTAATGTATGGAGAGAAAATGGGAACTGTCCAGGCAGCCACTGGTATGTCATTTCTTAGTTTTGGAAGCTGCAGGCCCTGTACTTCCTATAAAATCAGATATTTATCCCTCTCAGGTCTCTGAGCTGGTTGAAGAATAGATAGTTAGAGTCTCATAATTAAATTTTGAGTTATTTAGGAGTCAAGAGAGTGTTATAGATCTAGGAAGATGCTTTCAAAATTGTGCTGCAATTTAGTATGAATGTTGAGTTAGATATAGAACTTTAAAATCATGGAGACGGTTAGATGGTAGAAAGTTAAAGTCAGGTGCCAAATACATATGGACTGGACATTGGGAATGTACGCTAAGCCATATAACCCTCATAACTGTGGCCTAATTACCTCTGTTGTTTTGTATTGTATCTATTATTATAAGAGAAAGAGCCATTTGTTGGACTGAAAGGGGGAGCTGTTGGGGGAAATAAGATATACCTTAAAGGTTAAAAATAAAGGGAACAGGATGGGGGGTTGAGGGTGGAAGGGTGGGACTGGAGTGGGGAGAAGGGAGGGGATTGCCATTGAGATGTAAAAATAAAAAAAAGAAACTTATTAAGTCTAATTGGCCTTAATGATCAAGCCCTCTTTACACATTTGGTCTTTTGATATATACATTATTTAGTTTAATTTATATTTTTAACAAATTGATAAGAAAGTGCTAACTTTTATAGTCTTGGTATCATTTTTCAATGTTTGAGCTTTTTTTGTTGCTCATGTCCCCACCAGTGCTTTCTTTTCTATTTAGTTGGTTTGGGGTAGTAATATGTTTTCAATCATTATCATATTTACATTTTATGTATTTTATATTTGTGCTTAGAAATAAGGATTATATTTAGGGATAGAGACAAAGCAATCAAATATAGACCATATAAAATTAAATTTAGGTATGTAAGAAACTTTGAATGTATAGTGTCATTCTTTATATGCTAGTCAAGACAAAAAAATCCTCTTTACACATTGTATATACAGTAGCATATATCTATATTTTTGGCAACTGTTTCATAAATTCTTTAGAAGGCAAGAAAATAAATGAAAATTCCCACTATGATAGCTTGTATATCTGTTCATTTATTTCCCTTTCCTGAAATTCTTATGATTCATGAAGCTTTGAGTACCTACACAGCCCCTTATATACAACAAGACACTTATGATACACAATTTTGTTTGGAAGAGGTTGACATAAGATGAAATGCTATATTTCTCAACAATAAACAAGTCTGTAAAAGAGGAACAATCTGATTTCCAAAGTTATTACATTTTAATATCAGATACTGAATATTCAGGACAGAAATCCTAAGGTATATTAAAAACAGTTGCCTCTCAAAGACAAAAAAAAGCAGATAAAATATATCATTCAGAAAGTCCAGCTAAGAATTACTAGAAAAACTGTAAATTACAAGGATTCGGGTATATTTAAAAATCAAATAATGCAAAGAAATGAATGCACAGACAAAATTAAAATGTCAATGAATGTTTACAAATTACTTAAAAGAGGCAAAACAATTATGGACATACCATGTGTAACAAAATAACTGAAAAAACATGTTTTTTTATTTTTCAATTTTCTTGTATCTCTTGAGACTTGCTTTGTGTCCAAATATATATATATATATATATATATATATATATATATATATATATATACGAAAAAGTGCTGTGAGGTGCTATTCTTCAAAAGATGGTGTATTCTTTTGTGTTTGGGTGAAACATTCTGTAGATATCTATTAGGTCCATTGAGTTCGTGACATCTGCTAGACTCATTATTTCTTTGTTTAGTTTCTGTCTTGATGACCTGTCCATTTGTGTGAGTGGGGTGTTCTACTCCCCTTCAGGATCTTCTTCTCTAGAATACATGGGACACATCTGTCTTCTGGACTTCATGAGCAGTGCCTACTACTTTTCTTGCCTGTGATTTGAGTCCTGTAAAGAAGAGGAGACAAGCACTTTCTTGCAGTTCTCCAAATATCTCCTGGACAAGTCAATGCACACATTATGCTCCACATAATGTCTGCTCTGATCAGCCTAGAGGGAAAGGAATGGGAACAACTGCAAGGGAGAATACTATCACTCAAACCAACCCTTCATCTTTGCAAGTTAATAGAAAAGGGTCCAATAAAACTAAGTAATTCATCAGCACCCTCCTGACAATGGCTTCATCTTGATTACCTTGAGTATTTTCCAGAAGACTGACAAGTTGGCTCAGATGAACAGGTCAGTATGAAGGAGATATTTTCTCAACTGAGTTTCTCTCTTCTCTCTAGTTTGTATCAAGTTGAAAGAATACTAACCAGTACTGAGAAGTGAATTGAAGGACACAGAGTAGCAATGAGTTAGGAGACAGGTTTGCTTAGGGATGCATGGCAGAGCTGTTCCAGGCAGTGGTAAAGACTGTTTATCTCTGAAAGATGGGAGAAAACAATGTGTCTGACTCATATAGGAATATGTACTGGGTATCCCAGAAGATGGATATTTAATCTTGTTTAAACAGTTTAAAATAAAAATGTGTCAGAGCATCATATGGCACCCTACTAATATAAAACATTATGCTTTTATATATTTTAAAGAAAAAACATCTAAAACTACAAAGTTTGAAAATGAAACTTTAATCATTTCCTAAAAAGGACAGACAGCACTCATCACAAAACAACATATTGTTAAATTAAACCCCTTCAAAGATTTTTTTTTTTTTTTTTTTTTTTTTAGTTTTTTGAGACAGGGCTTCTCTGTGTATCCTTGACTGTCCTGGACTCACTTTGTAGACCAGCCTGACCTTGAACTCACAGAGATTAGCCTGCCTCTGTCTCCTGCGTGCTGAGTGCTGAGATTAAAGACATGTGCCTCCATGTCCTGTTGATTTTTATTTTAATAATTGCTCCATGAAAACTATTAGGAGCTGCTATTTGTGGGGAATGATTATTCTTTGGGTGTGACCATCAGTAGATTGTCCATGCTTAACAGGATGACCTCAGACTAATGTACAAGTGAGCAACAATAATTGGAATAATTAGTGGTTGCTCAGTTAAAATAATATGTATATAAGTAAATAAATAATACAGAGGAGGACATAAAGTTTGAAGGGAGAAAGGAGATGGATATGTTCGTATTTCATCATATACATGTATGAAATTCTCAAGATACCATTTTGTTAATTTTGAAAAGAACACTTAAAAAAGAAATACACTGTTAAATTTCTACTGTAACAGTTATAGTTATAAAATATATTTGCAACTTAATTATAAAACAATCTAATTTAAAAATGGTCCAGTACTTAACAGACAACTCAGAAGAACATTATATTCATGGAAGAATATTCAATAGTAGCGTTGTTCAAAAAGAAACATATTAAGTATATAGGGACACTGTCACACACTCACTGCAATGGTTCAAAGAATAGGATGAAAATTATCAAGTGTTTTTGTTCTGCTATAACTGGCATACATTGTTGTTAGTGGTTTGATATTATTTATCATAATAGATACAATTCATAATACTCAAATTAAATATATATATTTCTTAAATATAAATGGGCAAACCAATCATGTTACATTCAAATGGTCCATCATTGTTTTTTAATAAACAAGAGACAAGTTAGAAAAATGTGTTTTACTGTATAGTTCCTAGTATTCTGATAAAAATAATATTTGGAGAGTAAAAGTATGTGGTTACCTTTGAATTTTCTATAAAAGTAGCACAAAGGAAATGTGCTAGAGAACAAAAAAAGGACATTTATAAAACCTTAATTTTAGCCGGGCATGGTGGCACACACCTTTAATCCTAGCACTTGGGAGGCAGAGGCAGGAGGATCTCTGTGAGTTCGAGGCCAGCCTGGTCTACAAAGTGAGTCCAGGACAGCCAGGGCTGTTACACAGAGAAACCCTGTCTCGAAAAACCAAAAAAAAAAAAAAAAAAAAAAATCGGGCTGGAGAGATGGCTCAGCCGTTAAAGACTAGGCTCACAACCAAAAAATAAAACCTTAATTTTTCTATGATTAGACTGAAAGATAAAGTATTAGAACATTCTCAGGTGGTGGAATTTCCTATACTTACAGTAAAATCTACATGTTTTATTTCTTCCAAACTCATTAAAATGTTTGCACTCTGTGGTACAAATTTTATCTCAAAACAATTTTAGGACCAGAGAGACAGTTCTGGTCTTCCCGTTAACTCTCAATTCCAAGGAACAAGGAAACTGTTTCCCTCACCCAACATGATTCTCCTGAGCACAACATCACCAAAGCTCTTGTGGTAGTTTGAGTTTCCCATAGGGAATGGCTATGGCTAACAAATTGTAGCCTTGTTAATGTAGGTGTGGTCTTGTTGAAAGTAGTGTGTAACTGGGGGTGGGCTTTGGAGTATCACAAGCACAAACAGGCCCAGTCTCTTTTCCTGCTTCCTGCCAATTTGGATGTAGAACTCTCAGCTACCTGTTCAGCCCCTTGTCTGCCTGCATGTCTCCCTGCTTCCCACCATGATGACAATAGACAAAAGCTCTGAACTATAGGACAACCCCAATTAAATTCTTTTCTTTATAAGAGATGCCGTGGTCATGATGTCTCTCCAAGCAATTGAAACCCTAACTGAGAGACCCATGAAAACCATCTTTCTAGCTATCTCAAAGCAAAGCATCTCAACTAATAACTGCCACAAACTCATGAGAAAACTAGTGATTCCAGTTATGGGTCTTTTCATTAAAATATCATTTTAACATAGAACATTTTATTACTAAAAAGTGAAAGTGAAACAGTAAGTTTACTTAGTAATTTCCAGAAAAACCTTTTGAAATATTACGGGCTCCTAAGTAAAGTATCCTCTTGTAGATAACAAGTTGTTACATTTGGATTCTGCCTTAAGGCCCAGATCCACTGCAGGGCTATAGAACTTTGATCAAGATGCTTCACTTCTGGAGACTCCTACTTCCTCATCTGTGTACTGTTGACATAAAAGACATCTGTTTTTCAATGGATGCTGTGTGAAATGTACATGTGTCTTTGGATCTCATCATTCAAAATGCAGGAAGTTCCCAGGAAGTGGAAAGCATTTCTTTGACCACTTCCTTAAGCAGCCCTACATAGTTAGGAAGACTGTGGACTTTCCAGTCTTAGATTCACAATACAACCTCAAAACTGAAACTGTGAGGTGTAGGCATACTTTTTTCAGCAACTTTATTGGGTTCTTATATCAACCACCTTCCAGTCCTTATTCTACCCTAATCCCTTCCAGCCCCCCAACACTAGGTAGGAGAGAAAGGTTAGAGGGGAAAGGGAGCATAGACCTCTTTAGACTACTTCCTCCTGATTGGGGCACTGGGTTCCTAAAGGTAAGTCTAAGCTTTGTTGTCAGAATATCCAGCAATCCAGCAATCCAGCAAACAAGCAAACCAGCAAAATTACAATAGGAACCACTAGCAGCATTGAGGGAGAGGGTAGGGGACAGCAGTAGGGAGAGCAGCAGTTGCAGCAAGCCCTCTTCGGACTTTTCCATTTATAACATCTTCAGAGTCCCCAGAATTAAACTATCTGCAGCTGGCAAAAAAAAAAAAAAAATCATGCTTCTCCTATAACACTAGATAATCATAGTTAATGGCTGTGGAGAAACTGAAGCAGCACCATATCCCACATCTGGGATTAAAATAAAAGCATATTCACATGACATAACTGGGTTTTTTAAGAAACCAAAATTCTCACTACAGTGTTTGGCTACAGAGATGGGTCAAACTTGAAGAGTACTGGTTGGTCTTGCAGAGGAATAAGTTTGATTCCCAGCACTCATGTGGCACTTATAACTACAGGTCACTCCAGTTCCAGGACTTCTGAGAGACTCTTCTGACCTCCCCAAAAGATGTGAATAGAGATGAATGATGGCAATAGACAGATATACATGAAATAAAGATAAAAATTTTAAAAATATTAAAAGCTGTCTACCACTACTTCATCCACATAAAATATGAACACATGTGTTCTCCAGTGAAAAAGACACAGTACAGAAATATGCATATACATGTGCATTACTTTGGGATTATGTGCTTACAAATAATTGTTTGGGTTAAGGAGATGGCTCAGTGTATAAAGTTCTTGGTTCACTAGCATCGGATACCTGAGTTTGGATTGCCCAAACCACATAACAAACAGAAGTGATACCATATACATGTAACTCAAGTAATGGGGATAGGTTAAACACTGGACATTCAGGAGGAATCAAGGACTCTCCAGCCTAGGTGAATTGAAGAGCTTCAGGTTCAGTGATATACACAAGTCTGTTACAGGTGATAATGTGAAGAGCAATAGAGGATGACAACCAACTCAACATCTAGGTTCCATGTGTGAACACATTGACAAGCACATGAAAATACACAAATAATCATAATTTCTGGAAGCTTTCTACTCAAACTGGGTAAGCATTAGCACATTTATTAGCAAAATAATGGGAATTTTAATTTTTTCCTCCCATTTTAAAGTATATTTTATACACAAATACACACAATGCACACACACAAAGAGAGAGAGAGAAAGCAGTAAATATTCCACTTCTTTTCCTATCAGCAAAAACGCACTAAGCCAATCTTTTAGGCAAGTACAAACAAATAATGGAAAAATCAGACTATCTAAGCTAGGATACTTGTCCTGCAAAGAGATAACAACCATGTAAGATTAACAGCTCCCTGAGCTTTTCCCTATTTGTTTTTTCTTTGTTTGTGTAGACAAGATAGTTGGGAGATTTCAAAAAGTTAAGAGAACCCTGATTTTTGTCTGTTGCATAAACATTGAATGAACTCACTGGAATCAGGGAAGATCATGGAAAAGTGAACAGTCAGAGAGGCTAGCTGAACACAGCTAAGAGCTAATCAGAGTTAAAGGAGTTTTTAAAATGGAGAATAAACAATGTTTTAAAATGTTCCATATTCAGATTGCATTGTCCTGTACATCTGAACAGAAAACTGAAGAAACAAAATTCACTTCCTCCATTTTAGAGATGAAGGTGTTAGTAGTACATAGGTTGATTAAAATGCTCATGACACAAGAAGGTAGCAAGTGATAGGTCAATATTTTAGCAAAATTTTTGTATGTGAGAATAGTTTTCTTTTCTATAATCCATTTTATATTTAATTATGTGTATGTGTGTGTCTGTATGGGTTTGTGCATGTGGGAGGAGAACATCAACTCCCCTGGAGCTGGAGTTGCAGGTGGTTGTGAGCCTTCTGACATGGGCATCAAGAATCAAACTCACATCCTCTGCCTGAATAGTGCATGTCCTTAACCTTTGAGCCATCTCTGAAGCCACATAATGCTTCCTTAAATTAGAGAAATTATAACTTTTGACATAAGTGAGAACACAAAGGACAGATAACTAATACCCCTGCATTTGGGAAGTAAAGAAATGAAGAAATTAGATTGGTGCCAGGCTGGGTCATTAAGCCTCTATCTGAAAAAAAAAAAAAAAAAAAGGTTTCAAGTTTCAGAACACACAATATATCTATCAACAAAACAATAAAAAAATCACAAAAATATTTTTTCACATGTATATTATATGTAACTATACAGAAAACAATTCACACCCCATATTTTGCATTATTTAAAATATAGTTATCATGTATTATCTATGTTCATCATGATTTTTACATGTAAAGTTTTCAGAATATTTTTTTAATAAATTGCTTTTTAAAAACTGCCACATTTTTAGTGTTTAATTTTCATCATTTTTACATGTTAGGAGTAGGTTTCTGATACTTTTATTATCTTTTTCTCAAGACAATCTTTAAGCTTCAACATAACAACTTTAGTGATTGCAGTTTCTTTAAGTTTGGGATTAAGTATGGCATCTTGGTTTCAGGTATACAATATAGTATCATATATTTCCTTCATGTGTCTTCTTGGTTTCTTTCATTTTTTTATTAATTTAGTTTTTCAACTTTCATCTTGATCAATTTCCCTTCCCTCCTCCCATTCAGGATTATTTCATTCTATCCCTCCTTCTTCCGCATGTCTGTCCTCTTCATCTCCTTTTATGAAGAAAGCTCCCACATATCAAACTTCATCAGTTCATCAGTGTCATCAGTGCTAAGAGCTTCCTCTTGTACTGAAATTTGGTATGGCAGCCCATTTAGGGTATTGTGTTCCACTAATAAGCAACAGGATCCACACATCGCTGCTGCATGAAGTTTTTTATAGGATGGTTATGCTAGGTTCCTGTCTATTTGGGTCTGTGGGTTGTAGGATGACTGTTTTGTGCTATATGGTTAATATCCATTCATAAGAGAGTACATACCAGTTGTATCTTTCTGGGTCTGAGTTAGCTCACTTAGGATGAGCTTTTCTAGATCCACCCATTTGGTTGCAAATTCCATGGTTTCCTTGTTTCTGATGCTGAGTAGAATTCCATTGTGTAAATGTACCACAGTTTTGTTTTGTTTTTGTTTTTTGGGTGTATTTTATTTATTTGTTTGTTTGTTTAATTTATCCATTCTTTGGTTGAAGGACATATCGGTTGTTTCCAGTTTCTGGCTATTTCAAATAAAGCTTCTTTGAACAGTGTTGAGGCAATGACCTTGTGGTTTGGTGGAGAATCTTTTGGATATATGCCCAGGAGCAGCATGGCTGTGTCTTGAGGTAGAACTATTCCCAATTTTCTAAGACATTCCCAGATTGATTCCCAAAGTAGTTGTACAAATATAAGATTTTCACTCTAAATTTTTCTATAATATATGTTTGCCAATTACATATAATACATGATCATTAATGTTGAGATGAAGATTTGTTCAGTGATATATTCTAATCATTTGTTGTAGGAAAGTCATTTCATGGTCATACCATTAATACAGAGGTCCTCAACCTTCCTATTGCTATGAAACTTTAATTCAGCTCCTCATGTTGTGATGACTCCCCACACCAAAAATTATTTAGTTACTAACAAAATTTTACTATTGTTATGAATTGAATGTAAGTATCTGACATGCAAGATATTTGATATGTGATTCCTATGAAAGTGTCATTTGATTCCCAAAGTTGTCATGATCCACAGGTTGAGAAAGAATCTCTGTACTAATATTGAGGCTTAAGTTTTGTTAACTTATTCTGTGATCTCATTTGATAATAAAAATTCTACCATGTGGGTCATATTTTCATAACTTCATATACACATTGTCTTTGACATGGAAAGGATCAATTTGAATATGGATTACATTTGGATATTTACAGGGATTATTTTAGGGCTATTGCACTTAGAAATGACCTCTTAATAATCAACTTTATAGAATAATTAGAAAAACAATTGTCCAAAGACAAAGTTATTTTCTGCAAGTAATATACTGTAAATATACTATAAAATTAAACAATCTAAGGAGATAATTGTAACTACTATTGTACTTATCACCAAAAGAATGGATCTAAAACAAAACAAAAAAAAAAACAAATGGAGAAGGAATAACTAGCATGTGTGAGTTATAAAAGTGTGCTGTGTGTACTGTGTAATTCTATTAGTCATTCAAGCTCACTCCATTTACTGTTTTACATCTGCTGACCAAAAATCGTTAAGTCAAAGGGATGACAACTTGGAATCTATGACTAAAAGTTTTGTGTTTATTTATCTGCTTCATATCAAGTTTTACTAATTTTTGTCATTGACATGTATCTTCTTTAGTACATTCTGATTTGAAGTATAATTGCTTTCTGCTCATATTTCTGCTGACATTTTTATTTTATATTTAGTAATGTGTATGAATGTGTGTATATGATCTTAAGAATGAACATGCACATAATGGTGCCAGCAAAGGCCAGAAAAGAATATTAGAACCTCTGGAATTGAAGTTACAGATAGCTGGAGCTGCCTGAAGTGTGTAGTTGGAGAAAAGCTCAACTCCTCTTGGTTACCAGCCACTCCATCCCTCCTGGGTCCTCTATTCATATCTATGAAAAAAATATTCCAACGTCTTAGATTGGAATAGTATGGCCACCTGTTACTGATTGCCTGCCTTCATTATAATATATTCTGATGACAATATTGCATTACTTTGTAATATTTTTATGTATGATTTTTCTTTATTTTATTGACTAGAACTTATAAATCCATATTGATTAATAATCTATGCCTATCAGGATTTAATTAGCTTTTAAGAATAAGTTTTATAAGTGAGCTTATGTTGCATGCCATTAGCAATTTTAGTGTTAATCTGTAGGTCTGCATTCACAGGTCCATAAATCAAAACTAAATTCTGGTGATTCCCATTAAATCCCCCAAAATTTATAGGACATGGGATGGAGTTCATTCTCAAAGTTTTGATAGTCAGCACCTGTAAAAACACCATAAGACAATTCCTTTTTTTTTCTAGTTTTTAACCTTATACTTTTTTAATGTTTATTTATTACTTCAAGTTATGTCTCCATCATAGTGCCCTCTTTCCACCCCTCCCAGTTCCTCTCTCCAACCCTCTCCTCCCTCTCCCACCCTTCTGCCACTCTTCCAATGTGGATTGTCCCTGAATATCATCAGCTCCTTTGAGTTCAACAGTCATATAAGGGCTAAGAGCTTCCTTTTGCACTGGAGGCCTACATGGTAGCACCCCTAGGAGAAATTGTCCCATTAATAGGTAACAAAGTCTATGTTCCTGATCCTTTTGGTGTGTTGGTTGTAGGATAGTTATCCTTTACTATATGGCTAAAATACAATTATAAGTGAGTAGATGCCATGTGCATCTTTCTGAGTCTGGGTTAGCTCATACAGGATGAGCTTTTCTAGTTCCATCCATTTGGCTGAGAATTGCATGACTTCCTTGTTTCTGATAGCTAAGTAGAATTCCATTGTGTAAATGTACCACAATTATTTTATCCATTCATCAGTTGAGAGACATCTGGGCTGTTTCCAATTTCTAGATATTACAAATAAGGCTGCTATGAACATAGATGAGGATATGTCCTTGTGGTTTGGTGAGGAAATGTTTGGGTGGATACTCAGAAGTGGGTCTTAAGATAGGGCTATTCCAAATTTTCTAAGATATCACCAGACTGATTTTCATAGTGGTTTTACAAGTTTGCATTCCCACCAGCAATGGAGGAGTGCCCCCCTTTCTTCACAACCTTGTCAGCATGTGCTGTCATTTGAGTTTTTAAGTCCAAGTGGATCAAAGACTTTAACATAAAGCCTGACATACTAAATCTAATAGAAGAGAAAGTGGAGAAAAGCCTCAAACCCATTGGTACAGGTGATAACTTCCTGAACAGAACATCAATTGCTCAGGCTCTAAAACCAACAATCAATAAATGGAACCACATAAAACTGAAAATCTTCTGTAAGGCAAAGGACACTGTCATTAGAACAAAATGTCATCCTAGAGATTGGGAAAAAATCTTTACGAACCTCATTTCCAACAGAATGTTAATATCCATAATTTATAAAGAACTCAAGAAATTAAACACCAAGAAACCAAATAATCCAATTTTAAAAAATGAGAAACAGAGCTAAACTGAGAATTCATAAAGGAGAAATCTCTAATGGCAGTGAGACACTTGAAGAAATGCTCATTGTCCTTAATTATCAGAGAAATGGAACTCAAGACATCTCTGAGATTCATCTCACACCTGTCAGAATGGTTGAGATCAATTCTCTTTTTATAAACAGAATCTTTCACATTTACTGGATGATTGACATATTTCTAGTATATGAATTCATTTATTCTTCAAATCATCCATTTATAAAGGCTTTCATATCCTCCTAAGAATACACTTATTAATTTAAAAAAATATGCCTTAATTTAAAAGCTTTTAACTTTTTCATGCTGACATATTTAAATAATATCTTCTCTTTAGTCATTCCTTGTCATTTTTCCCAATATGCATCTTTACATAGGCTTTTGAAAGATAAGGGTGTATTTCAATGAATTTTAAAAATATCATTATTAAAGATTTTTAATTTCATCACTTCCATGTAAAGATTATTGTTCTAGACTCATTTCTGTTCATATGATAAAGCAGCCCAAAAAAAGCGACCTAGGAGAGGAGACGGTTTATTTGTCTTGCACTTATGGGTTGCAGCCTTCATTGAGTGGTACCCAAGGCAAGAACCCCAGCAGCTAGACATATCACATTCATAGTCAAGAGAAGAAAAGATCAAATGTATTAATCTTTGTTTTTCTTGCTTTCAGATTGCTAGGGTCTAGATGTCACCTAGATACTCAGGTGTCAGTTATATAAGCTCCGGACCCCTTAACTAGTGTGTGATGCTGGACACAGTGTTCTGAGCCCTCACACATCAGTTAACACCCAAAATAATCTCCCGTAGATGTGTACACAGGGTAATCTACTCTAGGCAATTTTGAATTGAGATTGACCTCTCAAATGATTCTGTACTATTTCCAGACACAGTGAAAAATAATCAAGACAATCACAAAAGCCATCTCTTTCATTTTTATAGTGTGAAACATTAAAATAGAGTGATTGTTTTGGATCCATGTTAAAAATTGAATTCACAAAAGATACCATCTAAAATTCTAAACAGAATCAGAAGACTAATGGACAAGATCTATCTACCCATAGTATGATTTGCAGCTCTACAGTCATAAGACACTGTGGTGGTATTTATTAATTATAAGAGGTAAAATGGGGAGGTAATATGGAGTCTAAGAATCTCCTGCAGCTGGAGTTTTGTGAAATTGTCCCACATTCATGCAAACTCTAAAAATTGTCACAGTAGTGTTATTTTCAGATCTTTGAGGACCTTTTCTTAACTATTGTCTAAGAAGTGGATATATTCACCATCTTCTCACTAACAGAGTGTAAAAGGCTCCATTTTCTCTTTTCAAGTCATTGTTATCTTTATAGGTTTGATGTCCATGATATTTACTATAGAGAACTTGAGAGTTTTACCAAATATCATTATTGGCATTCTCTGGCCAGAGCAATGAGGGCAATATAAGTGGTCAACAAAACATAAATGGATAGAGAAAGCAAAATCCTTTATAAGATGCTGCTCAGCTATGAAGACAAAACCATCATTTGACACAGCAGGAATAAAAGTAGAAGTTAGAATGTAACTGAAATAAGCCAGGCAAGTAAATGCATTCACCACATGATGTCACTTTCATGAGGATCTACAAAAGCTTTTGGGTCGAGGAAAGGTGGTCAAGGGTACAAACTTTAAAACAGGAAGCAAAGAATCTTATTTGTATCATGTGGTTATATTTCATAACTGGCACAGAGACAACAGAGTCCAATTCACAGACAGACTCCACTCCAATTTTTAGAGGACCCAGTTGAGGACCAGGCAACCTATCAGCTTCATATGTATAAGGGACCTCAGACCAGTCCATGCATGTTCTTGGGTTGGTGGATCAGTCCCTGTGAGCCCCTATGCACCCAGGGTAGTTGTTTATGTAGATATTCTTGTGGTATCCTTGACTCCTTGAGCTCCTTCAATCCTTCCCCTAACTCTTCCACAAGACTCCCTAAATTCCACCTAATGCTTGCTGTGGGTTTCTGCATCTGTTTCCATTATCTGCTGAATGAAGCCTCTTGGATAGCAGTTGGCTAGTTTCCTCTCTGCAATGATAGCAGAGTACCATTAATAGTGTCAGGGAGTTAAGTCTCTCCTATAAGGTGGATCTCAAGGTGGACCAGTCATTGGTTGGTCATGCCTTCAATCTCTGTTCCATCTTTTATCCCTGCATATCTTGTAGGCAGAACTAATTTTGGGTTGCATGGTTTTGTGGGTGTGTTGAGTCTCCTTCCCTCCAATGAAGTCCTCCCTGGCTACAGAATGTGATCATTTCAGTCTCAGTATCCCCCACTGTGAGGAGTCTCAGCTAGAGTCACCCATATATCCTCCCAGAAACCCCCACTCCATCCAAAGTCACCAGGTTGTCAGAGATGCCCTAATACCAATTTCCCTTTTCTCTCACTGCCCTTTCATCCCCCAACTCCACTCTTCCCACACCTGATTCCCACCCCCTCTCCATTCCTCTCTTTACCCTCTCTCACACACAGTTCCCTCTCTTAATACATTTCTGATGTGTATTTTATTTCCCCTACTTAGTGGTATTCAAGTATCCTCCCTTGAGCACCCCTTGGTAGCTGAGCTTCCTTGGGTCTGCAGATTGTACTGTGCTTACCCTGCTGTTAATTACTAATATATGCTTATGACATAACTCTCATTTGACATATCAGGGATAAAAGTAGAAGCTAGAAAGCAACTGAGATAAGCTAGACAATGAAATGCATGAGCCACATGATCTCACTTTCATGGGGATCTACAAAAGTTTATGGATGAGGAAAAGGTTGTCAGGGACACAAACCCTCAAATATTAAGAGAAGAAGCTTATTCACATGGAGTGGTTATATTTAATAATATCTACTTAAATTTTTCTTGAATGTACCAATGGAAGCTGTAACTCAATGGTAGAACACTTGACCAGCATGCATGAGGTACTGGATTCAATATCAAGTACTAGCAAAAATTAAATTAATGGTAATAAAATTTTCTAAAAGAATATATTTATAGTCTTATCCCAAAAAGTGAGCATAGATATATAAAATATGTTGATTTAATCATTGATACACACACACACACACACACACACACACACACACACACACAGTCTTAGTTAGGTGTCTATTGTGTTAAACAACATGACCAAAATTAACTCAGGGAAGAAGGACTTATTTCACCTAATGGCTCGTAGTCCATCATGAAAGGAAGTCAGAGCAGGAACTCAAGATAGGAATCTGGAGACAGAACTGAAGTAAAGTCCATGGAAGAATATTGCTTATTGGCTTACACTTATGGCTTGTTCAGCCTGCTTTTTTATACATTTTAGGATTACGTACCTATCTGGGTCACTACCCACAATGAGCAGGGCCTTCCTCTCCCACACCAATCACTAATAAAAAAAAAAAAAATGCCCCACCAACTTGCGTCATGAAAATCTGATGACATTTTCTTAACTAAGGTTTCTACTGCTCAGATGATACTAGTTTGAGTTAAGCTAGCAAAAATTAATCAACACACACATAGCATGGTTTGTTTGATATGTGTGTCTAGAATTATGTGCATATAAAACTATTTAATAATATATAATTATATATACAACTAAAACATATAATTTTATTTCTCAGATTAGAATTTTTTAGAAAATTATTAGACTATTATTAATAAAATGCAAGTAAAAATTATTAAGAAAGGGGCCCAATGAAATATTTCAGAAATTCAGATTGGCATAGAAAATGTGGTAGATAAGCTATAATGAAAGTAAGTATTGTCATTTTTTCTGTTATTTTTTAGTTGATTTTTAAAAACAAATATTTAGAGGAGGAACAGGAACAGTGTTGTGATCATTGTAAAAGATAGTCCTTGGTCTGCAATAATTAGGATTTACATAGCTGCAATAAAATTACCACATTATGAAGAATGACATATATTACAGATGTTTATTCTGTGCATTCAAAAGTCTTAGAGATCTAGGCTCAAGACAGCCCCTGATCCTGTTTTCTGTGAGTTCCCTCCTTGCATGTAGTTGTCTTCATGTGGCCGGGAGATGGACAGTAGGTTCTATGAGAGGATACTAAACCGCAATGGCTTAGCGAAAGGAGAAATCCATGTGCTACACATGGGCTAGTGTGGGGTCATAGTGAGCAGTCCATGTGCTACACACAGGCTAGTGAGGGGTACTCTGGGAAAAATGCAAGCAAAAGGGTAGCTCTTATGCTTTCCAAATGTAGTTTCCTGGAGCACTCTTCCAGTGATTGACATAACATCTTCACCAACTCAACAAGAAAAGCATAGGCATCTCTACGAGAGTATTGACCTTACACATCCCACCCTAAGATAACCCATTTCCTGGGCAATAAAACACATCCTAATACATTTTTAAATCTACAAGTCATACAAAGCACGTTTTTAAGTTTCAATGCAATTAAACTGGGAATTAAACAGGGAATTAAGCAAAACTGTACATTGAAATTCACAATATCTGAAAATAGAGTTTTGAATTTGAAACTCATTTGTAAGTAATATATTATCAAAAGAATAATTGCAAAGAGAAACAAAATATTCTTCAATGGTGAATTAAAAAAAAAATGAACTTGGGCCGGGCCTGGTGGCGCAACCCTTTAATCCCAGTACTTGGGAGGCAGAGGCAGGTGGTTCTCTGTGTGTTTGAGTTTGAGGCCACCTGGTCTACAAAGCAAGTCCAGGACAGCCAGGGCTATTATACAGAGAAACCCTATCTCAAAAAAAAAAATTGAACTTGTTAATCTTCATGTGTTGCTCTTAACTCCTCCACGTCTCTCTATTCCTCCTTCCTCTCTTATATACATCTCCCAGAGCTATACCTAATGGTTGACTATGTTTCTCAGCATCTGGTTTGATCTGCTGTTAGGTGGAATTTTCTCATAGGAAAGTTATGCTAGGTTCCTGTTCTTTTGTGTCTGTGAGTTGTAGGATAGTTTTCTTGCACTATATGGCTAACATCCAGTTATAAGTGAGTACATGCCAAGTCTATCTTTTAGGGTACAACACCAACTAACTTAAGCTCCTAAAGGCTTAAAGTGACTGAAACAGTAACCAAAATAAGAAGAAAAAAAAAGCTTAGACTTGAACTAGACCCCCCTATACAAATATAGAGAATAGGCAAATTGGTTCTTTATACAGATCCCTTAACAAGTAGGGGTGGGGCAGTCTCAGTCATGGACTTTGTTAGCTGTTAGTGGGAAACTTTACCATAGTGGAGCTTCCAAGTTTGGCCCCATAACAAGAGGAAGTTTTAGCCCTCATTGGACTGATGAAATGAGAGGGGCTGATATGTGTGCCCTCCGCACCAGAGGAGTAGGATGGGTGGGAGAAGGGGTAGGGGGTGGGAGAGAGACACTGGGAGGGGAGGGAGCTGTGATTCATATGTAACTTGAATTAATAAATAAACATTTTAAAAATTGAACCTGATAGATTATGTGTCCAGATGCCAACAGCTAGGCCTATATCAACAAAGTAGGATGCTATTGCATTCCTCCCAGGACTAGGAGCAGGGAATATCTGTGCCTCTATCTTTGCTCTTTACTGCTGTATCATATGCTTATACTATAGAAATACTATTAGAAAATGGAATCAGCACCATCCCAAAAGAAAGAGAGAGAGAGAGAGAGAGAGAGAGAGGGAAATAAAACCATCCATGTTTGCAGGTACTTATAGTCAAATTCCCAGAATCAGCAACATTAACAGCAAAACAAGGAGGTGCAGTCAGTCACTAGCAGGAGAGCAAGAGGCCAATGGTGGCCAGCTACTTTCTGCAGAGCAAGTTCATGCAACTGAAACTGCAGATGAAAACATACAATACACCTTTGTCAAATTTTCCTTTTATTTCCTGAACTATTGTAGAGTTTTACAGAGAGTGCTTGCCTATGCCTATATCTGAAGTGATTTCCCTTAACAGTTTCAGAGTTTCATGTCTTATATTAAGCTCTTTGACCTATTTTGACTCTATTTTTGTATAGGGTCAGAGATAGGGATCCTGCTTCATTCTTCTACATGTGTCTATCATCTCTTTGTCTTTCTACTCAGTTTTCCAATACTGTATAATCCAAGATCAGAAAACAACCATATATTTATGAATCCTGCATTTTACATAGGTACATAAAAGAAAGAATCAAAAGGCACTCATCTTCACAATTTCCTGAAACATTGCAATAGGGTCAAAGATGTGATATTTGAGAGAAAAAATGCAAGTAATAAGAATGTAATGAGAAACGCTAACCTAGATACTATACAGGTTGAAAAAAAAAAGAAAGACTAGCTTTCAGATTTTGAAAGTTATTACTTGACAGTAGAGAATCATAATAGCCTCAAAAGATTGATAGCTATAGTTATCAGAGTGAAATTTTGAAAAATAAATAATGAATTTGAACACGTCTTCAAAAAAGAAAAAGATAGACATCATTGCTCATAGAAAGATTAGTATTTTCAATATTCACATAGATTCCAAAATGAAATGCATCTCATTTGCAGCAACATGTATATTAAAATAAAAATAAATGAATTAAACAAGACATTATGTGTATAAGAGTTCAGATAGTCACAATCACATTAAAAACCACATATAAAAAGATAACTCAAAATGTAACACAATACAGTAAAAAACATAAATCTAAACACAACTTGATTTATCAATATTAACACCAGACCAAGTAGAATTAAACTTGAAGTTAAGTAGAGCAAATGGGGATTATGTCTAACTCACCAATTTTTTCAGTAAATATTAATTAGCATACTGAAGTTTTTAAAAATTCTTTCAAAAAATTTTTGAATTCTCAATGTCTACTATCTACAAAGCTAAGACAATTTTAAAAAAGGATTGCACAATCAGAAAAATCATTTTATAATCTGTAAAGATAGAATGAATTTTAATAATTAATAATATAAATAATATACAATATGTAAATATGCCATAGATTTGTAAGTTACTAAATGTAAGAAGTAACATGGGCTGGGGTGATAGCTCAGTAGCTAAAGTGCATTTTCTATGCAAGTATCAGGACCGGCATTTGGTTCCCAGTAAAAAGCTGATGTAGTGGTACTTTCGTTCACAGTGCTAAGGAAGTGGAGACATGTGGACCCTGGGGCTCATGGCCCAGCCGTCCTAGCCTGTATATTAAGGCCTAATTTTCAGTTAGAGACTGCATCAAAATAAAGGTGGGTGGCTCTTGAGGAATAGCATTCAAAGTTGTCCTCCAGTCTTTACATGTACACATGATTGCACCTGTTCATGTATAAGCATGTACTTTCACACACATGAACATGCATATATACCAACACATATACACAAAAGCCAAAAATATAGGTATAATGAATGAATATTGAATTCTCATATGTTTTTCAAAGACACACTGATTTTTTTTGGAAACATATTTCCAAAACAATGAGAAAAAAGCAATCATGACCTGAATTCTTAGGGAATGGCTGGAAATTGCAGTGGATGGATGAAGACCTGGACCTTCACTGAGTATAGCATGCACACTGAGATGGAATACCATACTAATTCACAATCTCTTAGAGTCAATTAAGAGAGGTGATACTGAACATTAAAGAGGAAGTGGCAAAGGAAGCGAAGTTCACTGGTGGTATATGAGAAACAGAGCAAATTTTCATTTGATCTCTTCTAGAAAATAAAATCTGAAGGATTGTGAGATGGTCAATAGAGGTCTTTCTGTATGAGATTGAGGACCTAAATTTGTACTTCAAACTCACACCAAAGGCTGAGCCTGGTGGTATACACCCATAACCCTACGAGGCATAGATGAGAGGACTCTGGGAATTGAAGGTTAGTCAGTTAGTCATTCTAGCTAAATTAACAAGCTTCCTCTTCAATGAGAGACACTTTTGTAAACAATCAAGCAGTAATAATAACAATAATAATAATAATAATAATAACAAGAACAATGATTAGAAGAAGAAGAAAATTAATTGAAGGAGGTATCTAATGTCAACCTGGGTCCTCCAAATACATATATATTCATGAATATTTGTGTTCACCCATGCATACTTACACACACATCACACACATTTCTTTCTTTGTACTCTGACTTATAGAATGAATATATCTGTATATGTATAAAGTAGATTTATTGGAATGTGTGGGAATTTATGCTGATGGGTAAAAGTCTGGTTGGCTGTAAAGCCTCTGATCTTGGCACTAGAACGATGTAATCCTTTTTTTTTTTGTGGAACCCCCTCTTCCCTCTGATTTGAGGATTCTAG
>CAJQZJ010036551.1:0-10254 GCA_907164525.1 Lophiomys imhausi
TGTCTGTTTTTGTTTTACTTTTTGAGACAGAGTCTCATCATCTCATCATCTGTGGCTTGGAACTCACAGATATCCACAGACTGCTTCCTGAATGCTAGAACTAAAGGCACAGGCCATCACAATGGGTCTACTTTTCTTATATATGTAGCTAAGATGACATATAGGTTTTCATTATTAATCAATAATTTCTTTCTAACACTTCATAAGATGTTTATTTGTACTTTGTTTTACCTATAATAATAATAATGTATGATGCTAATAAGACTTAACCATTACATTTTCTATTAATTTCATGTGTCTTGCTTTGTTGCCAGAGAAATAATATCAGTAATTTAAATCTAATATTTGAGTTGTTCTATATCCTATATATTCATTCAGTTTATAATGTGAATTTCCACCCTTATTGAGAATGGTACTGATTTATGAAAAGCATATATAAATACCTGTTAATAAGTGTATCTTAGAATATCATTACTTTATCACATTTTTGAGACCACAGTATGTAATTAAGTACATAAAATTTCAGAATGAGCTTTCTCTGAGTAGAATGAGTTATTACCATTTAGAAGTGACTGTTCTTACAGCAACATTTCTCCTAAGGTTTCCTGTTTGTAAAATAAATCTGGGTCTTCCTACCTCTTTCTCTTTTGTATTTTCAAAGTATTTCATTTTTTAACATTTTATTACTCACTAGTAGCCTTTAAAACTTTTCCAGTTGTTAAGAGCACTTGCTTCTCTTGCAAAGACCCTGGTTCTTTCCTTAGTTCCCACGTGGTGGCTCACATCCATCCACAGCTAGTTCCAGTTCCATGGGATCTGATTCCCTCTTCTGGCTGCTATGTGGACTGCAGACACTGAGTGCACAAACATGCAAACAAAACACCTGTACACATAAAATAAAAACAAATATTTTTTAAATTAAAACTATATTTATGTATTTATTTGTGAGTCAGGTAGTAGGAGTGTGGCGGCCAAAGCATAACTTGAGAGTGAGTACTCTCTTCTCACCATGTGGGTCCCAGGAACATAACTCAGGTACTGCCACCCATCCTCTCTCTTGCTATGGACTTGAGTTTTATAAACAGCATATCACAATTTCACTCTCACTCTGCCAGCCAACCTTTTTCCTTTATTAACAGAAGCCATTTTATTTGCACTTTATTTTATTGCTGATATGGCTCCAGTTCCCTTGTTTTTCTTCCTTGAGACTCCCTCACTTCCTGTCATGTTTGAATTTATCTCATCATGACTTTCTCTCTTATTAGTATTTTAGCATATATATTAGAAATTTTAGAACATGGTTTCAAGATAAGGAAGTTTAATGAAGGTGGATATGTCAAGCCTCACAGAATACGGGATCTTACATTGTTCTAATTTCATCTGTTCTTCATGATTTATTGTTGTAGAATAATTTGATCTTATTTCAATGAATTTTTAAAGCTAACATTATATTGTCATTATACAGTCAGGGTTCACCTAAGTGTATCCAGGGACAATCTTCATAGATCTGTCTTCCTCTAGTTCATGTTAGGCTCCCTTTCATTTTGCCTAGACATTGTTACAATTTTGCTTTTATTCTTCAAGAAGCAAGGTCATTCAATTGCAGTTGTTAAACAAATACTTTACTTCTGTTCTTGAGGGATATTTTCCCTTTCATTTTTGTTGTTTTCTAGTTCAGAGGGTTTGGTTCTCTGTATGGGGAAGTCTAAATCATTACTCCTATTTGTTAAAGGTGAGAATGCTTCTGTTCTTTCTTTCTTTTCCCCCTCCTTTTCTTTGGATTTTACTGTGATAATCCATGTTTGCATGGATTTTATTTAAATATTTATTACATTAAAAGAAATGTTAAAAAAATCTTTAAGTCAAAAAAGTGATTTTGTGAGACCACACAGCAGAGCAACAATCTCCTCTTTCAACCATGTGAGTCCCAGAGATGGCAGACAACTTAACCCACTGAACATCTTGCAGACCCTAGATTTTTCTTTAAGTTCCTAAAAAAATGTCTGGGATGCTTAAATCTTTAACCATATTTGGTCAGCTCTATATCCTTCTTCCCACTTCTAAGCATTCCCTTTTCCATACCTTTTTCTCCTTTCCCTGGAATTGCAGATTAACTCTGCTTTCTGCCTAATTGTCACTTCTCAGCCCCTCTCTCCTGAACCTGTCATTTTACCCTCTGTTTGCAATGTATACTTCAGTAACATCAGTTGACAGGACTTCTTGGTCATGATTTCCAGTTTGCTTTTCTCATGTTCTACAATAGGGCTGAGGTAAAAAATCCAGTATGTATTTATATTAATAAAATATTCATTTACTATCCTCCCCCAAAATCCAAGATTGAATTTATTTCTTTCCCAGGATTATTTTCCTATAATAATAAATATTCATTTTTTAATTAAATTTTATTTATCTGTTTTTGGTTTGTGTGTGGTTGTGTGTTTGTGTAACATTATGTTTCACTGTATGTCTATTGTGGTCTGAGAACAACTTGTGGGAGTCAGTTCTCCTCCTTTACTTCCTCAGGATTAAACACTGGCTGTCAGGCTGGGCTACAGATGCCATTTTACCCTCTGAGCCATTTTTGACAACAATTGCAATAATATTTCAGATGGCTATCATTCTACTGAATCTGTTTCTCTAGTCAAATATTCTTTCTGTACCTGTTTTTAAAGTCTGGCTTTCTAAGTAGCAGTGTCATTTGCTTATATCTATTTGTTGGCTATCATTTGAAAACATCAAGGATGATAGTAAACTCTCCTGAAATCTTGAGTCTTTGCTCATCACTAAGAAAATGAAAACGTAGCTCCAGGTAAAAGACTAATTTATATTGTTTATTTATTTATTTATTTATTTATTTATTTTGGTTTTTTCGAGACAGGGTTTCTCTGAATATCTCTGGCTGTCCTGGACTCGCTTTGTAGACCAGGCTGGCCTCGAACTCACAAAGATCCGCCTGCCTCTGCCTCCCAAGTGCTGGGATTAAAGGCGTGCGCCACCACCGCCTGGCTATATTGTTTATTTTTAATGAAGATTGCACAAATCAAGGTGTGGGTTACCAATTCTCTACTCTTCTTGGGCTTCAAAACTGTCTTCTGAATACATAATCTACACTTTATACTACCTTAAAGACAAGTAAGGATTAAAATTTTTTTTTTTTGAGGCAGGGTCATCCCATGTAATGCTAGTCAGCCTGGAATTTACTTTGGAGACCAAGCTGTCTTTGAACTCACAGAGATCTACTTGCCTTTATCTCTCCAGTGCTGGATTTAAAGCATGCACCTTATATTCTGCACCACTTAGTCTTATGAAACATATCATGCAAATAAGAATAATGGTACCTATTTACAATACACAAGTTGTTACTGGACATGTGTGTATATTATGTATTTATCATTTCCCTACTACCTATTGTATATTTCTGGCCATGATCTACACTAAGCAGGATGTGAGCTTTGTCACTGTTGCATGTTCACTGGCAATGGGTTTGCCACTGTATTCTGTATCAATGGATTTACAATGTATTGATTTTGACTCATACTACAAAATACAGGAATATTAAATGTAATTTTCCTTACCAATATATGAGATGATATGGCTTTCAACTGAGAGCTGATATCACCACCCATCAACAGGAGTGATATGTCTTGGGTCAGTATCAGAAGAGGTTAAAACCAAGAATGGTTATGATTCTTAAAAAACAAGTGGGACAGAACCAGAAAAATGAACCTAGTTCTCTCTACATTTATATAAGCTTCTGTTGTCATTTGGTTTGTTTTACTTTTTGTTTTGCCTTTCTGAATGTGATTAAATAAAATTTCAAAGTAATTTTAATTTACATTCCTTGCTGCCTGAGGATGTTGAACAAGTTCATGTTTTTTTTTCCCCATCTGTGTTTCTTCTTTAGAGCTCTTAATTTAATATCTCTGTTTGTTCCATGCTTTAGGTAGGTTGTTCGTTTTCCTAATAGTTTTGTGAGTTCTTTATATATTTGTGATATGAACCCTCTGTCTGAGATATGGCTGAAGAATATGTAGGCTGCCTCATCACTCAAGTGATGGTGTCATGTGCTGCACACAAGCATGGTAGCTTCCAGTGGTATCATTTATCAGCTGTTGTTCATAAAGCCTACAGGACCAAGGTTCTGTTCAGAAAATTCTTCCCTATGGCTATATGAACAAGCACATTTTCTTCTTTCTCCTCTGCCAAATTCATAGTCTCAGGCCTTATGCTGAGGCCATTGGTCAGTTGGACTTGAGTTTTGTTCAGAATGAGAAAAGGATACAGTTTCATTCTTGCACATGCAGCTGTCTAATTTGACTAGAAACACGTGTAGAGGATGTTGTCTTATTCTCAGTGTGTACTTGAGACCCTATTGTCAAAATTTAGGCGGTAGCAGGAGTGTGAGCTTATATGTGGGTCCTCAACATATTCAACGATTAGTCTGTTTTTATACCAACATCAAGCTTATTTTATTGCACAGCCCTGAAGTATAAAGTTGAAATCTGGAATGGTGGTATGTCTTGTCTCTTAGATTTTTCAGGTATATTTTGGATTTTTATTTATGTTTTTCTTGAGTGTTTACATAAGAAATTATTTTTTTCAATTTCTGTGAAAAACTACACAGTAATTTTGATGGGGAACTGCATGGACTATAAATTGTATTTGGTGGGATGGCCATTTTCACATATTAACCCTAACAAGCTATATGAGCATGGAAGGTTTTTCAATCTTATGTGTACCTGTGGTGATAAGTTTTTTTTTCTATGATGTCATAAACTTTTTATTATACAAATCTCTCAGTTCTCTAGTTAGATCTTCCAAGAGTTTTTGAAAACTTTTGTGAAGGGGCTTGCTTTTCTCATTTTCTCTCTCTATATGTCATTTTAAAATAGGAATGCTACTAATGTGTGTATGTGTCCATGCATGTGCATGTGTGTATGGGTGCGTGTGCATGTGTGTATGGTATGTGTATACATGTGCATGTGTGTGGATATGCATATTTGTTGTGTATGTGTGTTTGTGGTGTGCATGTGTGAGTGTGTGTGTGTGTGTGTGTGTGTGTGTGTGTGTGTGTGCATGTGTGTTTTTGTGTGTGTGTCTTTGTGTTAATTTTGGATTCTGTTACTTTGCTAAATATATTTTTCAAGTGTAGGAGTTTATTCCTTGCTGGTTGGATTACAAATTGGTATAGTCACTGTGGAAATCTGTGCTGAAGTTCCTCCAAAAATTAGAAAGATACCTATCAAAAGTTCCACCTATACTGTACCTGGGTATATACTCAAAGTAATTTATATCCTACTACATATATAATTAATCATCAATGTTCATTGATGCTTTATACACAATAGCCAGGAAATGGAAACAGCTTAGTTTCTCATTAATGGATGAATAGATAAGAAAACTATGGTATACTTGCACAATGCAGTATTATTCAGCTGCTAATAAAAGTGAAATCATGGAATACACAGGTAAATTGATGGAATTAGAAACAATTGAGTGGGGTAATTACAAATCCAAAAAAAGACAAACAATGTATGTCTTGTCTCCTTTCCCATAAAACTTTTAACTTTTAGATATGGATGTTTATTTAGAATACCTATAGGTGGTAGGAATTCAGAAAGGAGTCATGAGTTGAACAGCAAAATGATGTTAAGTAGGAAATGGAAAATATATAACAGTAAGGATTAAGTGGAATGGGAAATGAGACAGCAGGGGTACACGATGCAATTTGAGGAGAGATAGCTAACACTGAAGACCTTTTAAAAATGCTTCCTAAAATATATACACATATGTATACAATAAGAGTTTAAATTGTTTTACCACATAAAGGGAGTACAATAAGCTAACTAAAAATCCATGCCAGTAAATTAAAAAGCAAAAACAAATTCAAGTATCTAGAAAAGGTTTTCTCTTTTCCTGTTGTTGGCCAGTAGGGTAACATAGAATCCCAAATATTACAGGCTACTGCTATTTCTCCTAGGTACACTGCACAACTTGGTTGTAAGACCATATTACTGAAGACAACACTTACTTGATATCATAGACACAGAGAAATTAAGCTACTGGTGACCTGGAAGCTTCATTTCTATTGTCTAAATTTCAGTGATATGAAAGGTACTAGAGGAGAAAACTAATCATCAGTCTCACTCAGCTGTGAACCCTTTGAGCTACAATAATGACTGGTTTGGCAAGGAGTATACAGTGGTGCAATGGTACCATGATTTGCCTTTTTTTTTTTAAACACTAATAAGCTTTGCAGCCTAGGCTTGTTCATCAACTTTGGGCTTCAGCTTTATTGTCAGTACTATAATATTATAAGGAAAGTATTGTTTCCTGTGCCTAGAAATCTAAACTATTTTTTCATATGAAAAAGTACACCTCTTGTTGGTTATTTCTTTAATGGCTCTAGATAATTCTGAAGAAGCTGGTGATTAACTGAGACATGCTAGGCTTCATTATGAATGAGTAATAGAGTGTCTGACTTGAGCCCTAAAAGTAGGTTTATTACTCAAAGTTTACGAAACCAGGAAAGTTACATGGCTCAAGAGCATGTTTTGTTTGTTTGCTTTTTTATTGAAAAATAGCACTCATTTTTGTCCAGTTTTATCTATATGAGACAAATTACATAAGGTAAATTTTATGACATTGTTACATTGTATATCATTTAAAAAAGACTACAATAGAAAAAAATATTTTTCTTGGCCTCAGAAACAAGAAATGTTACTTGAAGGAGGTCTTCATGGACAACATTTTCTTGACATAGTATAATAATATGGGGCTGAGCATCTGTTTTCTTTCTCCCTAGAGTGGGGGTGGGTGTGTGGGCATCTGCTTCTGCTTTGGTACTGCAGTGCTTTTGAGGAACCCACCTTTTGATTGGTTCTTCCAGTGTTCCCGACAGGTAATCCACACTTCTGTTTTCTCTTGTCAAATAATGCCAAAAACCTAACCCTAACCCTAACCTAACTACTGAAAAAGAGTAAGATTAAGTAGTTGTACAATAGTGTGATTTTAATATCCATAATAGCCATTGCTTTCTATGCAATACAGACAACTTCATGCAGATATTCACATTAGATGAAGCAAAGAGAAATGAAACACACAGTTCTGGAGACAAGACATAGCTATGGATCTATTCAGCTACTATTGGTATGCAGAGAGGGGCTCCTTGGGCAATTGCTTAAAGCTTTAACTGCAATGTTGATGGTTATAGTGTGGGAACTGTTCTGGGTAATTATTCAAAAATACAGCAAAAACATGTGAAGGACCTGTAAAATCAGCTCATAAGTATCATTTTCGTTCACAATTCAGTGAGCCAGTTATTTGACAGACACTCTAAAGGAAGTGAACAATGAGGTGCACTGAACCAATCAGCAGTTTACAGCTAGGAGCTGGGCCAGTGCAGACATGAATATCAAGTTCTTCTCATATATGTTATGGCAGCCAGAGGGTATGGAGCACTACAGAGCAATGCCCATTAATGTAATTTCATACTCAATATACACAGCTACAATATTTCATTTGTATCTCTGTGGTTTGTGATTCATAGCGAATGACCAGTGTTCATATGAGCGATCTGATGACAAAATGATGATCAAATAAATTTTACTACTCTGTAATCAAAACAATGTTTAGTTGCTAAGATTGGCAGATGTAAAGAATAACCTGTGTGTGCGCAAAGGAGTCATTGCACCCTATAGTGAGGGAAAATAAGGTATTTTCTTTTTCTGGAAGATGCTTCACCAAAGTAAGCACAAGGATATAGTTTGATTCTTTTTTTTTTTTTTTTTTTTTGGTGTGTGTGTGGGGGTTGTTCAGCTTATACTTCCACAAACTGTTCATCATTGAAGAAAGTCAGAACAGGAACTAATGCAGGCCAGGAACCTGGAGGCAGGAGCTGATGCAGAGGCCCTGGAGGGGTGCTGCTTCCTGGCTTGCTTCCCATGTCTTGCTCAGCCTGTTTTCTTTTTTTAACCTTTATTTATTTCTTCAAGTTACGTCTTAATCATAGTTCCTTCCCTTCCCAGTCTCACCTTCCTACCCTCTTCCCCTTCACCCTCCTATCTGCTTTTCATTTTTAATTTAAGGTGCATCTCTTTCCGCTCCTGCTTTTAGTCCAATAGAAGGCTCTTTTTCTTATAACAATAAAAAAGTACAACACAATTAGAATGATTAGGTCATAATTATGAAAATTATAAGGTATTACATATATTCCTAATGTCCAGTCCATAGATATTTGGCAACTGATAATAATATTCTATTATCTCTCTATCTACCTCAATGAGTTTAAATTTCTGTACCTAACTTAGTTTCCATCCTAACTTATATTACCAAATTACAAACATCTTCTTAGACCTAGAATATCCCTTTAATTCCTAAACAACTTAAACAACTATGAGACTATAATTATCTAGTCTTCAACCATAATCCATGTTTAAAATAAAACAAAATCCTTGGCATGGTGGTTCTCTCCAAAACATGGAAGGTCAAAAACAAGTGAATTTCTGGGTTTTCTGTCCCCAGCCAGCATAGTATACTGAGACAGTTGTACCAGAATAATGAGAAACCCTGTCTCAAAAACAAAACCAACCAAAAAAAAAAAATCATCGAGTGATATCCAGGTTGACTTCTAACCTCTTCATGCACTTGCACCCACAAACACAAGAAATATTTTATATACATAAGGAATTATTGAGTGTTCTGGCCTTGCATGTCCCCTCTCGATAAAGAGGGGTTTTCCTTAGATGTATTTATGAAATAAATTCCTTCTGGAGTAATAATAAACTTAGTTTTTTTCTAAAGGTTTCTTTAGTAATGATGAAGGAGGGAGGAAATAACAGGGAATGAGAAATAAGAGAAAGACTTTCTTAGAGCATTGGTATTTTACATCAATCAACACATGTAAATAATGTGTGCTGATTGTACAACTGGGTCTTCTGAATAAACCTCAGAAAGGAGAATGGTACCATGTAATGGGACACAGCTTATGTAATGCCTGAGTTGAATGGAGTCCTTGTAATCAGAGCTGTGTACAATATCCTAGACACGTGCTGCAAGGCAGATATAAGAAGAGTGGAATAGAAGTTGAGATTGAGAAATGATGGAGGGTGACTTTGCATGCCAGTGAGATGCTTGACTTCATTCTTTAAAGCAACCATTGGCTGAGTCTTTAAGGTAATAAGTACTGTAGTAATTTTGTTATCATTGTAGAAAAGTAACCACAATAGCAGTAAAAGGAAGATAAGGAGAAAATACATTATTGGCAAGCAGTATATGGGGAGTATGCATGCAAAGAAAAGTCAGTGTTTGCATGAACAGAGCTGCAAGGGAAAGGTGGCCAGAGCACCCTACAGTTTTGCTGCTCAAGTAAGTGAAGAGCAGAGATTCTCAATTACCTCCTGTCAAGGCATAGATTTGTCAGTAGGTGTTACATAGCTTGTCCTGGAGAGATATCATCAACTCCAACTGGCTGAGTTGCCTGAAAATCATGAAAAGTAGTCCAAGGATGCCACTTCCATGAGCCATCACCTATTCTGTGATGGACTTTTGATGACACAGCCTGCAAGTGTTATTTACTCTTAAAGCCTTGTAAGCTTCCTTTACTTCCTGAGTCATATGTGCCCCTTTTTATCTTTGCAGGAGGCAATATTTAAGTTCAGATGAAACACATAGGTAATATGAGTTAATCATTGCTATGAAAATCCATCTCCTCTTGGCTCAGGGATCTCTGCAGAAGAGGAGGCAGAAATATTGTTGAGAGCCAAAGAGGATGGGAGTCACCATGATAACAAGGCTTTCTAGACACAACAGTATTGATGCACATATGAATTCACAGTCTGTAAGAACATTTTGAGCCTGCACATGTGGTCCCAGTGCTGAGAGAGAAAGTGAATACAAGCTCCTATTCCTAACCTAGAAACTATCTCCAACCACTCACAAAGAAAAACATCAATTTTCTTCAATGGAGTCTCACTGGTTGTACAAACCACATGTAAGGACAGGCCCTATGTCCAGCAGTAAATCACCACCACAAACTGAATTCAGTGGTATTTTTTTGGCATTTTTATTGTTATTGTTATTTGCTTGTTTGTCATAATGCTTTAACTGGGCATTTGTATTTTCAATTATTTATTTTTACATTATGGATTTTTGCTTATATATTATGGTTCCCAGTATTATGTTTTTGTGGATATCTGTGTGTGAGAATATATGTGTGTGTGTGTGTGTGTGTGTGTGTGTGTGTGTGTGTGTGTG
>CAJQZJ010036553.1:0-25874 GCA_907164525.1 Lophiomys imhausi
GGCTACACAGAGAAACCTTGTCTCGAAAAACCAAAAAAAAAAAAAAAAAGAAAAAGAAAAATACTTTCCTCTTAATAGATTGTTTTTCTCAATCATTATGAAGTGACCTTCCTCACTTCTAATCTGTTTGTTCTATTTTGTCATATATCAAATAGTGATTCCTGCTTATTTCCTGATTCCATTTAGTTTGAATACCTTTGTCCATCTTTTCACCCTAAGGTGATGTCCAGTTTTGGTGGTGAGGTGTTTTTCTTGGAGGCAACACAGATGGCCCTGTTTTCTGATTCATTGTGCAAGTTTATATATTTTGATAGGAAAGTTGAGTCTTGATATTCAAAATTACTGAAAGGTTTGTATTGATTCCCTTCATGTTGTTGATTTTCTTGTGTTTCTTAGTCTTTATTTGCTTAACAAATGTCTTAGCATCTTTTGTTCTCTTTTGTAGCTTCTTAGATTTATCAGTCTCTTCTCTCCATCCATTGTCCTTGGTAGAGCTGGCTTAGTTTTTAAAAATTGTTGTAGGTTGTTGTTGTTGGTTTTTTTAATGGACAGTTTTTTTTTCTTTTTCCATTGTGACAGGGAGTTTTGCTGGCATATTTGATCTGTAGTTAGGTTTGGCATATTTGATCCTTCAGGACTTGAAGTATATTGCTTTATGTTCTTCTGGATTTTAAGTTTCCTTTGAAAAGTCAGCTGTTACTCTAATGAGCTTACTGTTACATGTAACTTCAACTTTCTTTTTTGTAGCTTTCAATTCCTTTTGTTCTATGTATTTGTTGTTTTAACCATGGCATGGCTTACCTTGGTGGGAGGCTACCTTTTCTGGTTCTGTTTGGTGTTCTGTAGGCCTCTTTTATCTGGATTGGCATCTCTTTTCTTAGACTTGGAAATTTTTCTTTTATGATATTTTTCTTAAAATATTTGCTATATCTTATACTCATGCATTGTAAATTTAATTTTTTCATAATATGCTACAGATCTTGTATGTTCTGTTGCTATATTTAACAAAAATGTCATTGACTTTAAATGGAATAATATCATTTACCTTATTCTCAAGTCCTGTTCTATGTCCTTTATATGATGTAAGTCCTCTATATTATCTATACTGTTGGTTGGGCTAAGGTTTTTAATTGGCTTCTTCTTGAGTTTTTTATTTCAACTTGTTATTTCTTGTGTATTTGTATTTCTTTGTTGAATTCTACTCTTGTATCCTGTGTTGACTTCCTATTTCATTCATCTGTTTTGGTTCTCTTGGGATCTTTTAAGGAGATTATTTATATTCCCACTGAATTTGTTTACACATTGATTCATGTAATTGGAAGCCATTACTATGGGGTTATTAATTTTTGAAGAGACATTGCTTTGTTGTGGCTTCTCATGTTTCTAGTGTGTTACGTGGAGACTTGTCTATCTGAAGTTTGTTGGTTGGTTGATACATCCTGGTACATCTGAATGGAATAAGCATACTTCTCTGGTTTATCTTTCCTCTGCTTCATGAGTCCTGTGTAGAAAAAGGCTAATTAAGTTATTTAACCAGTATTTAGGTTACATTTAATTGGTTCAGCGTCTGTTAATCCTTAACCTGCCATTATAAATGAATACACACAGACAGCAGATGGATTTTAACAAGCCTTGGCCTGAATTGTGCAATCCTAGCCCATCTAAGCTAGCTCATAATTCTATTTCTCAAATATGACCCTATATATACAAACGTCCTTTTGGACTGCTATTTCTCCACGCTATGCCGATGTTCCAGGCCACATGGAATGATATTCTTTAATCTACCCCATGGCACATGTCCTCCTTCTTCCTGCTCTTGGCTTCTCTTGGAGGTTTCTTCTTCCCAAGATGCATTCTGCCTCAAAAGCCCGCGCACCTTAGTCCCACCTATCTGTCTTTGCCCAATCTCAGGCCTCAGCATTTTATTTAACCAATCAGAGACAATGTAAGTAACAGACAGCAAGCAAGACCAATTAATTAACATTTAGAATGCTTAACATCACCCCATCATTTCCCTCCTTTTGTCTAATAAAAAGGCTAAATTTTTAAGTCATATAATAAAAACAGGAAGAATATGAAACAGTCAAGAAAGCCATATATAAAAGTTACATATATAATGTTTAGCCTATTTGTATCAGGCAATCTTGAAGAAGAAAAAAATCATTTATCTATCTTAGTGTATTTAAAGTTCTGAACCTAAATAATTTCTATCATATCCTATATTTATAAACCTAAAGATTTTATTTAGACTTGAAAATATCCTCTTAAATCCTAAATAACTCAAGTACAATTGAAATTTTATAACTATTATTCCTTCAACCCCATCGAAGACATAAGAAGGGATAAAATTAATATTTGAGTAAATAGAAAGCATAGAAGAGCAGCTTTCAGGAAGAAAAAATGACAGTTTGCTGCCTAGACAGTCCCAGATATCTCTCGATACCATTGGAACATCATCTTCAGCCTTCTGGCCAAGCATTTCTCACAGATTAAATTGTGCAGCAGGAAATAAGAAGGATTTTCCCACTCTGTCTCTGCAGAATCAGGCCATCGGCTTACCTGCATTTAAGCTCTGGTCCATCTTTGGACTATATATAGTCTGTTGAGAGAGCAGGGGAATTTTTCCCCAGTAGGAATTGTCTCCTGATGGGAGATTTATTTTTGATGCTCATTGTCTTCTTCCAAGTCAAATGGGAGCTGTCAGGAGCTGACGGTCTTTAGTCAAACAGTTCTTAAAATAATAAAAGCATCTTTAAATGCCATTTTCTGTATGTCTCTGAGGGTTTTGAAGACATCTTTTGATTTATTTATAAATCTATCTATCATCTATCTTTGAACAAGAAAACTGTATATTTTTAACCATTTATTATCTATTTAACCGAGTAAGCCTATTTTGTGAAAAATTAAGACTAGTATTTGACATGACCAGGAGCTTGACTGGTCAGCAATCAACCTGTATTACCCAGACTCCTAAATAGATTATAGTAGCAACCCATAAAAGGATTGGAAGTAAACCTGTGTTTTTAAATGAGTTGTATAGGCACAATACCTTATATAAAAGTTGAAATATACAAAATATGTGTCAAAATAAAAAATTCTATACCAATGAATCAAAATTAATCTTATTTTTATCAGTATACAAAATTCTATACCAATGTGTAAAAAGATAACCTTATTTTGAGAATAACAATAGTTTTAAGTCTCAGAGCAGAGTGAATAATCTACCCTTATATCTTACCATTTCTATATTATATGCATATATTCCCTCCTCTTTTTTCTTTTTAAGTCTTTTCCCCCTATATAAGAGAGAAAGGAGGATAGAGAAAAGAAAAATCTCCAAGTCTAACTTTCTATACCTTGCTTATTAACAAGACCATTTAACAATTTGTAACCATTCCCCCAAACAACATTTATAACACATCAAATGACTAAAGAATCACCCACCCCACCTTTTGGGAATGGGGCGTCGCTCTCTTAAAATTGCTTCCTGCTGAATTGGGTCATAAAATACCTGTTTGGGGGTCTAAATAAAATGGAAAGATGATTAAGCAAGTTAATAGTAACATTTGTTGTCCAGTCTCTATGTGCTCAGCAGTTTGAATGTCCTGAGCAGTTTATAGTCCGAAGTTGAGCTTTGGATGGGAAAGTTCAGGGCTTCATTGAAGTCCTGGCTGGAACAGGCTGTGAGCTGGACCGTCTGGGCTTGTCTTGTCTTCTTTGGTGTTTGGTCCCTTTGTTCTGAAAATATATAATTTGTCACAAGTAACACCTCTCTCTCCCTCTGCCACCCCTTCTTTCCAGACAGGATATCTCTGTGTATCCTTGTCCTGGATTCACTTTGTGGACCAGGCTGACCTTGGTGAAGGTCAGAGATCCATCTGTCTTTGTCTCCCAAGTGCTGGGATTAAAGGCGTTCATTACCATGCCCAGCGATTAACATATTTCCTGTAGGGGCAAAAATGTCTTTTGAAACCAGTTCTCCTGTGGGAGCCCCACATCTAAGGAGACTGGCTTGTGACCCCTCTCTCTTTACATCTTCAAAAATCTCTTATATTTTATCATTGCCAAACAACAAAAATATCCTTTTTACCTCCTGCTGATATAGGGAAATCAAAAACATCTAAACAAAATTCTAACAAAGAAACAACATTCCAAAAGCCTTGATCTAACTGTGTCATTCCATGGTGTAATTAACTCTCTGTTCATTATTCCCTGGAATCTATCTTCAGCTGTATATCCTTGGTGGGCCTTTCCCAGATACTCTCGACAAACATCTAGTAGCCAGGGAGCTGTGAGCTCCAGCTGCCATCAATTTCTTATCTGTCGGGAAGGGCCTCCCTCCTTCCCCCATCCCATTATCATTGCCAGCAACTTGGCATTCCATCTGTAAGTTCTCTCCCTGAAGCCTATCCTAGTCAGATCTTTCTCAAAAAGTATACATATAACCATAATTATCAGTGTAAAAATCATCTGCATGCTAAGAGAAACAAACTCAATTGGAATCCAAACGAATTGAGACACTATGAATTTCTCCATTTTTAATCTAAGTGGTTAATTCCATTCTCAAGCTCTGTTTAGAAGGCTGCTGGTTATTTAACATATAAGGGCAGCCTTAACTCTCCACCTTTGCTGCAAGGCAGTAGCTTTTGTTAAGGGAGCCGCACCTTTGAAATGCATTCGGGTTCAGTTCCCCGCTCTTTGGCTAGGAAACCACCTTTCACCCAGACCTTCTCAGGCTGTAAGCATGGATTCTAACTGCCGGAGCTAGGTACCATATGTAGAAAAAGGCTAATTAAGTTATTTAACCAGTATTTAGGTTACATTTAATTGGTTCAGCGTCTGTTAATCCTTAACCTGCCATTATAAATGAATACACACAGACAGCAGATGGATTTTAACAAGCCTTGGCCTGAATTGTGCAATCCTAGCCCATCTAAGCTAGCTCATAATTCTGTTTCTCAAATATGACCCTATATATACAAACGTCCTTTTGGACTGCTATTTCTCCACGCTATGCCGATGTTCCAGGCCACATGGAATGATCTTCTTTAATCTACCCCATGGCACATGTCCTCCTTCTTCCTGCTCTTGGCTTCTCTTGGAGGTTTCTTCTTCCCAAGATGCTCTCTGCCTCAGAAGCCCGCGTACCTTAGTCCCACCTATCTCTCTCTGTCTTTGCCCAGTTTCAGGCCTCAGCATTTTATTTAACCATTCAGAGACAATGTAAGTAACAGACAGCAAGCAAGACCAATTAATTAACATTTAGAATGTTTAACATCACCCCATCAGTCCTGGCTGTGTTCAGTGTTGCTTGTGTGTTTCATTTAATTATTTTTTAAACCTTTTATTGATTATTTGTGAATTTCACATCATGCACCCCAATCTCACTCATGTCCCAGTCCCTGCATATTCTCCCTCTTCCCCCTTACAACCTCTCCCAAAAAAGAAAATGAAAAAAAAAAAAACCTGTCTGTGGAAGCTGTAGTGTGCCATGTTGTGTCCCACAGAATACCCTTTTGTCTAAACAGCTCACTTGCAAATGTTCATTGCAATGAGTCATTGATCTAGTTTGAGGCCTCTGACTTCTGCTACACTATCAATAGTGGACCCTCACTGACACTCAGATATCCTGTTGTTTCCCTGAGTCATGGAGATCCTACAGCTTTAGATCTGCAGGACCAGTCCCTTCATGCACTCCAGCAGCTCATAGATGGGGTATATGTTGGGGTGGGTCAGCTCAAAGGATCTGGACTTGGGAAGTAGCTGAGTTGGTCAGCCTGCCAGTTCTCCTGTACCCCACACCACCAGGGCTAGTTCTCCAGTGCTGCCCAGGCAAGGGGTGGAGCTAGCGCTCCCGAGACCATGCTACAAGGGGCAGGGGCAGGTCTCCTAAATAAGACAGTCAATGAGGAGCAGGGACACAGTGCTCAGACATCCACATGGTCTCATGTGGCAGTCCAGACACAGATACTCCCATGTCCTTTTGTGGTAACTCAGGGCATGGACATCATCAACGCAGACCCCTGCTGATGCAGGACCACAGACCCAGACTTGGCATCAATGACAGCCCAGGCCAGGACATCACCATGGTCTCGGGCAGCACAGGCACCTCACGCCCCCCTCCCCCCACCATCAGTGTAGCCCTTGGACATCAACATGGTCTCAGGCAGCCCTCTAGACCATTGACATCCCAATGGCCTTCGGTGGCAACACAGGCCACAGACATCAGCGCAGACCCAGGTTGCAAAGTCGTCTCATACCCCTCTAACCTCTCCAGTTCCATCTTTCTCCACAGCGCACAAACCACTGGGCTTCTCTTTCTTTCCCATCTCCCGCAGGGTTTTTTACTGATAGTTTTATTATATTTATTTTTTCCTGTCCCCTCCACCTGTGATACTGGTATTGACTATTAGACCTCAGCGTTGTCACCAAGTACTTACTCTACAATTTTGACACACACCAAGGCTTGTAGTGGCTACTTAAAAATCCCTGTTTGGTATCTCTCTTTTTCTCATTTGTTTTTAAGTGTTTTGAGAGCTTCCATTTTCTTTCCAGGTCATAGGTCACTTTAGTTGTTGTGTTTAGTCCTTTTCTTACTGTGTGCTGGACACTGGGATCATTCTTTTGCGTCCCAGCCACTGTTACGCAGCCTGCTTTGATAGTGTAGACTCAGCCCTTCAGTGGCTGTCTTCTTTGCCCTAATAAACTAGTTCATAGCTCTCGTTACGGCCACAGCCTTCTACTCTTACAGAGCCACTCTTCTGGGTTGTTTATTCCTTTTACATCCCAGTAGTAGCTGCCTCCTGCCCCTCCTCTGGGTCCCAGCCTCCCGCCCCCCTGTGTGTGGCTGTTTTGCCTGTGTGTATATGTCTGTGTGCCATGTGTGTGCCTGTTGCTTGTGCTACTTGTAGAGGCCAGAAGATGGCATCGATTCCCCTAGGACTGCAATTGCAGCCACTTGTGAGCTGCCCCTGGGGGTTGGGAATCCACTCCTGCTTCTCTGGAAGAACAGCCAGTGCTCCTGACTGCTGAGCCATCTCTCAGCCCTAGTTCCACTTTTCAGTTTCTATTTTTAACTATATCTTCACTGTTTTTCTACTATGATTTTACTTCCTTTAAAATATGTATCCTTTTTTTTAATTGAGTCACAAAATTTACATAAAAGTACCAACTTCCATCATTTACTTCATTCAAAAAATTTTTTCTGAAGTATTTCCTTATGAAATATCCACATTATTGAGTCAGGATAAATAAACACTCTTGGGTTAATAATCCATATTTTGAATTGTTTAAGTGGATTTATTTTGGGAGGATGGAATATATAAGATATATATACAGGATATATAAGAAAATAGTAAATTGTTTTGTATAACCAGTTAGCACAAATGAATCCATAATCTTTGAAAGAAACTATTATATTTATTTTTAATTGTGTTTAGTGTGATTAAAAAGGTCTTTTTCCCCTCTAAATTTGTTTCAGTAATCCTAAATTGGAGAGTCAGAGAGTAAATAAAAAAGTCAACAATGATGCTTCACTTAGGATTCATAATCTCTCCATTTTGGTGAAACAGATAAAATTTTATTATCAGGTAAGTGGCCTTTTTCTTTTTAAAACAATATTTTAATAACAGTGCACTTATTTATATTTTTAAAATTAATTCTTTGTTGAGAACTTGCATAAATGTAATACTTTGGTAACCTACTTACACTACATTTTTTATGTATGCTTTTTTAATGCTTAAGTTGAATATATGCCAGTTGTTAATAGTAAGCATTATTTTTTTTAACGTCAGGATATTTCTCCTGCCATGTATGCCTGTGTACCATGTGCATGCCTAGTGACTATGGAAGCCAAAAGGAGATAGATTCCCTGGACCTCGATTAACAGATGATTGTGAGCCAACATGTGGGTGCTGGGAAGTGAACCAGATTTCTCTGGAAGAGCAGCCAGTGCTCTTAACCTCTGAGCCAGCTCTGCAGCCCTTCACCTTAATTCTTAATGTTGCCAATATAGCTCTTAATAGTGCCGTAGTTGCTTTATACAAATTTTTGTTTAGTAACCAATTTTTAAATGTTTATTTCAGTAGGTTTTATAATCTATGTTATGTTCCATTTCATTTATGAATTATGGAGAAAAATGCTTTTAAATTAAATATACAGATCTTTTTTTAATGTTTATTTATTACTTCAAGTTACATCTTCATCACAGTCCCTCCCCTCCCACTCTCATAATTCTTTTTTTTTAATAATTAGGTCACAATTATGAAAAATATATGGTATAACATGCTTTCCAAATGTTCAGTCCATACATATTTGGCAACTCATATTAATAATCTATTGCCTGTCTTTCTCCATGAGTTTAAAGTTCTATACCTAACTCATTTTCCATCCTAACTTGCATTACCAACTGAAAAACATCTTCTTAGACCTAGAACATCCTTTTAATTCCTAAACAACTTAAAATTTAACTGTGAGACGATAACTATCTAGTCTTCAACCAATATCAGAGACTTGAGAAGGATAAATATATCTGATTATACAGGAAGTGCAGAGCCAGCAGCTTCCAAAACTAAGAATGACAGACAACTGGCTGCCTGGACAGTCCCTACTTTCTCTCTATAACATTAGAGCATCTATCTTCAGCCTCTTGGCCCAGTATCTCTGACAGACATTGATTGTAAAGCAGGAATCATGAAGGACTTGCCTACCCTGTCTTAGCAGAGCTGGGCTGTCAATTTACCTGCTTCCAAGTTTTGTCCTTTTCGGACAGCATTCTGTCTACAGTTGAAGCAAGGGATTTTTCTTGCCCAGTGACAAACTTGCCACTAATGCAACCATCTCCAAATGAAGATTCTTCGATGCTCATCCTCTGCTTGAAGTAGAATAGGGGGTGCTGTGAAGAGCTGATATGTCTCAATATCAAAAAATCCTAAGTTAAGAAACCTTCTTTGAATGCCAAATTCTGCAGATCTCTTGAGGTTTTTGAAGACCACCTATCTATCTCTATATATTTAGATAAGCAAATGTTGCTTGTCTCTTAGCAACTTGATTTCCGGTTAACTTAGAAAACATCTGTGATAAACTTTTTTTGGGGGGTGGGGTCCATAAAATTTAGTTTGTATGCTTCTGGTTTTTTGACATTTTTTTTCTTTTGTTTTTTGTTTTTTTGAGACAGGGTTTCTCTGTGTGGGCCTGGGTGTTGCTTTGTACATACACCAGGCTGTCCTCAAATTCAGAGATTTTCCTGCCTCTCCTATTTGAGTGGAGGGACTGAGGGCATGCTCCACCACGCCCAGCTCTAAATTTGAGTAGAATATATAAACTTAGCCAGACAAAAACCAGACACTGCCCTATATGAGGCTTGAAGCTACAACCCTGAGATTAAGAGTTCCATGCTCAAGTCGGGCATGGTGGTGCATACCTTTAATCCCAGCAGGGAGGCAGAGGCAGCTAGATCTCTAAATTTGAGGCCAACCTGGTCTACAAAGCGAGTCCAGGACAGCCAGGGCTGTTACACAGAGAAACTCTGTCTTGAAAAACAAAAACAAAAGAGTCCACTGAGCTAACCAGGCAGCTAATTACCTAGTATAGCTTTATTAATTTGTCTTTTGAGTATTGAGAAAAAACAGTGAGTTGAAATGCTTTTTTAAGCCAAAGGATTTACCAACTTCTCTTTTATATACTTTGAACAGATATTAGTAGGTGCAGATGAATATAAACTTGTTTTGGAGAATTGGATCATTGTTTCTACATTTTCCCCTAATTATAGGTTTAAATGTTTTTAGGAAAGTACTTTATTTCTCATTTTACTATTTCATGCATGTGTAAACAGTGTATTTTAATTATATCTGCCCACTTTTGCCCGTGCTCTTCCTTCCCACTCCTCTGGAAGGCCCTCCCTTTTGGTAGCCAGTTCCTGTCAATGCTACCTGCTGCAATTGACTGATTGGGCTTGTTGGCTTCGCTTTGTGCACTCACGATAGTTGTAATGAGTTAGTGAGTGCAGCAGCCATGGCATGTTCAAAGGACAGCTTTGAAATCCTCTGGCTCTTACATTCTTTCTGTCCCTTCTTCACTGTTCCTCAAATGAAACATTTTTTATATGAAGTGTGCTTTTTCCCAAAAATTCACCCTGAAAATACTTTAATTCTCATTATACGTAACACGACAAAGGCCAAAGTTAACCTGTGTCTGTATGCTTTTGTAGAACAGTGTGATCACTTTAATTCTAAGTAATTTTTGTCACTTTTAAACTTTCTTGATTTTTATTTTTACACTGAAGATTTATTTTATGCTTATGAGTGTTTGCTTGAATGTATGAGTATGTGCACCATGTGGCTTACAGAGGCCAGAAGAGGGTGTTTGATCCTCTAGAACTAGAGTTACACATCGTTGTAAACTGCCGTTGTGGATGCTGGAAATCAAAACCAGGTCCTCTGCAAGAACAGAAGTACTGTTAACTGCTGAGCCATCTCTCCAGCTTCTCTGTTTTCGTTTGTTCGTTTTTTCCAACTCTACAAAAATATTTCTCACATTAAACCAATACTTCTCTAGATAAGGCTACAGGTCTTCTCTTCCCCCATGTGCATGCCCAGTGTACAAGGAGGTCAGAAGAGGGTGTGAGATCCCTTATTAACTATGGTACTGATGGTTGTGAGCCACCATGTGGGTGCTGGGAATCAAGTGTAGATCCTCTGCAAGAGCAGCAAGTGCTCTTAGCCACTGACCCATATCTTCAGTCCTTCTTAATTTTAAAAAGTTTATTTTATATGTAAGCATATTTTGCCTGTATTTAAGCCTGTGTGTGTACCACATGTGTGCAGTACCCATAGGTGTCAGAAAAGGGCATTGGATCCCTTGGAACTAGAGTTACAGAAGATTGTTAACTGCCTTGTAGGTCCTAGGAACTGAACCCAGGTCCTCTCCAAGCTCTGTTAACCATTGAGCCATCTCTTCAGCCTTACAAATATATATTCTTGACCAATTGTTCCTTTTGTTATAGTGATGTCCATTATCTCTTCTGATTGCTTTTGGTTTGATATCAACTTTTGTCAAAATTTTATATTGCTATTCTTTGTTTCTGTGTGTGTGCACGTGTTTTGTTTTTTGTTTTGTTTGTTTGAGAGAGTGTTTCAGGCTGGAGAGATGGCTCAGCCGTTAAAGGCTAGGCTCACAACCAAACAAATGAGAGAGTGTTTCTCTGTGTAACAGAGCCCTGACTGTCCTGGACTCACTTTGTAGTCCAGGCCTCCTGTCTCTGCCTCCTGGTTGCTGGGATTAAAGGTGTGCACCACCACACACAGAACATATTGCTCTTCTTAATGGTCTCAGCTTTCACTTTTTTTATCTTTTCACTTTCAGTCTTTTTTGTAGATAGAGAAGAATAGGATTTTCTTCTTTGTTTTAACAATTTATTTATTTTTATGTATATGGGTATTCTGTCCACATATACACCTGCATTCCAGAAGAGGGCATCTGATCACATTACAGATGGTTGTGAGCCACCATGTGGTTGCTGGGAATTGAACTCAGGACCTTTGGAAGAGCAGCCATTGCTCTTAACCGTTGAGCCATCTCTCCAGTCTGGATTTTCTTAATATAATAAGCTATTTTTGTTTGCTTGTATTATGTGTTAATATTGTGTGTTGAACCCAGGACCAAGGACCAAATACTGAGTCCTCAGCCCTGGAATACATGTCATAATTTAATTAAGACCATGTACATTTAGTTGTTTGTTGACTCCTATAAACTTTTTTCCCTCTTTGGTTTTACTCTGTTCTTTTCTTTTTCTCTTGTTTATTTTAGAGGTTTGGTGTTTTACTGAGTTGAGCATATTTTCTTTTTGTCATTTGTTTATCATCTAAGTTTTATTCTTTACTAAATCTAAAATTGTTTTTGACTTTGGAAAAAAACTACTCTGTAGAATTCTTTTAGTGTCTTCTGTAATGCTGGATCAGTAGCTGTGAATTGCTTTAGTCTGTACTGTACTTAGAACATTTTATTCTTCGTTAATTGTAAAAGATAAGTTGGATGTAGTCATATTGGTTGGCAGTTGTTTGCTCTCGGTCCTTGCAATGTTATATACTCCCCTGGCCGGGCGTTTCTACTGAAAGGCCTCATGTTATTCTCATGAGTTCTTCTTTGTGAGTGAGTCGGCATTTTTCTTGGAACTGTTAAACTTGTTCCAGTTTGTGGTTTTAGCATTTGAATCTCAGGGAGAATTTCTTTTGCAGTCAATGTCTGTTGAGGGGTCTTAATGGGTCCTGTACTTGGATATTCATATGTTTTCCTAGGTTTGAGGACTTTTCTGGTATTCATTTCTTTGAATTGTTTTCTATACCTTAAATTTGTATTTTGACATCTTATGTACTCAATGTATTCTAAGGTTGAGTTTCTTGGTTGTGCCCTAAGTGTCTTGTACATATTGGTGTTGTTTTTGTTTTTTGTTTTTGGTATGTATATGTAACACTTCCTTGTCTGTCATCAATCATTGCTTGATTTTCTCTTGCTTGATGCTGCTCTCCACTGTGGTAGGGTTTTTTTTCTTTAATTCATTTTCACCTTTGCCTTTCTGGGTTCATTTTTGTTGTTTGTTTGCTGTGTTCTCAGTTTCTCCGCTGAATCTCCTATCTGTATTGCAGACTTTGTTGTCTAGATCCTGAGTTTACTTCCTTACTTTACTCATCTGCTTGTTGAATTCTCTTTGAGGTCATTGATCATTTTTAAACAGATTGTGGTGTTGTTTTACATCTCAGTCATGTCTATACCTTTTAATTCATTCAGTGAATTGATTGTGCACTTTCTTCATTTTGAAACTTTTTTTTTAAGGTTTAGACAGTCTCACTATGTAGGTTGGTCTGAAGCTCATTATGTAGATCAGGCTGGCCTAGAACTCACAGAGATTCTTCTTCCTTTCCTTTGGAGTGCTGAGATTAAAGGACATAGGTCTCTATACCTGTCCCCTGAGTGTGAGATTTTTACAGGAGGTGTCTTGCTTTTTTCATTTTTGCTTCCAATTTGTAATTTATACATTTGTTGGGGTGGTATCTTCTTAGGTAGAAACCTTCTCAAGTGCTCAATACCTCTGGCCTCTCAGAGAGAAGAAAACAAACTGCCATAACTGCAAACACACATATATATGCACAAAAATAAAAATAACAATGAGTGATGATCACGAATAACGGTAGGTAAGAAAATGAGAAAATTCATGGTAATTATGAAATCTAAAACTAGGGTAAAAGTAATAGTAAATGTGTAAACCAAAGGATGCTGTCAGGAAAAGGATAAATGAAGGAAGGTAAGATAGAGATTTAAAAAAAAAGAAAAACAGAATTTTTAAAGAGCAAGAGATGAAAAATCTGTAACAGAAAAAAAATGAAATTAAGTAAAGCTAAGAAGACGATTAAAAATAAAATCATAAATGTTTTAAAATAATATAAGAAAAACATACCAAAAAATTAAAAGAAATGAACAAGAATCGAGGCAACTTTATTCTGAACCCTTTCATGGTGTGTGTGTGTGTGTGTGTGTGTGTGTGTGTGTGTGTGTGTGTGTGTATTGGTGTACTTGTCACCCTGCGGTTTTAGCTAGGGTTCTTGTCCTTGCTGCATTTACCAGTGTCTCTGTGGACTACAGTCTTCCAAAGTTTTTCTTGCTCCATAAAATGCCTTCCTCCATTTTTGCACCCAAGATTTGTTTAAATGAAAGCTCAGAGTATCCCTGAGCTTACTGAGCTGTCACTGGAGACCAAGAACCTAGAGTTCTTATTACTCCAAGGAAGCTTTAGTGACTTAGCAGCAAGGCAGCATGGGATTGAATGGAGACTGAGCAGTTTGCCTAAAGGTTCAGAGGACATAGTGACTTCGCAGAGGATCTGAGTTGTATTGCTCACACTTACTTGTTGGCTCACAACTGCCTGTAATTCTGTTTTGGGAATTTAAGATCCTCTCATGGCTCCCATGGCCTTCTGCTTACATGTGGTGCACATAACTCATGCAGTCACAAACATGCACCTAAATTAGAAATGAATATTTAAGATGTGGCTTAGTTGATAAAATGTTTGCCTAGTATACACAAACCCTGGGTTAGATTCTCTAGTCCCACATAAACCAAGAGAGGTAGTAAAATGCTTTAAGAAAGCAAAAATAAATACAGATGAAGTAATGGGCTGGATCCTGAATCTAGACCTCAGGCTCTCGGTCCTACCTGGCAGCAGACCACATGTGGCAGGGAAAGTAAGCACTCTACTGACCACAGACTTTGTTAACTGCAGGTTATGAGACTTGATGTTTATTACAGGATACAAAGCCACCAATGTTTCTGCTTTTCATAGCCTAAGCCCACTGCTGCTAAAAGTTCTCACCAAACCCAACGATCCCCTTAGCACATATGCCTCTCATGACCACCTCCCACTCAGACACACTAATGGTAAGGTGCCCTCAGCCTCCCATAGTTATGTTGGTTCTTTGTTTTGAGGGCCACAGAGTAGTCCTCCTTTTAAAATGGTACCTGGTCATAGCACTTTGAAATATAGGTAAAAAGTCAATGAGAAGGAAAGATAGACAAGGGATGAACAAATTGTTGACAGTGCAGGCCTTTATTTTGGGAACGGGGAAGGGAGGGGTCTCTAATAATTACCCTGTTATCCACTTAAATGTCAGGATAGTTTTAGGCCAGAAAAGTGGATTGTAGGGGAAGGCAGAGAAGGAGGTTGAAAGTTTCCTTTTTTACCCAATGATTGGACATTGCTAGGAGTAACCAGTAAGTAGTCAGCTAAAGAAGGTTAGGTTATGGATAAACATCTTTTCTGGCTGGCCATTACTTGGGTCCACAGGGCGAGACAATAAAATAAAGACTCTAGAGAAACAAGTTAATTTGCTTCTAGAAACCATTACTATAGTTACTGGTATTGTCACAATTCAACCAAAATTGAGGAGTATACAAAATAGCATGTCCCTAGCTAACAACAGGAAGTGACAAATTGATTTTTTTTGGGGGGGGGTTCTCCCATGCTGGGCCACCATGCATGTAGAATTACTATCACAACAGTTCCTTCCTGCTAGAGGTTTAGAAGACTGGACTAGGAATACCAGTGCGGCCTGGCCTGTCATTTAATATTAACTTTGACTTTTTCCTCCCTGAGAGAGAGGGCTGGAGCCCTGCTTAAAAAAAAAAAAAAAAATCCATAACCTTTCTGTTTCTGTGTGCTTTTTAGTTGTCCTTTCTCCTTTTCTTTTTAAATCTATCACTTTTCTTTATTTTCTTTTTTGGTTCACTTCTTTCTTTGGGATAAAACCTTTTTGTCACCCACTTACTTATGTTCATTCATACTTTCATGCATACATGCATGCAGGGAGTCTTCTAAAACTCCACCATCTTTTTTTATTATTATTCTCTGAATAGCCTTAGCTCTCCTGGAACTTGCTCTGTGGACCAGGCTGGTCTCAAATTCACAGAGATCTACCTGTTCCTGCCTCCTGAGTGCTGGGATTAAAGGCATGGGCCACTACCACCTGACCCAAACTTTGTCACCTTAACTAGAAATTTCTTTTGTTTTATTTTTCCTTGTACTCATATCTGGTTTGGGTTTTGAAATAATACTGCTTTCTTAGAATAAGTCTGGAGGTGTTACAAGATATATTGTGGTGTCCCTCCATGTTGGCCAGATGATATCAGATATTTACATTATAATTCATAACAGTAGCAAAATTATAGTTATGAAGAAGTAACAAATTATTTTGTGGGTCAACACAATATGAGGAACTGTATTACAAAGGTTGAGAACCGCTCTATAGGACATTTTCTTAATTAGTGATTGGTGTGGGGTGGGCAACCCATTGTGGGTGGGTCACCCTTAGACTGGTGGTCCTGGGTTCTATAGGAAAGCAGGCACAGCAAGCCATGGGGAGCATAGGTAAACAGCACCTCTCTCTCTCTGCCCAGCTGTAAGCTGTCAGCAGCTTTCATTATGCAATCAAGGATAATTAGGGAGCATTCTTCACATCACATGGATACAGAAGATGGTTCAGCTTTTATAACAATGCCCATGGCAGGATGATAATCAGATCTCAGGGCACTGAAATCAGCATCTGAAAACACAGTGCATAAAATCACCCAAATGCACGGATAATTCTTTGTTATGTTTATATTTATTTTATGTGTATGTGTGTTTTGCCTGCATGTATGTCTGTGCCTTATGTGCTTCCTTGACGTCTACAGTGGTCAGAAAAGAGCATCAGATTCCCTTAGAACTGAGGTTACAGATGGCTGGGAACAGCCAGGTGGGTTCTGGGAATTGAACCCAGGTCCTCTGGAAGAACAGCAAGTTCTCTTAACCACTGAACCATCTCTCCAGCCCTATATGTATATTTTGTATCCTACTACTTTACTGAAAGTTTTTTTGTTGTTTATATATCATATTACTCAATTTTTAAAAAAAATTTAAAAACTGCTAGGCATGCTGGTGAATGCCATTAATCTAAGCACTTAGAAGGCAGAGGCAGGCAGATCTCTGTGAGTTTAAGGGCAGCCTGGTCTACAGAGTGAGTTCCAGGACACCCAGGGCTGTTACACAGAGAAACCCTGTCTTGAAAAACCAATAATAATAATAAAAAAATTAAAATTATATTTATTCATTTTGCATCCTGATCATATCCCACCTCCCTCCTCTCCACTTATTCCCACCCTCCCACCCTCTCTCCCTTTTCTTCAGGAAAAGGGACACCCCCCTCCCATTAGTCTACCCCAGCTCTTCAAGTCAGATCAGGACTTAGAGCATCCCCTTCTGCCTAGGGTAAGGTGATCCTCAGTAGGCAATAGAGTTTATATCAGGGACTGTCTCTGCTCTACTTGCTGCGTAATTGATACAAAGACCGAGTTTCCTATCAGTTACATATGTGTAGTGGGCCCAAGTCCAGACCATTTATGCTTTGTCCTTGAGTCTATGATTACACTTAGTGGTATTTCTTGAATTAAGATCATAATGAATGATGTTTTCTAAAAGTCGGTTTGCAAATATTTTGAGAGTTTTTGCAATTTTGTTCAAAAGGGGTATTATCCTAATTTGTTTTTTATTGCAGTGATAAAATCCATGACCAAAACAACTTGTGGAAGAAAGGGTTTGGATAGCTTACATTTCCACATTATAGTCTTTCATTGAGGGAAGTTGAGGCAGAGTCTCAAGCAGGAATCTGAAGAAATTGTGCTCACTTTTTTGGTCTTTTTAAACAACCCTAGGCTGCCTTCCCAAAGGTGGCACTGCCCGCAGTGGGTTGAGCCCTCTCACATCAATCGTTAATTTAAAAAAAAAAAGAAAGAAAAGAAAGAAAGCCACAGACTATCTTCTGCAGCTTTGGGTGGTGGGAACCAAGCTCAGGTCTTCTGTAAGAGTTAACCACACCCCTCTTAGGGATACTTTTATTGCATCCTATAGGTTGGGCATGGTCTGTTTCATTTCCATTTGTTTCTTTCTTGATTTCTTTTTTATTAGATCAGTCTGATAGAGGCATTTCCTCAACTAAGGTTCCTGCTTTCCCAAAATAACATTTTCTTACTAGGTCACTTCTCAAGGATTTCGGGAATTTGAGAGTGAAGCAATGGATTCCTTCTTCCCTCCCTCCTTCCCTCCCTCCCTCTCTCTCTCTCTCTTTCTCTTTCCTTTCTTTCTTTTCTTTCCTTTCTTTTTGGTTTTTCAAGACAGAGTTTCTCGGTGTAACAGAGCCTGGCTGTCCTGGACATGCTATGTACACCAAGCTGGCCTGGAACTCACTGAGATCCACCTGCCTCTGCCTCCTGAGTGCTGGTATTGAAGGTGTGCACTGCCACGCCCAGTTGCAATGGATTTCTTGTTCTCTGCTGGCCTGCGATCTTACCCTCAAGCTCTGGTGCTTCACATGTTCTTCCTGTAATAACCAAATCATGTTCATGCTTGGTATATGATTAGACCCCTTTCTTACATGAACTTTAGTAGATACAGTTTTATATATAACTACAAATAAAATGCTCAAATTAAAGACCGTGACTAGCATCATTTTATATGATGTAATACCAACTAAAGATATTAGGGATGAAGTTACTTTCAATATCCTTCAAGATATTGTGAAGTATTTTTAATTACTATAGTGCTTTTCAGTTCTTTTTCAAATTTTTGTAATTTTCTAAATCTTTTGAACTGTCTTCAGACATACTAGAACTGAATTTTGTTTCCTTGTGAATCTTTGCTTTTTTAATATCCTTGGAAATGCTCAAATCTTCTATATTGAATTACTTGCACGTAGTCACAAAATTTCGACATTCTCATGTTTACTGATGCTTTTCATCCCTGCTTTATTTTTGTTTGTTTTATATTTAAATTTTTTTTGTGTGTATGTGCAGATGTCAGTGTGGCCCGAATAGGATGACTCTTGGCGCCGTAGTTAGAGGTAGTTCTGTAGTACCTGACCAGGGTGTTGGGACCCACGCTCAGGACCTCTGAATGAACAGCACATGCTCTCAGCCTCTGCATCGTCTCCCCAGCCCCTCCTGCTGTGTTTTTATTTTTCACACTCATGACCTAAAGCACTTGTTCATTTATTTTCAGTTTATTCTTAATAAAATGTAAGTACCCACAGAGCAAGTATTGTTGGCTTCTGTATATGGCTTAGAATAATATATGACAGATAATGAGCATTCAGTATTTATTGAACAAATGCCCCAATTTTCTGAAAAGTTTTCTCTTTCAAGCATATAACTATTTTTACTCTTTCATGAATTTTACAGGTGTATTTTATCAGAGGTATCAACTCGAAATTATCTTAACTAGTTCGTGTACATCTTGTCCTTGTCCTGCTTTATGATCCGCTTAGTAAAGTCATGTTTATTTTGTGTTCATTTCCATATTCTTGTTCCCATTTCTTTACTATCTTGATCATGACTATGTTTAGAGTGAGGCGAATTTCTAGGTATTTCCTGGTAATAACACTTTAATATGCACAATAAAGCTTTAATGTGGCATTAAAACCCTCCCCCCCTCACCCCATCTTTCGCACGCACGCATGCACGCAGGGCTTCTGCCTAACCCTGGTTGTCCCAAAACTCACTGTATAGACCAGGCAGGCTTTAAACTCAGAGCTCTGCCTGCCTCTGCTGAGTGCTGGGTTAAATGTATACATCACCATGCCTGGAACTCTCTTGTGTAGGCCGAGATGATCTTCAATTTGCAATCCTCTCACCCCAAGTTTTGGGGTTGCAGGCATATGTGTCACCATCCCAGCTTATGTTGTATATGTTTTAAAATACTACTTGTAAAACTACATTAGGGAAATAGATGGATGTTTTACAAAAACAAAGCTAAGATCTTAAAATGCCATATGGTAGCCATAGAGTAACCAACTAGAAATTAAAGTAATTTTCTTTCTGAAAATTTTGTGTAATTTTATGTTATTATTATTAGAGTTAACTTAAAATTAACACTTTAGGGCTGGAGAGATGGCTCAGTGGTTAAGAGCATTGACTGCTCTTCCAAAGGACCCAGGTTCAAATCCCAGCACCCACATGGCAGTTCACAACTGTCTGTAATTGCTGGGCATGGTGGTGTACACCTTTAATCCCAGCACTTGGGAGGCAGAGGCAGGCAGATCTCTGTGAGTTCAAGGCCCGCCTGGTCTACAAAATGAGTCCAGGACAGCCAGGGCTACACAGAGAAACCCTGTCTCAAAAAAACAAAACAAAACAGAATGAGCACAGGACAGCCATGGATACATAGAGAAACCCTGTCTCCAAAAACAAAAAAAGAAAGAAAAAATTAACACTTTAAAATAAGTAATAACTAAATTTTCATATTAATTTCAAGATATAGTACTCTACAATTTAATGATTTTATACTTTTGTTTCACTTTCTATCCTCCCCAACAAAAGTTTTTTTATAAACTTAAGCCTAGGAATTCAGATTCCATAGTAGCAGGGTGCACTTATATGAAGCATTCCCATTCTACATTAAATAATTTTACATGATAGTAATTCTATGAATTATATAATTTTGAAGTATAACTGGACTTGTGTAAAGGTCAGGGTGTGTTTGCATGAGGTCACTGATGAGTCTGTGGCGATGACTGAGTATGAGCTTGTCTTCTCATAATGGGAAGAGAGACTTGCGAGAATTGGGAAGCAGTAGAAAGGGAGGGAACTGAGAATGCCATAGCTGTTGGCTGATGCAGAATGGCTCATGGCAAGTCTGTAGAACAGTGTTTCTGATTCATCAATATTGACTCATGTTTCTCAAAAAAAAGTTTTTATCTTTTATCTGGAAAGTCCTTAAACTTTTCCCCATAATCTTTCTTTATGAGGGTGAATTTAAAAGTTTTTTATTCACAGGTAGATTAGTTTTCTGAAGTATGTTATAGACAAACTAGTGATTGCTTTAAAATAAGTATTTTAAAAAACTTACAATGATAGTCTTTATTTTACTGCAATGTAAAAAAATCTAAAAGTCAAAATAAATTTAAAGGGTTTTTTTCTTTAAAATTATTTAGTTATTATTATACTTTGAGATAGGGTTTCACTCCATAGCTGAGGCTGTCTCAGACTCAATATTTAACCCAGGCTGACCTTGAAACTTCTAAAACATTCTTTTCTCAGCTTCACATATGTGAGGATTCAGATGTGAGCCATCATACTTGGTCCTTTAAGTGTGTCATAACTTATTTAAAAATACTTAAGACATAATGGATCCTTTGTACACTTATTTTTAATATAGCATGCCCACAGAGGACTGTACAAAGCCTAAATTATAACTTGGTGAGTGCTTTTTACATGGTCACCATTGGACATTAGTTACTAACTACTGAATATCATTTTACAGGAGACTTTGCAGCAGTTGATTATGATGTCATTGCCAAATGTCTTAATCATTGGCAAAAATCCTTTTTCTGGTAAGTTTTAAGTCAGTTTAATGTGATGATAATGCCTTATGTTTGTGTAATGTTTACCAAAGGGCGTGATGATTTGTCTCTGTTCTCAGTAGTTTTTCCACAACCTCGGTTGTCAAGTTGAGGATAATATTCCTTGTCTGTACAAAGACACTATTAAGTTGCTGGTGAGAGGCAGATTCAAAAGGGAGATAAACACTAACTTTTCTGCTGCATCAAACTGATAGGTTTTGGTGATAGCTATGATTTTTATTTCATTCTAAGCAGTAGTGTTAGAAAAGGAAAGGAATGATGTTGAGACAGTTAAGTTTTATATTTATATGCTTTTCTTTTTTGCTGGTTTGCTAGTTCATCTTTATCACCATCTGGATTGAGTTTTGGGCCTGATAACTACTAGAAAGGCGCCTGTGTCACTGAACTGAACTCCACCCATTAACTTGGAAGTTTTAATTTATATTCAACTATTTCCTAGTGGAAAGATGAGGGACCGTTACTTAGATTATTTTAATTATTATACTCAAAAATTCTTACTCCTTTATTAGAATTTTATTTGTATTTTGCTGTTTCTGGAACTTGATCCTAGGGCCTAACATACACCACACATTTGTTCTGCCCATATACCCTAGAATTGAATTTTTGAGCAGTTAGGTAACTAGCAACTATGAAACATTTCAGCAAAGGACTTAATCCTTGCAGCCTACATGATATTCAAATTGAATACATCTTCTCTAACCTGAGCCTAGTCCAGTTGAAACAAAAATAAAATCCAAGGAAAAGGCAGTATGTAAGCAGCTGTTTTTATAGAGGAAACTACCAAGTAAATGCATTTGTAGTAAACTCAATTAGGAGTTCATTTATTTAGATAATCTTTAGAGATACTCTAGGATATTTGGTTATATAAGTAAACAGGAAGATTAGCATGTAAAATGGAATTATTTCTGATTCCATATGCATTTAGTAAATAACTACCAAGTCATAGGGTAGACATGGTATTATGTGCTAGGTTTGGTTTGGTTCCAAAGTTTACTGTAAGATCATATAATTCATATGACAAAGCTATGTACAAAATGTTAAGGCATGTAACAATACAGAGCTCTTAGTTATTCTTCAAATCATCGGGGTCAGGGTTAGGGACCACACAGATGTAGGATGTACCTAGGGTGATGTGAGTGGCTCCCTAAGGAATTAAGGGGAAGCAAAGCAACTTGTAGCCAGAGTTAAGGCAGAATAGTGTGTGGGCCTGCGTGTAATGATTATTATAATATGTCAGTATGGCTGGAAAAATTGTTTAATGGAAAATAAGATGAAATCTCGAATATGAAGATTGAAAATTCTTCCCAGGTATGTTAACCTGATAGTGAAAATCTTTGTGAATATTACATGTTTGTGGTATGTTTAGCCTAATATTTTAAGACAGTCTTAATTGAATGTTGTTGGCAAGGGTTGCTCTGAACTCTGTTCTGGATTGGTAACTTTTTTGAGGGGGTTGTTTTTTTCAAGACAGGGTTTCTCTGTGTATCTTTGGCTGTTCTGGACTCACTTTGTAGAGCAGGATAGCCTTGAACCCACAAGATCCGCCTGCCTCTGCTGCCCAAGTGGAAAGATGAGGGATTAAAGGTGTGCACCACCACGTCCAGCCATTACAGACAGCTGTGAACTGCTATGTGGATGCTGGGATTTGAACCCTGGTCCTTTGGAAGAACAGCCAGTGCTCTTAACTTCTGAGCCATCTCTCCAGCCCTGACTGATAACTTTTATCCAGTTTTTTTACATACATTTCTTTCTTTTCTTAAAATGTGTTATTGTGAAATAGGATTTCATACTGTAGCACCAGGCTAGCCTGGAACTCACTATGTAGTCCATGCTAGCCCATGTAGTTCTCCTACTTTAGTCACTTAAATGCTGGGATTATGTGGGAACCACCGTACCCAGCTTACTGTATTAGACTTACTGTGATGGGCACTTAAGGTTCTGATCCTTATGAACCTCTGCAGTAAGAAATGTATTTAAGTTATATATGTGGATGAACCCTAATGTATGTATTTAGTAAGAAAATAATAAAGAGGAACAGACCCATGAGCCAGCACTCTGGTGTGTGCTTATGGCAGCATAACCTAGAAGGCTGGTATAATGCCAGTCTATAGGGAAGGTGCAGATGAAGTCAGCATCCTTCGCTTACAGCTTATTTGTCTGCACTGACTCTTTAAAGGTACCTTTGCCGTGTCTTCTGCTCTTACCATTTTGTGCACTCATCAGCCACATAATTACAAAATTTATCTCTTGTCAGGTTATGGGGAGCATTGTCTCTAGAATTGATTGTTCTAGTGTTTGAAAGAGTTGAAACAAAGCTAAATGTTGTACTTACTAGTGTTTTTATTTCAGAGCAGGGCACAGAAGAAGTTAAAAAGTTACTTTTACTCTTACTTGGTTGTGCAGTTCAGGTAAGTTAAAATATTTCTTCATACTTTCATTCTTACAAACTGTTCTTGAAGCTCTAGTTTTCTGAAAGACTTGACAATCTTAAGTATATCTATCACATTATAAAGAAATTATGTTGAAGAACATTTCTTCTATTGCAAAAATTAGTTATAGCATCAATGTCATGTTTTAAAACGTTTTAAGTTATTTTTTTCTGATTTAGAGGCTTCTAATGACTCAGATCTTTATGCTTCTTTAGAGACTTCTCCCATATATTTCTTCGGGTTTGCTTGTGCAAGTTTATGCTTTAGGAAAAGAAAAGCAGGATTGGCAGTTAAGAGAGGATTTGGGGTTGGAGAAATAGGTGAAGAGCACTGGCTGCTCTTCCAAGAGGATGCAGGTTTGATTCCCAGCACCCACATGGTAGCTCATAGCTGTCTGTAACTCCATTCTTGTGGACTCTAAACATCATCTTCTAGCCTTTGTGGGCACCAGGCACACCCATGGTACACAGACATACATGTCAAACTCCCTTCACATGAAAATCAATAGGTCTGAGAGTGTTTGTAGGAAGTGTTTTGCAGGTGGTGTTTGTTTATGTACATGACTGTCTGTATATGTGCATGTAGGCATGTGAAGACCAGATGTCACTATCAGGGGTCTTTTTCAGTAGCCTTATTTCTTGAAATAAGGTGTCTCGCTGAACCTGGAACTCTCTGATTCAGCTTTTCTTGCTGACCAACAAGTCCCAGGGATCCTCCTGTCTCTGCTTTCCAGCATTGGAATTTCAGGTCTACGCAGATGCACCCGACTTTTTGTCTAAGTGCTAGGGATCTGAACCCAGGTCCTTATGCATCCTCAGCAAGCACTTTCCTAACAATCACCCTCGACCCTATTCGTCCTTTATAAAGGTTTGTATAAAGAATGATAGCCAAGGTTTATTGAATACATAGTTTGCCAGATGCTACATTTTATATAGGTTTATTATAATCTTTTTCATGAATAAGATTAGTATTTGGGTACATATTTAAGCTACTTTACAAATTGGATACTTGTGAGTTTAGTGTATGCTGCTTTACTAATTACAGTGTATATGCAACAAATTGACATAGTCACTTTAGATGTACATCTATTTGCTAGTGGGCTAAATAACACTGGCCTGACTTCCAAGTCTGCTCTGTGTGTGTGTGTGTGTGTGTGTGTGTGTGTATGAACAACCCATTACACACTTGTGGAAGTCAGAGAACTTTTTCCTTCTTCCTCTCTTTTAATCTCTGGGAGTTCTCCTGTTTCTACCCCCAACCTCAGCAAGAACAGTGGGGGATCACAGATACAAAATCTGATACCTAGTGGTTTCTATAGCAGGTTAGCACACTTGCATGGCAAGCACTTTACCCATTGACCATCTCTGAAGGTTTTTTTGTTTTGTTTTGTTTTTGGTGGGGGAGGGGGGAGGTGAGTTTTGAGACAAAGACAGTTTGTTTGTGTAGCCCTGGCTGTCTTGGACTCACTTTGTAGACCAGACTGGCCTTGAACTCACAGAGATCCACCTGGCTCTGCCTCCCGAGTACTGGGATTAAAGGCGTGTGCCACAACTCTCAGACATTACAGACAGTTTTGTGGTGTCTGTAACATGGGTGCTGAGATTGGAACCCAGGTACTTTGGAAGAACAGCCAGTGCTTTAGTGCTTTTAGCCTCTGAACCATCTCTCCAGCCCCAGAATGAATTATTTCAGTGTACAGTTATCCTAGTTCTTCATATAATGAAGTATTCTCATTTTTGTTTTAGAGTTTGAGCTTTCTTTCTTCTTCTTCTTCTTCTTCTTCTTCTTCTTCTTCTTCTTCTTCTTCAATTTTTTTGAGACAGGGTCTCATGTGTCCCATACTGACCCCAAATTTGTTATATAGCTTTGTTGACTCTGATAGATAACAATCAGATCACGGTCACTGGTATACCTACTACCTTAAAACATTGCCTCTTTGTTTTAAGGGCATACAAATCTTCTGCCGTGGCTATTTTTAAACGATCAGTTAATTGTTGTCCACTGTGGTCCTGCTGTATTACATATGGCATTGGGAGATACCATCCTAGCCATCCATCTGTGTACTTGATCTATCAGTTAGCAGCAGCCCTCTGTTCTGTTTCTATTCCAGCTCACCATCTTCCTCTCCTTAACAACCTTTCTAGATTTTAGTAACTACTATGAGGGCACTTTTCATATGTAAATTAAGTCATTACATTTCTGGATTTTGTTGTACATGGTTGTTTATTTAACAACTGGTTAAATATTAGGATAGATATGTGGTTAGTTGTTGCTGCTATTCTATTTTGGTTATCAAGTCTTTAGTTGGAAACATTGTCCTTACTCATTTATAGCAACTATATATTGCTAGTGAAGAAACAGTGACTTGTAAGGCTTACAAAAGGGAAATGTATATTTCTTTCTAAAACTATAGCAGAAAACCATAAGACAGTTGAATTGGCATACTCTGAATGAAAATTACTACATTTCATAATAACTGCCATTTTATGTTTGATTGTCTAAAAAAACT
>CAJQZJ010036554.1:0-20770 GCA_907164525.1 Lophiomys imhausi
AGAAAATTAATTCACAGTTGTTCTCATAAGACCTGTATATTTCCTAGTCCAAAACAGATCTGTGGTTTTTTTTTTTTTTTTTTTTTGGTTTTTCGAGACAGGGTTTCTCTGTGTAACAGCTCTGTGTCCTGGTCTCACTTTTGTAGACCAGGCTGGCCTCGAACTCACAGAGATCCACCTGCCTCTGCCTCCCAAGTGCTGGAATTAAAGGCGTGCGCCACCACCGCCCGGCGAGATCTGTGGTTTTTTTTTTGTTTGTTTGTTTTTTGGTTTTTCGAGACAGGGTTTCTCTGTTTAACAGCTTTGGCTGTCCTGGATCGCTTTGTAGACCAGGCTGGCCTCGAACTCGCAAAGATCCACCTGCCTCTGCCTCCCAAGTGCTGGGATTAAAGGCGTGCGCCACCACCGCCTGGCTGAGATCTGTGTTTTTAACCCTATTGATTCCTATTTCATTCCCTCAAAAACTCTTCAATCCCTACTCATAACTAGGAATTGTGCCCTCCTGGGTAATTTGCTTTTAAACATTTTTATGTCATAGCAACAGTTTAGTTTTTCCTGTGATGTAGAAATCGGGATGAAAGCATGGAGAATGCTCAGATGCTTGTACAGAAGCAGAGCAGTAGAAACGTAACTAACTCCAGTCAGAGCTCTGTAAGCTTCCTAGGGATCAAAGAGCCAGTTTTTCTTCTTGAGGGTTTATTGTCTTCTCTGGCTCGGTAACTGGCCCAGGAGATGCATCTTAGCTGGGCATAAGGCAGGGCTGTCTGTTTTGTATGCACCTCTCATTTGGTAGCCACAAGAGTACACTTAGTTGTATTAGCAGTTGAATTGCAGTGTAAGAGATGTATACAGAGACCAAGATGAAGATTTGTGTTGTTATTTAATCCTTATTGGGAAAAGATTAGGTTTATGTTTTATGTTTTTAGCTGAAATAAAACTTTTAAAAAGTTGACAAGAAGGAATTACTGCCTTATTCCTATTTGGTTACATGTGTATTTATATACAGTATTAAATTTTGCCCCTGTTTACTTTGTTACAGTATAAACAACCCAAATATTTATTATATTACCTTACAAATATTGAACTGGATCATCAAAGTTAGTTTCTTTTATTAAGATTGATAGGATGAATATGAGAAAATAAATTGTAAGCTTGAAGTAAAAATTGCCCAAGTTTTTTCCCCCAAGAAGAAAAGCAGTCTTGTTTGGTGACAGTCGGGGACTGATTGAGCATTTTGGCAGTATTCCGAATTCTGCCACTGTGGGTTCTGGCAAGTAACTTGTTCTCTCTGAAACAAGTTCTTGATTCTTTACTTCTCTGTTTGTAAAGTTAGCATAATAATATCCTGACCTCAGATGTGTTGTGTAATATGTTCCTACTTTAGAACTTTCCAGCATAAAATAGTGTAGATTTCAGTGCCTGGCTCTTAAATGTTTCAAAATCATTGTATCTTTATTTGGTAAGCATATATGAGAGGTTGTTTAAATGTAGAACAAAACCTTCACTGTGCTGTTCAAATATAAAGCTTGATGTATTTTTGTTTATATATAGCATTTTAAGGACAATACAGAGTCTGAATGGTTCTCCCCCATTTATTTCAGTGTCAGAAAAAAGAAGAATTCATTGAAAAAATCCAAGGTTTAGATTTTGATACAAAAGCAGCAGTTGCTGCACACATTCAAGAGGTAACTACCTATATATATTTTAAAATGTAGTTTTTATGAAGTTTGCAATGCCTTTTTAAATATTATCTCCTCAAATACATAATTACAGGATAAATAAGAACAATTAAAGATCAAGTATAAATTAACCTTTTATATTAGTATTTTTCTCTTTAGAGATAATTTCATAAGTGAATTATTTTATGTATGGCACAGTGCTTACCACAGATTTGCTCTCGCTTTTGTCTATGAGGGCATGAGAATGTTGAGGAATGAAGGTTATGTCTTTATTAGGTAGCCCAGAATGAATGGAAGGGGTGAAGATAGTAAGCTTAGTCTTTATGTGCCTTTTCTCTTAAATGAATGATCAAATGAATATTATTTGAATTGAACAAATACACTGATTTTTAAAAATAATATTCATATAAAAATCTTAGTCATAATATACTTTGTCAAATTATTGATATTTATGTAATTTATTAAAATAATTTAAAAGCTGCCACTTCCATAACTATTTACTCGTGAGCTTTAAATCTTATAGTGTCTTTTTAGAATTAGGTTATATATTAAATTTTACATGCTGGAAGAGATTTTTTAAATTGTGAAAATTAGTAGTATTTAAAATGTTCTAAGATTGACTGTATTCCATATGTTGTCTTTTTCTTAGCTAAGAGTCCAGGTGAGAATTTATTTAAATTTCATTAAAATGTTTAGTTTGTCATCATTAACTTCAAATCTACTTCTTTCTGCTTTTGTAGTTGAGCTAATTTTGTACTACAATGAAATCAATATTTAAATATTAGCTATTCTTTGATTGTTTATTTACTTGCCTCTCTAAAGGTAACTCATAATCAGGAAAATGTGTTTGATCTGCAATGGATGGAGGTGACTGATATGTCTCAGGAAGATATAGAACCACTCTTAAAAAATATGGCATCACATCTAAGAAGACTGATAGATGAGAGAGATGAACATTCAGAGGTTAGTAAATTTCTTTCATTTTATCATGGAAGTTTTCTTTAAAAAGATGTAGTATTCTAGAATTGATACCTTATTTCCTAGGGGTAGGTAATAAACGATGATCATCTTTTGGTATCTGTGGGGCATATTGGTTCTAGAACCTTCTTATGATACTAAAATCAATCTTCGCACTCAAGAGGCCCAAGAAGGCACATCTCTGAATTCCAGGACATCCAGGGTTTCACAGAGAAGCTCTGTTTCAAAAAGCTTTAAAAAAAAAAACAGAAAAGCAAAAATAAAACCCCAAAACTATGAATGTCCACAGCCTCTTATAAGAAATGATAGGCTGGCTGTTGTGGTTCATGCTTTTGGGAAACAGTGGCAGGCAGGTCTGTGAGTTTCAGGCCAACTTGGTCTACACAAGAGAGTTCCAGGACAGCCAGGGCCTCACAAAGAAACCCTGTCTAAACAAAAACAAAAAAATTGGTATAGGTTAAATCACCTATTAATTGTATATACTAATGAATAGTATGTAAATAATGCACAAATTGTTTTTATGCTGTAGCAGTGACAAGAAAAAGTGTGCAATGCAAACACAAGGATTTTTTTTCCACCCACAATTTTGTTTAATTTGTAGGTGTGAAACCTACATGGTATACCAAGTTTAATGTCTTTCTTTTTGTTGGTGTGTGTGTCAAATTTCTAAGCAAATTATAATTAGTGATTTTCTCCTTTTCTTTTCCACTTAGTAGTATTCTGGTTTTGTTCCTGTGTGTTTTTCAACTCACCCCTATTACTTTGGCAATAGTGCAGAAGTGTGAAACTGAATATATAGTTGACGTAAATGGAAAAACCATTGCCTTGAAGCACAAGAATTTGCTAAATTTCTTGGTTTTATTGCCATCTGATCCAAAGTTAGTAAAGGAAGTGATATGCAGTTAGGGAGTCAGTGCTCAAACAACCATTTTGGTTCTGTTCTTTAAAATTATTTTACAAGGTCTCACATACCCCAGGCTGATCTGACAGTTTGTGTGCATCTTAGAGTGACTGTGTTTGTGGAGGAATCAAAAGGTCATTAAATATTATCTCCTAGGCACTGCAATTAAAACCAGGAAATGTTAACACAATTAAAGATAACTGAAACAACAGGAATATGAACAAAAAAAATTGGCTCTGTAGAAAGCTTTGTCACTTGTTAGAGCCTTTGTCCACTGTGGAAAATAGTGGCATTGTCCAAAAGGACAGGGAAATTGGGATGTGCTTTGGGTGGGGGGGACAGGCTTGTGTCAGGGACGAGTAAATTCAGTTGCCTTTAGCAGTAACAAGGAAGGAATTTTGTGTGTTTTTACAGAGAAGCAGCTGTATACATATCTTTGAAGAACAAAAAGGGAAAATATAAGAATGATACTGAAAAACTTAAATGAGGATTATGTTTTGATTGGAAAAGGTATAGTTTTGAAGCAGCTAATACTAGGTGATTAGGTGGGGAAGAGCTAAGTTGTTGAGAAGCAATGATAGCGGTTTTCAGTTTGAAGCTTAAACAGAGGGAAAGAAATCATTTACAAACTCTTTATGGGGCAGTCGGCCCAAAAATATAAGTAAGTAAAAGGATCACGGCATAGTATAGAGAGCTTTGTTGAAAACCAATGGTAAGATCTAGGACCAACTCATACTTTTTTTTTTAAATCTTCAAGTTCTGTCACTGTAGAACTATAATCAAGAAGTTAGACATGATGATATACACCTGTAATCTCAGAACTATGGAGGTAGAAGCAGGATGTTCAGGAGTTCAAAGCCAGCTTGGCTATATACTAAGTTTGAGAGCAACATGGGCTACATAAAACCCTGCCTCAATATAAACAATCAGAGATGAAACCCAGAAAAAATGAATGGCTATAGTCAAACTTGAATTTTATTTTGTAAAAATGCATAAAAAGCAGATTTATTTTAGCATTTATACAGAAAGAACATTTAAAATACATATGTCAACTTTAAATTTAATTGCTATTGTACCCATCATTGGTTGTGTGACTTTTAAAATTAAACATGAAGAAGGATTGAGTAAGAACACTAGAGTAATTAAAAATAGACTCTTACATTGGCCAAAGGAAGCAGCTGAATGATAGAAAGTTCATTCAAGGGTAGACTTGGTCGTAGGAGCAGTGATAGTACAGACACAGGCTACAGAAGAGCTAATCTTTTTACTAGAGAAACTTAAATATATTGAATAAGTAATGGACATAGAGTTGTAGAAACAAGTAGTTGCAAGCCAGAATACAGATGCTGAAATATTTCTCAAGGATAAAGAAATGAATCCTAGCATGTGGTTAAAACAAAACAAAAGATGGAGCTAGAGAGATGGCTCGGCATTTAAGAGGACTTGTTGCTCTTGTGGAATTCCTGGTTTGAATCTCAGCACCCATACAGTGGTTTACAGTCACCCATAACTCCCAGTTCCAGGTGATCCAGTGCCGTGTTCTGACTTCCATGGGCATTGGGCATGAATAATACAGTACATATGTATTCAGGCAAAACACTCACAAATAAAATAAAGTGAACAAATGTTTTAAAAAATTAAAAAACAAGAGGTGAGGAATAAGGATGGGGACTTCATGGTCCCAAAGTAGTAATGCCACCCAATCTGTCTGGGTGAACAGTTAAAACTGCCTTGTAAGATAGGTTCATTTGCCTGAGAAAGTTTAAAATAAACTAAAAATGGTTTAGAATAAATTTATTTACCAGTTTAAGAAAAAGAAAAATTAGGGTGAGAGGGTGGGACCAGAGGTGGGAGTAGGGAGGGGACTGTGATTGACCTGTATGTAACTTGACAAAATAAAAAAGAAAAATGAGAAGAATGGAGCAACATGATTGTATAAAATATAGACCAGCTACATATTAATCCAATGACAAGGTTTGTGCCCATTGAGGGTCTTTGGAGAAAGGAATTGGGGAAGTTTGAGATGGGAAGTAGAAAAACATGGAATATAAGGTACGAAGTGAACGACTAGTGTGTAGTCTCAGCATTACTGTTAGCTAGTTGTGTAAGCATATAATCTTTATACCTCAGTCATCTGTCCTCCAGAAAAAGAGGGTAACACAACTTCTGAGGTCTTGTTCTCTCTAGAGATCGCTTCTGCTAGGATTATGAAGTTCTAAAGCAGTATTGTCTAATTCTGCAGTGGTGGCAAGATCGCATTCTTAGACTGTGCAGTCTTATAACAACGAGTAGACAGGTACCTGTTTTGTACTTAAAACAGCTCATGTGACTAAAGAACTGAATTTTGAGCTGTTTAAATTTTTATTAAATAAGTGCTTGTGCTACTGGCTATCATAATTGCATAGCTAAACAAATCACTCTTTGGTTTTCTTTCCTGTGTCAACATGTCTTATGCTGTTCATGAGTGATTTCTGTTATTTTTTTTTAATCTAGGGATAGAAATAAAAAGCACTGGCGTGTTTTAATATTATCTGCTAAGCAGCTTATGCACGAACTAAAAATGACAGCTAATATGAAAAAGTTTAAATGATGTTTTGTTATTGTTACTTATTTACTTTGGAGATAGGGTCTCCTTGTAGCCCTGGCTGACCCAAAACTCACTAGGTAGACCAGGCTGGACTCAAACTCACAGTGATGCACCTGTGTCTGTCTCTGTCTCCCAAGCGCTGGGATTAAGGCCTGGCACCACCACACCTGGCAAAATTGAGATGCTTTTGATCAGTGAGTTGTTTTATTTTATAGAGACCCCAGTGATTATTGTTGCTGTTTGTATAGGTTACTTATGTGTAGAACACCAAAGCTGAGTTTGTGTTTACTCCCTTAATTCTTAGACTATTGTAGAACTCTGTGAAGAGCGAGATGGCCTTCATTTTCTGCCCCAGGCCTCTTCATCGGCACAGTCTCCCTGTGGCTCCCCAGGCATGAAGAGAACAGAAAGTCGACAGCATCTCTCAGTGGAACTGGCTGATGCTAAGGCCAAGATTCGAAGACTCAGGCAGGAATTGTAAGTCTCTGATTTTCAATATTCATTGAAATAGTGTGGTCACAAGGATGACCTTAGCAATATTTTAAGTTTGACAGTAGCCCAATTGTCTCCTGTTGTTAACCTAAGTCAAACTTTTTATTAGTATTTGCCAAAAATGAGAAAAATTTGCCTATAATGCCAGTACTTACATGAGCATCCTCAGATACAAAGTAAGTCTGAGCTTAGCCGAGGCTGTATGAAACCCTGTCTCAATAATAATAGTAATAATGACAATGTTGTTTTCAAAGGCATATATCATTACAAAGATAATTTTATATGTATTGTCTCCATTAAGTCATTGAAATGCCAGTTTTCTACTTAATAAAATATTCAGAATTTATTAGCACTAATAACATTGTGCCTGCTTGGTTATCAAAGCTCATTACAGAAAATCCAGTATAAATTTTACATATTCTTTCTTGGGTGAACTAAAGAAAAAGCATGACCAGTCTTTGCTGAAGATTTTGAATTTTGTTCTTTGAGGAGAACAAAGGATTTTTGATTTATGGGGTTCTCTGTTTTAAAATGTGTTTTCTTAGAATTTGGGCTTCATAATGTAGGTTTTAAATTTAAGTACACAGTATAGTAATTACATTTGTTTATTGGTTATCTAAAGTAACTTAGAAGAGTGAATTGGATATGCAAGGTAAAAAAAAATGTATTAGTCTGTAAGAAAATTTGAAGACAAAAAAATTCAGCTTTCATTTGTGGATGTCTGCATTATTATGTGTCTGTTGACGTGAACACGCCCAGCATATTCTATAAACAGCTGCACCAGGAAAATTAGGGATGAGATTGCTGTTATTAGTTTGACTGGCAGCTAATGGATAGCCTAAACAGTGAACACTAGTTCTTCCCGTATAATTTAGCCCAATCTTCTCTAGTCTTTAGATGAAGCATGCAATTAGAATTGCAGTGATGGCTGTGAATTCATTTAACATTTTGCATTATATTAGAATTTAATTTTCAAATACAATTTACTTGGCCTTGGAATATATTAAAAATTCAAACAACCTTGAGAAGATTGACAAAAATTGGTTTCATGTGTAATGATTTGATAATGTAAATGCATATTTTTAAGTGAGTAAAGATATAGATGCATTCAGCAAGTATTTTCAGTAATGAGCATTTTATCAAATCCCATCTTTAAAGTGCCTTCTTTTATATATTTCTTAAGATGGCATATGGTAAGGCTTTCTTTTGTTTTAATGGGAACAGATATTTCCTGTAGTGGATTAGCTACAGAAATCTTGATTTTAAAAAAAGTCCAGATTGCTTTATATCTAATGGAAACTATAAAATAAATAATTAGAATTACTTTGTATTAACTATTAACTGATACATGCTCATTTATGGGTAATACCAAATAATGTAATTTCTTCTGATTTTCAGGGTAAAAATATAATTATTGATTATATGGAATAACTAATTCTTTATAAATTAAACTTTTATACCATAGTTAACAATATTGAAGACTTCCTTCAACAGTTCTTTCTGCCACCATTGATTCTGTATTTTGGAGTATTCTTTAATATAATGGTTAATTATTTTGTTAAAGAAAGAAAATACTTTTATTAAACTGTAATTCAGTTTCTGGCAATTTATTCTTTTAAAGTATACAATTAAATGGGATTTTTAGGTTGTGCAATCACCACTGTAATTGAATAAAAGTGTCTTTGTCCATCCTCTTTGCCCTCAGATCTTACCTATGGCTAATCTCTTATATTTCTGTGGACATCCCTATTTTTGACATTCACGTAAATAGAGTTTATAATATGTGGCCTTCTTGTTTAGCGTGATGTCCTCCAGGTTCATCCGTGTTGTGGTGTGTAACTTATTAATGACAAAAAGCAGTAACTTCTAATCTATAAAAAAACAAAATCAGAGAAAATTAGAAATAAGAGAGCCAGCAATATGGTGCTTGCTGTTAAGCCTCAACCTGAGTTTAATCCCTAGAACTCACATGGTGGAAGAAGAAAACCTTCTCCCTCAAGATGTCCTCTGCCTTCCACCAGGACCCTTGTCTTCCCTTCTTTTTTTTTTTGGTTTTTTCGAGACAGGGTTTCTCTGTGTAGCTCTGGCTGTCCTGGACTCGCTTTGTAGACCAGGCTGGCCTCGAACTCACAGAGATCCGCCTGCCTCTGCCTCCCGAGTGCTGGGATTAAAGGTGTGCGCCACCACCGCCCGGCTTGTCCTCCCTTCTTGAACAAATAAATAAGGGGACAAAGATGGAGGCTCATAATTTACAAATAAATTTAAATAGCATTTCCTCGTATTTGAAAAATAAAAGAACAGTAATAACATTTTAACATATTAAATTGTTTTATACATAAGTACCTCTTGAAAAACTTTCATGATTAGTATATGTGTGTTCTGTGCTGCTCCACACGTGTGGCAGAGTGAACATGTGGAAGTCAGAGGACAACTAGAAGGAGCCAATTCTCCCCTTTAACCATATGGATCATGGGGATCAAACTCAAATTGTTCACTTGAGAGGAAGAATTTTTTTTTAAATCTGTTGTGCCATCTTGCTGGCTGTATAGAGGTACCTTTATTCTCTTCTGGATGTTAATGATCTTTCAGCAGGGCAGTTGACAGTAGGTATCAAGAACCTTAAAGACTGATATTTTCCTTTTAGAAATATATCCAGACATATAATAGTGGCTTTTTAAAATAGTGACCCTACTAAATAAAACATTATCCATTATGTTGAAAACTGAAACCTACTTAATAAATTATATTTCTTTTATCAAAGTGAATACCTCTACCATTAAAAAAATTTGTGGTTTTTGGATACAGGGAAGCATATGAGTATATATAAAAGTAGGCTACTTTATACAGTGCCTTTTAATAAAATTATTAATTAATTTTTTCAAATTACATCTCATTCAAAGTCCCCTCCCTGCTTCCCTCCAGGTACCATGCTTTCTCTCTCCCTCTTCCTCATCTCTGTCCTCTCCTTCTCAGATGAGGGGAATCCCCACTTATCAAACCCCCTCAATTCCTCAGTCACATGAGGGCTAAGAGCTTCCTCTTGTACTGTGGCTTGATATGGCAGTCCAGCTAGGATAAGATGTTCCACTAACCATCAATAGGGTCCATGGCTCACTGTTGGGTGGAGTTTTTCATAGAATAGTTATGCTAGGTTCTTGAATGTTTGGGTGTGTGGATTATACAGTGCCTTTTATTATTAAACAACAGAAGGCAGAAAATAGTAAGAACAGGCATACTTTGAGAAGATTAGCTCTGATGGAGATACTGAAAAATAAGAGATACAGCAGTTCAAAGAGAAAAAAATTTATAAAAATTTAGTGGCGCACGCCTTTAATCCCAGCACTTGGGAGGCAGAGGCAGGTGGATCTCTGTGAGTTCGAGGCCAGCCTGGTCTACAAAAGCGAGTCCAGGACAGCCAGGGCTGTTACACAGAGAAACCCTGTCTCAAAAAAAATAAACAAAAAAAAAATTTCTGAACATAGTAGTACATGCCTTTAATTTCAGTACTTGAGGGGTGGAGACAGGTAGATGTCTATGTTAGCCTGGTCTACACAGTGAGTTCCCAGGTAGCCAGCATTACACAGTGAAGCCTTGTGTGAATATATATGTGTACATCTGTGTGTGTGTGTGTGTGTGTGTATGTATGTATGTATGTATGTATGTATGTATGTATGTATGTATATATATACATATATAGGCAAATAGTAAGTGTATGATTTTCTTTAGGCCATTGTAAATGTAAAAAATACTTTCGAATTCCTCATGATGAACTCCTCATACATAGTATTTTTTTTTTTTTTTTTGGTTTTTCGAGACAGGGTTTCTCTGTGTATCCTTGGCTGTCCTGGACTCACTTTGTAGACCAGGCTGGCCTCTAACTCACAAAGATCCGCCTGCCTCTGCCTCCCAGGTGCTGGGATTAAAGGCGTGCGCCACCACCGCCCGGCTAGTATTTTTATAAAAATCATTCACGTTTAATTGTTGTTGATTATGCAGAGTGGGAGAAGACAAAGAAAGCTGAGGTAGGAAAGATGAAGAGATAGAAAGTATATAATGAATCATAAGGACATTAGTTATTGCATTAGCCTTTTAACAGGATTGGTGGGAGTTTGATAACATCTAGTCACATATTCATAGTATCTTTTTCTTACTTTTATTTCTTCCCTGTCTTATAGTTATGAATAATACTCTATTCAGTTAGTTTTTTGTTGTGTAATGTATTACTGTATGGCCCTGGAACTTGTTGTATAGACCAAGCTGGCCTTGAACTCAGAGATTCACTTGCCTCTGCCTCCTTACTGCTGGGAATAAAGGCGGGTGCCATCATGTCAGCAAAGATTTACTTTTATTTTGTGTATGAGTGCTTCTCTGCAAGTATATATGTGTACTAAGTTTGTACCTGGTACCTCCAGAGGCTAGAAAAAGGCATTGGGATTCCTTGGAAATGGAATGACAGGCAGTTATGAGCTACCATGTTGGTGCTGGGTACTCTAGTACTCTGCAAGCTCTGCAAGTGCTCTTAACTGCTGAGGCATTTGCAGACCTCAGTGGTCATCTATTGGTATTAATGTGATGATCACAGATTCTGGAATTAGTATGCTTATTCTTTAATAAATACCTTCTTGCATTTAAGGGAAGAAAAGACTGAACAGTTACTGGACTGTAAACAAGAACTTGAGCAAATAGAAATGGAATTGAAGAGGCTGCAACAAGAGGTTTGTACCTAGAATTTTTATATTGGAACATGAAGTAGTTGGAAATTGATTTTTCTCATTGTAATTTGTAACAGTGACCGCAGTATTTTAAGCCCCGCTTACCTCATTTGTATAAAGTCAGGTGAGTTTTTAGAGCATTTATCAAAATGCCAAGCCAAAGCTAGAAATCAAGGTCTTTAGACTATTGTTCCCACTATTCAAACTTCTCCAAGATTCAAAGTAGTCTTTTTGAACTGGGGAAGTTTCCAAGTCCCTCTTTTTATGTATTTTTCCTCAATAGCTGAATTACCTGAGCACCTCTATTCAATAAGAATTGAACCCCCATAGTGATTGTATTAGGTTATATATACCAAATGTTTTTTATGTATTAGTCCTTTTTTTCCATCTTGAGCCAAGTGGTATTAAGAATATTTTTTTGAGTAATAAAGAAGAAGGAAATAGAATAGTGAGCATAAGAGTAAAAGAGGCTGGTGAATATGGTCACATTATATGCATGTATTCAAATGCAGAGTGTGCCAGGCAATAGGGGCACACACAGTTATTCCTAGCACTTGGGAGGCAGAGGCTAGTGAATTTCTGGGATTTCCAGGCCAGCCTGATCTACAATGAGTTCCAGGATGGCCAAGGACCACACAGAGAAACTCTGCCTCAAAAATACAAACAAATAAAAAAGCTAAAATGTCATAGTAAAATGTATGGTTTTATATAATTAGTATATATGCTAATCTTAAAAGCTAGTCACAGGGGCTGGAGAGATGGATCAGTGGTTAAGAGCACTGGCTGTTCTTCCAAAGGACCCAGGTTCAAATCCCAGCACCACATGGCAGTTCACAGCTGTCTGTAATGGCCAGGTGTGGTGACACACGCCTTTAATCCTATCACTCGGGAGATAGAGGCAGGTGGATCTCTGTGAGTTCAAGCCCAGCCTGGTCTAAAGAGTGAGTCCAGGACGGTCAGATCCTCTGGAGGAGCGGGCAGTGCTCTTAACAGCTCTTAACCATCCCTAAAGTTAACTTTTAAACTTAAATTTAAGTTTAAGTGAATGTTATGTTAAGTTGTAATATGTTTTTTTAAAAAATTGCTAATGGAGAACATTGTGTAAAAATTTGTTTATAAACATATATTTAACCCCCTTTTATATTTGGTTCAAGAAAAAGGCTTGGGCTGGAGAGATGGCTCAGCGGTTAAGAGCACTGGCTGCTCTTCCAGAGGTCATGAGTTCAATTCCCAGCAACCACATGGTGGCTCACAACCATCCATAATGAAATCTGGTGCCCTCTTCTGGCCTGCAGATATACTTGCAGACAGAACACTGTATACATACTAAATAAATCTTTTAAAAAAAAAAAGAAAAAGGCTTATTGTATGTCCTCATTTTTCAACAAACTATTATTTATATACAATACAATTTCCTTTTAAAATATACAATTAATTTTTGTTAAATGAATAAAGTTGTTTAAACAAAGAATGGTTTAAAAGTGAAGGTTATATTCAAGACATTATTTATATTTATATTTAGAACATGAATTTGCTTTCGGATGCTCGGTCTGCTAGAATGTACCGAGATGAATTGGATGCACTTCGAGAAAAGGCAGTCAGAGTTGATAAGCTTGAAAGTGAACTCAGCAGATATAAAGAGAGACTACATGATATTGAATTTTATAAGGCAAGAGTTGAGGTATGTTGCATAGTTAATCATACTTTTCTCTTAAAGTGTTAAGATTTTCAAAATGCATTTTATAAACAAGAGGAATTGAATCTAGAGATAACATTAAGTTCTTTGAGTTGTTTAAGTATCTTCACACATTATGAAGCTTATTGAGTCCCTTAGAGCATTCCCACCTCCTCCACCACCTGTTTTTAGCATTGTAGCCATGGGAGACTTTTGAAGACCACCTCTTAGAGTCAAAATAAAGTACTTTTCTCTATTAATTTCATACTCGCTCCCAGAAATAAATGAAAATAGTTTTTCTGATTTTTGTTTTATTGACATTAGGATTTTGAAATCAATGAAGGCTATGCATATACAAATGAATTAGGAAAAAATACTTTTTGTCTGAGTTTGACAGCTTTTGCATTTTTTCCTCATTTCTGTTAACTTCCTTACTTCCAGTAAACACAAGAGATTTTGTTGAGTTTCAGTGTGTGGAATCAAGAAGTAGAAACAGGTAAGAGAAGGTCAGATGGCTCAGTGGGTTACAGGCAACTGCTGCCAAGCCTCATGACTAAAATTTGACTCCCAGGGTATATACAAGATGCCCAGCAAAAAGCAACCACTTCAAATTGTTCTCTGAGCTCCATGTGTTTGCTGTAAAATATGCCCATACACATACACAAATAAATAATTTCTACATGAGAAACTAGAACATTTAGCCTCAGTTTTACTAATAAATGAAACTGCAAGATTCCGTATTAAAATACATACATATACATACACATGTGCACACACACATAATCATATATAATATATATCTTATATCTGTCATGGCTATCATTGTCTTAAAATATGATAGTATGCACTTGTAACCCAGCTCAGGAAGATCACTGTTTGAGACCATTCTTGAATACATAGTAAAATCCTATCTCAAAATCCAACAGAACAGTGTATTTTCTCTAGACTTTATAAACAACAGACATATTATTTAGCAAGATAACAATTATGAATACATGCTTCCAAATTATATAAAAGGGTTTTCTCATTTATTTGACATTTATCATGAGGACTGAGGATAAAGCTTAGTGTTGAACATCTTGCTACACATGCACAAGGCTCTGGGTTCCAGCCCCCACACAAGAAAAATTTGAAAAGACACAGTGATGCATGCCTTTAATCCTGGCACTCTAGAAGCAGAGACAGGTGACTCAGACCAGCCTGGTCTACAGAGTGAATTTTAGGTCAGTCAGGCTACAGAGAGAGACCCTGTGTCAAGAAAGAAAAACAAACAAAAAGGAGTCTGAAAGATTGTAGCAGGTCATGTTAGGCTTCTAATGCAATGAGAGGCAAGAAGGATCCAGATCTCTAGACAGCCTATTGGCTATTTAAGAAGACTGTCTCCAAACAATCATAAATTAAATTGACAGAGTCCTGTTTTATGATTTATGCAAGTTTGGGTCTTAGTTTGTTTTTTTTTTAATTGTAAAAATCTAAAACAAGTCACTTTCAAGTTATTTCTCTGTAGAGGTAAAATTTTAAGTCTATTTCTGTCAAAATAGTTAATTTTAAGTTTTGTATCTTTTAACCCTGTGGCCCATTTGAATGTATTCCATCATTTCCCAGTGAAGTTACAGTGATATTACTCATTCTAGCAATTACATACTTTGAATGTGTAATTCATTTAATTCTATGGCAGGGAGTAGAAAGTAGGTGAAGCCATGAAAAAAAAATAATCAACTGTATAGTGCTCAGTAGCTTTACTCTTTCATGACCATATGATAAGAATGGCATAAAGTGCTTGTTTCTAATGATGAATTTTTATCTTCTAAGCTTTAAAAAACAGACATTAGCGCATTTCTAATTCATTTTTAAAAGCCTATTTGAAATGTTTATAGGAATTAAAAGAAGATAATCAAGTTTTATTAGAAACAAAAACCATGTTGGAAGACCAACTAGAAGGAACTCGAGCTCGTTCTGACAAATTACATGAATTGGAAAAAGAGAATTTACAATTAAAGGCGAAATTGCATGATATGGAAACGGTGAGTTTAATGGGTTGATCAAGTTCCCTGGTTTCCAAGGGAGAAGGCCATGATTCAGCTAAATTCCCTATAATGACAAGGATAGCTAAAGTCTTTAATAAGGCTTTAAGTAGACATGATAACTAAATAAATTTAAGATATTTCCACCATTACATAAAATAAATATATGGTAACATTTTCTGTTTCAATTATATATGGATGATAGGCAATTTGATCTTCTTGCAGATCCCTTAGCAAAGAGGGGGGAGGGGTAAGCAGTCTCTGTTGCCTGTTAGTGGGACACCTCACCCCAAATGGACTCTCATGTCAGGCCCTAGTGCAAGAGGAAGCTCTTAGCCCTCGTGTGACCGATGAACTGAGGCAGGTTGACACATAGAAGCTCCCCTCATTTGAGGGGAAGAGGGTGGGAGAGTGGGACTGGGTGGGTGGAAGGAGGGGGCTTCAGTTGAGATGTAACTTGAATACATAAATAAATTCTTTAAAATTTACAGCAAAAATTATAGATGGATATTTGTATTAATTTTGACTTTTAAAAATCTATTTTATAAATATGTCTTTTAAAATGCAAAAATATAACAGCTATATGGTAAAATTTAGCATTAATTATTTTGTTAAATGACTGAAATAATACAGTGAGTGAAGTGACATTTTCATTCTGTCCCTAAAGATTACTTTAAAAGGCCACACACCCAAGGGTATATAGGCAGCACGGATTGAACTTGGTGTGTTAGAGAGACAGAGGGAAAGAGAGAGACAGAGAGAGAGGGAGAGAGAGGGAGAGAGAGACAGAGAAAGAGAGAGAGACAGAGGGATAGAGACAGAGGGGGGGGAGAGACAGAGAGAGAGGGAGAGAGAGACAGAGAGAGGGAGAGACAGAGAGAGAGAGAATACAAGCTTAGACCAGTGGGAAGGAAGAAGGTGAAGGATCAGGAGTGAGAATAGTCAAGCATGCTGTACAAAACTCTGAAAAGAACTAAGCTCTTAAAGAGGTCATTTAAAAAAGATGTCAGATACTGGATCAGTAATGATCAGTGGTGGTTACAATAACTAAGTATTGCTTTCAACGTGAAAATTTTAAGTAACTAAAAACATTTGCTTCAAAATATATATAAATAAATGAATAATGGATGGAAATTACACTGTCTCTTAGCTTTCTTTTCCTACTCTGTATAATTGAAAAGGAACGAGATATGGATAGAAAGAAGATTGAAGAATTAATGGAAGAAAATATGACTTTGGAAATGGCACAGAAACAAAGTATGGACGAGTCATTACACCTTGGCTGGGAGCTGGAACAGATATCCAGAACTAGTGAACTTGTTGAAGGTAGTCTCAGTTTTGTTTCATTTAAGTAGGTTAATAAATAAATTTTTATTTATATTTATACTTCTCCATATATATTGTTGCAGTTCTTTATTTTCCCGAGAGAAATATCCCAAAAGATAACCAGATGTCTTCAAAATTATTATCTCACAGAGTAATATCTTTTTTTTTTTTCAAGACAGGGTTTCTGTGTATCCTTGGCTCTCTCACTCTGTAGACCAGGCTGGCCTTGAACTCACAGAAATCCACCTGCCTCTGCCTCCCAAGTGATGGGATTAAAGGTGTGCACCACCATGCCCAGCCATTACAGACAGCTGTGAACTGCCATGTGGGTGCTGGGATTTGAACCTGGGTCCTTTGGAAGAACAGCCAGTGCTCTTAACCGCTAAGCCATCTCTCCAGCCCCAGAGTAATATCTTGTTTTTACTTTTTAGGTCTAGTTTTTACTTTTTAGTTTTCTATAAAACTCAATTTTATTTGTTATGGATAAAGCTATTTAAAAAACCTGTATCTCCAACCTTTTCTGTTTAAAATTATATGAAATAATTTTATTTTATTTTATTTGGTTTTTCAAGACAAGGTTTCTCTGTGTAGCCCTGGCTGTCCTGGACTCACTTTGTAGACCAGGCTGGCCTCGAACTCACAAAGATCTGCCTGCCTCTGCCTCCCAAGTGCTGGGATTAAAGGCGTGCGCCACCACCGCCTGGCGAAATAATTTTATTATAGCATTATTTAGTATGTAAATTAAATGATTATACATGAGACAGTGTATAGCTTTTTAGAAGTATACAATGAGTAAGTCTTCCTCAGTCAAAAGCAAACTTCAATTTTGTGAATTTGTTAACAAGTTTAGATGGTTTTAATTAAGCAATATTTCAACTTTCTGTCACAAGAGCTGGAATACAAATTTATTGCTTTCTTCTGAGTACTATAGTTATCCATTAAATAAAGTTATTTTATCTGGTCATATGTTCTTTGAATGTATACAGATCAAAATAGGAAGTTAAAAACCTACTAATAAGATTCTAAAGGTGAATATGTAGTCAGAGTAAAGAAAATTAAGCATCTTCATGACTGTGGCTGTTTTCATAATAAATGTAAGTAAATAAATTAAAAGCCATTTCAGGATCATAAATTCCATCTGATTCCTTGATATTGAAAGACAACTAGATAAATTTGTAAGTTCTTGCTGGGTGTGATGGGCATTCCTTTCATCCCAGGGCTCACCAGGTAGAGGCAGACAAATTATTTCTTGGTTGAGGCCAGCATGGTCTACGTAGTCAGACCCTGTCCTAAAAAAACAAATTTGTACTTGTGCCTCTTTTTTTTCTAGCCCCCCCCCCTTTTTTTTTTTCCAAGACAGCATTTCTCTTTGTGGTCCTGGCTATCCTAGAACTCATTCTGTATACCAGGCTGGCCTTGAACTCACAGAGTACCGCTTGCCTCTGCCTCCCGAGTGCTGGGATTAAAAGCCTGTGCCACCTCACCCTGCCGTTACAGACAGTTTCAAACTGCCTTGTATGTGCTGGGATTTGAAAGATGCCTGGCCCTTTGGAAAAGGAGCCAGTGCTCTTAGCCGCTGAGCCATCTCTCCAGCCCTCCTAGAACCTTTTTTAAAAATTAAATTCATTACACTTGTTTGCATTGTAAACTTGGATGTGCTGTTGTTGTTAACACATGTTGTTAATTATAACCAGGTCAGATTTATTCAAAGTAGATTATATTCCATAATTCCTAAATGATACAGTATTAGATTACCTTATCAAGATTTACTTAGCCAATATTTATTAAGTACTTACCAGATGTCACACACTCTACTGGGTGGTGAGGACATAGTTATCTGGTAGATATGAACTCTGAAAGAATTTCTAGTCTAGTACTTATAAATAATTACTTGTACAGATGGTTATCTTATATTGTATATTACCTATTAAGCTTTCTGGTTTTATACTTGAGAACTCAATAATAAAATTCTACTGTTCTATGTCTGACTCAATAGTAAGTAGTGAACTTATGGAAATGTTTTACTTAACCTATTTGTATAACTTTGTATTGTGCTTATGTAAATTGAGTTACAAAGACAGCAGCTCAGACTTAAGTTTTATGCTGTTAAAGAAGCCTGTATGTGCATGCTTACCTGCATGTGGAGGACAGAGGATGTGGTGGTTTGAATGAAAATGGCTCCTATAGGCTTATAAGGAGAGGCACTGTTGGGAAGTGTGGCCTTGCTGGAGAAAGTGTGTCACTGGGGGTGGGCTTTAAGGTTTCAAATGTTCAAGCCAGGCCCAGGGTTGCTTGTGTTTCCTGTTGCTGGCAATCCAGATGTGGAACTCTCAGCTCCTTCTCCAGCACCATGTCTGCCTGTATGCTGCCATGCTTCCCCTTATGATGATAATGGACTAAACCTCTGAAACTGTAAGCCAGCCCTAGTTAAATGTTTTCCTTCGTAAGAGTTGCTGTGGTCATGGTGTCTCTTCACAGCAATAGAAACCATATGACAGAGGACAACCTTGATGGAGGGCCATTCCTCAGGGGCCACTTGCCCTTTTCAGCCGCCCTGCCCCTTCCCCATGAGAACACTAATTTAAAACTCTTCAAATAGGCTAAGCTGTGTAGCTGGGGACTGGCCTGCCTGCCTCTTCAGTGCTGTGATTCTGGGTGTGTGCCAACACCTGGCTGCTTATCACATGGTTTCTGGGGTTTGAACTCAGGTTCTCAAGCACTTTTGACAGAATTCAGCTTCAGTTCATGAAAGTATTCCACAGACGAAATAGAGAGGGAACGTGACATAATGGAGACCGTGGGTAACCGTCAAAGCTGTCATCGTACACTCGACAGTGAAAACCTGAAAACATTACTTACGCCTGTCATAATTCAGAGAAGAATGTTTACACTTGGTACTTCTCTTCCACATAGCATTAGAATTCTACAGAGTAGCTAGGCAACAGAAAGTAATAAAAGACATCTAAATTAGAAAGGAGTTAAATTGTGTTTGCGGTAACATGCACCATAAAACTATAAGTTTAAAAACAAAAAACTTAGCTCAATAAAGATGAGGTGTGTAAAGTCAAAATAGAAAAACAGTACTTTTATACATTAACAGCAGATTATTCAAAAAATTCAAGAAAACAACCCCACTTATAATATCTATTAAGAAGAGAAATCAGCTGGTGGCAGTGCACACCTCTAATCCCAGCACTTGGGAATCAGAGGCAGGTGAATCTCTGAGTTTGAGGCCACCCTAGTCCATAGAGTGAGTTCCAGGACAGCCAGGGCTACACAGCTTAACCTTATCTAAATAAAAAAAAAAAGGAAGAAGAAATAATCAGACTGGCAAGATGGCTTAGTAGATAATTGTACCTGCAACCATTCCGGATGACCTGAGTTTAGTCCTCAAGACCCACATGGTAAAAGAAGAAAAAGAACACACACAGTTTTTTTAGATGTGAATTAGGGCTAGAGAGAAGGTTCAGTGCTTGAGAACACCTGGGTTTGATTCCCAGCACTCACATGGCAGCTCAAACCTGTCCTGTAACTCCAGGGCCAAGGGATCTAATGCACTCTTCAGATTTTCAAGGACACCAGGAATGCAAGTGGTTCACAGACACAGATGCAGAGAAAATGTGCATAAAATTAAAGTAAGTATTTTAAAATGTAGTTTAAAAATATTTTTAAGTTTTTAAAAAATAAAACACATAAAAAATAAACTTAACTGGGTGCTGCAGAGGAGACTCATGGTTGAAGAGCTTGCTGCTCTTCCCGAGGACAGGAGTCTGGTGTTTGGCATCCACGTGGACATTTCACAGCCTCCTGTGACTTGTCCACCCCTGATATTTGACGTTCTCTCCTGGCCTTTTGGGCACCCGCACACATTGGATATCCTCGTAAACAAACACAGACACAAATACACACAAATAAAAATGAAAATAAACCTCTTAAAACAATGAAATTAATTTTAGGTAGTGAAAGATCACTAAAAACTGTAGAATACTAATGAAAAACAAAAGGACACGAATGGAAAGTATCCCATATTCATTAATTACAAAGATTGATCTTAATAAAATGTGCATCCTACCCAAAGTAATTTATACATTCATTGCAGTATCTTTTAAAATACCAGTGAAATTCTCAGAAATCTTAGATAGCACAAATTGGTCTTTTGTTTTATTTTTTGCTGGGGAGAGGTAACAAAGGTCTAGGGAAGGACTGGGAAGCAAATATAATAGGGATGTATGATGTGAAATCTCCAAAGAATCAATGAAAATGGGAAAGAAAATTGTTATGTAAAAACACCTTATAATGACAAAATAGACCAGATGTTGATCTTTGCTCCTAAGTTGAGCATTGACTTGTTTTTTTTTTTTCACAAGATTATGAGCATTGTATATGATCTTCAAAT
>CAJQZJ010036560.1:13313-26895 GCA_907164525.1 Lophiomys imhausi
TGCTCTGTAGTACAGCTTGAAATCTGGGATGGTGATACCTCCAGATGCTTTTTTATTGTACAGGCTTGATTTAGCTATTCTGGGCTTTTTGTTGTTCCATATGAAGTTGAGTATAGCTTTTTCCAGGTCTATAAAGAATTGTGTTGGTATTTTGATAGGAATTGCATTGACTCTATATATTGCTTTTGGTAGAATAGCCATTTTTATTATGTTGATCCTACCTATCCATGAGCATGGGAGATCTTTCCATCTTCTAAATGCCTCTTCCATTTCTTTCTTCAGGGGCTTGAAGTTCTTGTTGTATAGATCCTTTACTTGCTTGGTTAGAGTTACCCCCAGGTATTTTATATTGTTTGTGGCTATTGTTAATTCCTTCTTAAAGGCTCAGTTTCTAAAATGGCCCCAGAATAAGAATGGCCAGCTCTCTACAAAAGAAGAAGAAGAAGGAGGAGGAAGAGGAGGAGGAGGAGGAGGAGGAGGAGGAGGGGAGGAGGATGAGGAGGAGGAGGAGGAGGAGGAAAAACAATCACTCTTTTAGACCTCTGAACCTCTCTCCAATCTCTACAATATGAAAATGGTGATCCTGTTTAATGGAGTTCTCCCTGTGTCTCCTGATGTCTGTATTTCCATTGCAATGATTGCAATGTGTTTTCTCTCTTGCAGTTTGCTCATCTTTCATCCTTTTCAAAATTTTGTTTGTTTTCCTTAGAAGACAGTATTCACTTCACTAATGCATTGTTCATTTCAAAACTTCTAATTAAATGTTCTTAAAAATCAACTTGCTTTGGGGGCTGGAAAGATGACTCAGGGGTGAAAAGCACTGGCTGCTCTTCCAGAGGACTTAGGTCCAGTTCCCAGCACCTGCATAGCATGTCACTATCTGTAACTCCAGTTCCAAAGGATCCAATGTCCTCTTCTGGCCTCCTTGGGCACCATAAATATCTATGGTGAAGTGACATGCATGACAGTCAAAACACCACACACACACACACACACACACACACACACACACTCATATAAAATAATAATAATAAAAACTTGTTTTGTTGCACAGGTTTTAGTCAATGTTACCTAAATTTCCTACGTCTTGGATGCTATCTCTTACATATTCATTCTAGGTTTGTATTATCAGTTTGATATGATTGCCATTCGTAATAGACTCCTTTTTTCTTCATCATTTGCTCCCTCTCGTGTTTCATTTTGTTGTACTGTCTAAAAGTGTGTCCAAAGAAAAAAATCACAGGGTTTCAAACTCACAGACCCTGTATGTCCACTGTCTGAATCTGTCTCATGGTCTGGTACTTCTGCAGTTTGTATCAGAAAACCATCCACATGGATCACCAAGTGGGTCACCAGCAAAATCAGATAAGTTTCCTGTTTCCATTTCCATTTTCTGTTCTGTTCAGTTTCTGATCCATTGAGTGCCTTCCTTATGTTCTAAAGGCAAACTATCATATCAGAGGCCACCACCTGTCCTGGGCCTCTGACACATTTTACTGCCATTGCTTGCTATTGTGGAGTCCTTTATGCCAACAACCTCTCATCTTTCAGGAGCAGCAACTGCCTCCCCATATGAATTCTCATTGCAGATGGTCTTGGGTCTTTTTCTGAATGACAGTTTCATCAAGGATAATGTGGGCTCTTGGGGGACATGGTACAGAGCACTTAACCTTAGAAAACCTTTGAAGAATACCTTAGAAAGAGTAGAGAATGAGACTTCTCAGGTTCAATAGTGGCCATTTTAGATCAGGCACTCATAGTCCTCTAAAAACTTCTGAATCTAAAAAATATTCATTAAAAGAGTTTTTGGGCAAAGACAAATAATAACAAACTTGTCTGGATTCTCTAATAAAGTTTCCATCCTGTCCCCGCTACATCCAGGTCTTCCTCCCTCAGCACCTCCATCAGCTCTCCCTTCTCTTTCTTTGTCCCAACCTCCTACCATTTACCACCAGCTCTCCCAGGGACTTTAAATATCTGCTGCCTTGAAGACTCCCTAGCCCCATGAACCAGATATTCAGGAAAATGTGGAGTTTATTCTTTGGACTTAAACTAAATTAAAAACTAAACTTTCCCAAGCACAATCAAGAATGGCCAATATTCATAGAAGGGTTGTCTTAATCTAGGGTGTAGCCTTATACTTGACATGACCAACTAATTACTAATACATTTCCTGCCTCCAGTTCCTAAGTGCTGAAACTACAAGGCATGTGCTACCATATTGCACTAAGAATTTACCTTTCACCTGCCCCTAGAGGCATTGGAGATATGGCTGCTGTGTCACATGTGCCTCAGTAGGTGACAGAGAGGAGAGAGGCTATGTCTACACTCAGTGTTCTGACCTATGAACATCTGAATGAATAGTAGCCTAACATTCCCTACAAAAGGCAAGCCTGAGACCACCACCAGTTTATTGCCGGGGGCCCGGACAGGGAGCTAGCCTGTGACAACCACCAGTCAAGTACCACATGGGTTCCCAGGACAGGAAGCAAGGCAGAACCTTGCCTGTCCCTGGATGTGGGGTTGTCGGTGAGCCAGCCCTACCTTTTGTCTGCTTTGCAGTGGTATTGGAGAGTGAGAAATCCCCTTCACTCTTTTTTGCCCTCCACACCAGGTAGCAGGCTGGAGAGTTGGCCCTAATGGGGTCATAAGAGCAGGAGAGCTGGCCCAGCCCCTTAACTGGAGCTGCTGGAGCACTCAGGAGAGCAGGCCCTGAACCTTACCTGGGTAGGACAATAGAACTGGACCTGGATGTGGGGGTTGCAAGCCCAGTACCAGGGCTTTGAGTTGGCTCACCCAACATATCCCCCATGGGTGAACTGCTGGAGTGCATGAAGAGGCCCATTCCTGTAAAAAAAAAATATATGGCTAATTAAGGTATTTAACCTGTATTTTGATTATTGTTAATTTGTTTCGCAGCCTTTAATCCTTATTCTGCCATTATATATGAGCACACAGGACACCACGTGGATTTTAACAAGCCTAGGCCTGAGTTGTGCAATTTTGGCCCATGTAAGCTAGCTCTTAAGTCTATTATCCAAATATGACCCCATATATACATACGTTCCCTTGGACTGCCATTTTCCATGTCATGCCGATGTTCCTGGCCATGTGGAATGAGGTTCTTTTTCCTAACCCATAGTGTTTTTCTTCCTGCTACTCATGGCTGGAATGCTTCTTCTTCCAGCTACTGGCTGGAATGCCTCTTCCTGCTGCTGGCTGGAATGCATTAATCCCAGGAAGTCCCACCTTTCTCTGTCTTTGCCCAATCTCAGGCCTTGGCATTTTATTTAACCAATCAGAGACAATGTAAGTAACAGGCAGCAAGCAGGACCAATTAATTAACATTTAGAATGCTTAACACTACCCCAACAGTTCCCTCCTCTGTCTAAAAAAAAGGCTAAATTTTTTTAACTCATAAAGGCTGCGGAACAAATTAACAATAATCAAAATACAGGTTAAACAATTTAATTAGCCATTTTTTTTTTTTTTTTACAAATGGCGCCCAACTACGGCAATTAGAATCCATGCTTACAGCCTGAGAAGGCCCAGGTGAAAGCCAGTTTCCTAGCCAAAGAGTGGGGAAGTGAACCCAAATGCATTTCAAAAGTGTGGCTAACTTAACAAAAGCTGTTGCCTTGCAGCAAAGGTGGAAAACTTAGCTCTCCTTACATCCTAAAAAACTGGCAGCCTTTTAAACAAAGTTTCAGAACAGAATTAAAAATGGAGGAATTCATAATGTCTCAATACATTTCAATTCCAATTGAGTTTGTTCCTCTTAGCATGCAAATGATTTTTACCCTGACAACTGTGGTTCTGTGTATCTTTTTTCAGAAAGTTCAGATTAGGATAGTCTTAAAGGAAAGCATTTACAGATGGAATGCTAAATTGTCAATAATAATAATGAAGGAAAAAGGGAGGCCTTTCCTGATAAATAAAGCAAAATTGATGGCAGCTGGAGCTAAGAGCTCCCTGGCTATGAGGTGCTTCTCAGGACTTTCTGGGAAGGGTCCACCAATGAAATACAATCGCAACTAGATCTCAAGGAATAATGAACAAAGCTTTAATTGCAGCATGGGATGGCATGGTTAGACATGCCAAGGCTCTGGGAATGTTGTTTCTTTGCTTGACTTTTGTTTAGATGTCTTTGATTTTCCTATATTGGGAGGCAGAAAGGATATTTTTCTGGTTTGTCATTGCTAAAACATAAGAGATTTTTGAAGATTTTGGGCCAATTTTGAATTGTCACTACAGTTCAAAGTTACTCTCAAGGTTAGAGTTACTAAAATCTGGGATTTAAGTGAAATATTTGAGCAGGGTGGTACTGGCACACGCCCTTTATCCCTTAATCCCATCACACTAGAGGAAGAAACAGGCAGATCTCTGGATTCTAGAACACCCTGGTTTAAACAATGAAGGCAGGGTGGGAAACCTGCTGACAAGACAAGGCTGCTTACTAAAGACAGTCTAGAATTCAAAAATGACACATTTTTCCTTGATGTTAAGTTTAATAATGTCCTTACTGATCTAATGGATAAATGCACATAATCTTAAATTTATGTGAAGAGAAAGGACTCACAAGCCAGTCTCCTTAGTTGTGGGGCTCCCACTGGAGAACTGGTTTCAAGAGACATTTTGCCCTGAAGGAGATGTTAATCTCTGGGCATAAAGGTGCACACCTTTAATCCCAGAACTTTGGAGGCAGAGGCAGGCTAATCTCTATGAGTTCAAGGCTAGCCTGGTGCAAAGTGAGTCCAGGACAAGAATACACAGAGAAATCCTGTCTCAGAAAAAAAGGAGAGAGAGAGAGAGAGAAAGAGATATATTCTGTTAACCAATGTAAGGACCCAGAGTTAGGCTTGGGAAGAACATGCAAACAGCATGCCTCTCACAGCCAACACTTAAGAAAAGCTAACATAAAATAGCACATCATGCTATTTTACACCAATCTCCTTAAAAATGGAGTTTCCATGGGAGAATTGGAACTCAAACTAATACAAAATGGTTTAAGTAATGTTATTATTTAATAAAGGTAATTCAATTATTTAAATTCATACCTTGATCTCAAAACTTGGGAGACAAGGAAAAAAAAACAGGTTCCTTGTGTATTCGAGGCCAATCTAATCTACAGAGTTCTACAGAGCAAATCAAGACAGCCCAAGCTACAAAAACCCTGTCTCAATAAGGATAGATATATCCACATAGAAATTAAATCTCCAAAGAAAGGAGAAAAGGAAAGAAAAAATACATAAATGCATACCTTTGTTCCCAAAAAATGGGAGACAAAGACAGAAACAGATTTGTTCCTTTTGAGTTTGAGGCCAACCTAATCTACAAAAAGCCAGAACAACACAGAATAAACCTGTTATAATCAATTAATAAATTCATGTCAACTGTAGATGAGAATACTTAAACTCCGTACAGTCTTATAATGTATTTTCAATTTAAAATAGATTATATATACCATATATATGTAATACTATTACATGTCATCCTTTTATATAACATGAATGGAGACTTACAAATGTCTTTCTTTTGTTCAAACAAAACACAGAAGGTATTCCTTAATTGATTTGTGCATCCTGCACATCCAAGGCATTTTGGTAATTGAAGAACTATATTTTACTTGTGAGAAATTATATATTTTCAGAACAACTGGACCAGAGTCCAAAGAAGACAAGACAAGTAACCCAGATGATCCAGCCTCATAGACTGCCTCAATAGCTGTTTCCTCAAAAATCTTCATCCAGAAGAACTTCAAACAGCTTGCTGAGATGGTCTAGCCTCAAAGACTTTTCCAGACAAGACATCAATAAAGCCCTGAACTTTCCTACCCAAAGTCCAGACTACAAACTGCTCAGGACATTCAAATTGTTGAGCACCTAGCGACTGGACAACAAATGTTACAATTTACTTGCTTAACCATTTTTTTTTTCATTTTATTTGGGCCCCTAAACAGGTTTTCTGCGTCCCAATTCAGCAGGAAGAAGTTTTAAGAGAACAACTTCCCATTCCCAAAAAGTGGGGTGGATGATTCTTTGGTTATTTGATGGGTTATAGATGTCGTTTAAGAGGAATGGTGACAAATCATTATATGGTCTTGTCAAGCACAGTGAGAGAGGGAATATGGATATATAGTATAGAATTGATAAGACAAAAGGGTAGATTATTGAATCTACTCCTATAGATCTTTGTATATTGATACAAAATTAAGGCTATATTTTGACTAGGTATTGTACCTATGTAATTTTAAATTTACAATGTGAAGTTCTAGTCCTTTTGACAGTAACTATCACAAACTGTCATATTTCTTTTTGGAAGCTGCTTTCCTATGCTTCCTACTCAAATAATAACTTTATCCCTTCTTATGTCTTTGATGGGGTTGAAGCCATAATAGTTAAAAAATTTCAATAGAAATTTAGTTGTTTAGGATTTAAAAGGATATTTGCAAGTCTGAATAAAATCTTTAGGTTTATAAATATAGGATATGATAGAAATTACTCAGGTTCAGAACTTTAGACACAGCAAGATAGATACAATGATTCTTTTTCTTCTTCAAGATTGCCTGATACAAATAGGCTAAACATTATGTGTATAACTTTTATATATTGTTTTCTTGATTGTTTCATATTTGTTCTTATTGTTTTTACTATATGAGTTAAAAAATTTAGCCTTTTTTTGACAAAAGGAGGGAATTGTTGGGGTAGTGTTAAGCATTCTAAATGTTAATTAATTGGTCCTGCTTGTTGTCGGTTACTTACATTGATTCTGATTGGTAAAATAAAATGCCGAGGCCGGAGACTGGGCAAAGACAGAGAAAGGTGGGACTTCCTGGGATTAGAGCAGCAGGAAGAAGAAGGCATTCCAGGCAGCATCAGGAGGAAGGAGAAGAAGACACACCCCATGGATTAGGAAAAAGAACCTCATTCCACATGGCCAGGAACATCGGCATATTGTGGAGAATGGAAGTCCAAGGGGACATATGTATATATGGGGGGCATATTTGAGTAATAGACTTAAGAGCTAGCTTAGATAGGCCAGAATTGCACAACTCAGGCCAAGGCTTGATAAAATTCATGTGGTCTCTGTGTGCTCATTTCTAATGGCAGGATAAGGATTAAAGGCTGCCGAACAAGCAACAATAATCTAAATGCTGTTAAGTAATTTATTAGCTATATTTTTCTTTTTACACATTCCACAACCCAAAACTACAGGATCTCCATGATATAGAGCAACAGCAGGATATTTGAGAGGAGTTCCAGTGAGTTTCCAGTATTGACAAAGTAGCAGAAACCAGAAGCCTCGTACCAGACCAAGGAGTCATTATAATGAACATTTGTAACCAAGAAAGTGTGGACAAATGTGAATATTGTGGGACACACTGAGACACACTACAGCTTCCACAATGAGTTTTTTGTTGTTGTTGGTTTTGTTTTTTTTTTTGTTTTGTTTTTTTTTGTTTTGGTTGGGAGAGGTTTCAAGAGTAGAGGGTTTGTCTGAGGGGAGGTGGGAGATGAGAGGGAACAAAGTATATGATGTGAAATTCACAAAATAAAAAAAAATCAAAAACATTTTAAAAAAGAATTTACCTTTCTTTTTCTTTCTTCCCCCACTTCACCCCTCTAAGACAGGGTTTCTCTGTGTAATAGCCCTGGCTGTCCTGGACTCACTTTGTAGACAGGTTGGCCTCGAACTCACAGAGAACCATCTGCCTCTGCCTTCTGAGTTCTGGGATTAAAGGCATGTACCACCACTCCCGGCAAGAATTTTCTTTTCTTTTAGGCAAAATGAGCCAGTACTGCCTGACTTATACTGACTCATACACATTTGTCAGAACCACAGATAATACACTCTAGATAGCAAGAGCTGATTGAATAGGCCCAAAAAGAGATTTACAGATTCTTCTTCCCATAAAAAACTGAAAGGTAAAAACAGATTTTAAAAAAATGTCAAACAGACTCCTCAAAGCTATTCCTTATCAAACATTTCCAATAAAATTGATGCAGATCGGAGCTAGAGAGATGCCCAGCAGTCAAGACCATTTGCTACTCCCCCAGAGGACACAGGGTTTGTTCCCAGCATCTACATCAGGCACCACACAATTGCCCATAACTCCAGTTCCAGGAGATTCAAAACCCTCTTCTGGCCTCCACAGACACTACACTCATGTAGTGCACATACATACATGTAAAAATAAATAAATAAATATTTTAAGTAATACAGGTGGACTGGGTATAACAACTCACACCTTTAATCCCAGCACTTGGGAGACAGTAGCAGGCAGCTTTCTGTGAGTCCAAGGCCAGCTTGGTCTACACAGCAAGTTCCAGACCATCCAGGGCTACATTGTGAGACACTGTCTATATGATACATGTGCTGTTATTTCTACAGTAAACACTGCTCTTTTTGTCTAGCCTCTTTGATGGGGAAGAAGAACTGCACAGATGTAAGACTGTTCACATAATTTACCCATTTTCCCATTGTCACAGGTTTTTACTACAACCCTTGATCCCTTGACAGTAAAATGTTCCTCTAGCTCTGTGGTGCACTTGTGAGATTTTAAAAGAGAGAAGTCCACTTAGCATATAGACTTGTATGACTACGTGTGCACTAGGCAGGGCAGAGTAGCCCAGACCTATAGTCCCAGCACTCAGGCAGCTGAGAGGAGGAGGAGGATTGTGAACCTGAGGCCAGCCTGGCCTATAGAGGGAGACACTATCTCAAAAAATTATCCTTCTCAATGTATTTCTAGACCAGAATTGGCAATGTCCTTTAGTCTTTACCCACGGAGGATGGTTATGTACCTAAGGAGTTCACCGGTCCCCCTCAAATTTTTCAAGTTCCTTGAAGAAGGCCTTAAAGATTCAAAAGTTCCCCTTGTGATTAGGTCCTCATGAGCAATATAAATAACCTCCTACTATGTTCAGAGAGTGAGAGGCTGGTAGAGAGGGTTTCATTTACTACTTCCCAGCCCCAAGAAGAGACAATAAAGTTTCAACAGATGTTACAATTCTGTCAAACCGCAGTTCTATTATGGTTATTTTTGTGGTTTTTATTTACAAAGTAACAAGTTTCTTTTTAGTATTTTCAAGTCTAGTTACTTGGGGTTGACCCCCTCCCAGTGCCTCCTCTTCCTCATCTCTCTGCTCCCCATCTTGGTTTAAAATCTTCTAAGCACCCAAAGTGTCCCCCCTGTTCCATTTTCATTACCCTCCCACCCCTCTTTTAAAGTGCCTAATTTCTCCTCCCACGGGTCCCTTTCTTGATCTATGACCTCCTCACACCTTAGTTTCATTTATATATATATATATAAAATTTGAAGCTAAGCTGTCCATATGAGAAAGAACATGGGTTTCATGTTTATAAGCCTAGATTATACCTCACTTAATCTGTGTATTATGTTAGTTTTGTACATTGTCTTAAAATTTCACAACCTCATTTTTCTTTATGACTGAATGAAATTCCCCTGTATATACAGACCACATTTTCACCACCCACTCACCGGTTAGTGGACATTATAATGGTTGGTCTCAACTGTCAACTTGAGGGGATCTAGAATCACCCAAGAAGTACACTTCTGAGCATGCCAGTGGGAAACCGCCTTGATTACTTTAACGGGGGCTGGAAGATGTGCCCACTGTAGGTGGTGCCATTTCTTAGGCACAATGACTAAACTTCACAAAAAGAAAAAAGTAAGCCGAGCGGTAGAATTCATGGCTCTCTGCCTTCTGCAGAGATGCCGTGTGATGAGCAGCTCCAAGCATCACTTGCCTCACTGTTCCCACCACGATACAGTGGACCCTGGAACTGTGAGTCAAATAAGCCCTTTCTCCCTTAGGCTGCTTTTGTCTGGGTATTTTATCAAAGCCACGGAAAAGTAGAGATAACTGTATTTTTGTTGATTCCATTTTGTTTTCCATAATTTTGTTGACTCCATTTCCTTGCTATTATTAGGAATAGATGGGCAGTAAACATGGCTGTGTAAGGGTCTTAAGGCGTAGCCTATTATTTAGTGTATGGCCTACATTGGGATTGAAAAAAAAATTCCCTCTCTGTAGCATAAAGATCACCCCAAAATAGTCTAGATTCTTTGCCAAAGATAATTGAAAGTAACTGGATATTACAGAACAGTGTCATTTTTTTCTTAAAACTAAATTGTCTTTTTCTGACTTAAGTCCTCACTCCGTTAAGAGATTCTTTCTTCAAGAAACCAAGTGACCATATGGGTGAGGCAGTGATTGCAACAACTACTCATGGAATTGAACTCCCAATAAGAAGGGGGCTGAAGACCAGATGGTGGTTTTTTGTTTTGTTTTCGTTCGGTTTTTTGTTTTTATTTTTGTTTTTTGTGATGGGGTTTCTCTGCATAGCCCTGGCTGTCCTGGACTTGATTGGTAGACCAGGCTGGCTTTGAACTCACTGAGATCTGCCTTCCTCTGCCTCCCAAATGCTAGGATTAAACACCTGTGCCAGCACACGAGGCTTAATGTCTTTCTTTTTTTTTTTTTAATGTCATTTTTAAGGAAAAGAAATGGGGGGAAAATCAGCCTTTCACAGATCGTGAAAGATGAATGATAGAGTTTTTATATTTAAGAGACTTTGGGAACTTGAGAGAGTGTACTCTGAGAATTAGCTGTTTGAAGCTGTGATTAAGGGAGAATTTCAAGTTGAGATAATGACAGAGTTAGTAGCCAATGAAGTTGGAGGGAGCATAAAACTGATCAGAGGAGCCAAGTAAGCCTGATGGGTAAGTCTTGTAATGCCAGCTACCTGGCACGCTGGCGGGGGTGGGTGGGGGATGGGGGGTGGGGTGAGGGACAGGGGGGTGGGGGTAGGGGGTTATCTGAACTCAAAGAGTCACAAGTGCAAGGTCAACCTGTTCTAGAGAGCAATTTCAAGCCCAGTCTGATAATTTATCTGGATCTTGTCTCAAAATAAAGTGTTTTTAAAGGGGAATGGAGCTGAAGATACAGCAGAGAAATGGAAACACGCACAGCTGGCAAGGGTGGTAACTGAGAAAACATAAAAGGGGGGCAAAGGGGCTGGAGATGCGGCTCAGTGGTGGATCAGTTGCCTGGAATGTGAAAAGCTGTAGGTTTGGCCCTAGTACTGCATAGAAGAAGGAAAGGGGAAAGAAGAGGAGAGAGGAGAGAAAGAGAGCAAGAGAAGATGGGAGAGACATCTGGAAGGCACAAAAAGTGCCAGTGAGCATCTCACAGGAGGTTATCAGACACACATAATATGTCTTTGGCTTAAATTGATTACACATGCTTATTCCCACACCAACCGAAACTGGACACTTAATTTTGACTTTCTTTCACTACTCGGAGCTTTAGGGGTTTTCAGAACTGAAATGTAGATATTTCTGGAAAAACTTCAGTTTGGGATGGAGATGTACTTTAGCTGTAGAATTATTAGCCCGCAATAAACCCAGGGTTCAATCCCCGACACAAAGGAAACTGGGTAGATAGGGTGAGGCACCCCTGTGATCACAACACTATGGAGGTGGGGCAGGAGGGTTAGAAATTCAAGGCCATCCTTCCTCACACACCCATTTAGACAATGGTGAAATTCTGTTTCAAAGGTAAACAAGTAAATAAATAAATAGAACAAAAATAGAATGTAGAACATATACATAGAACACTGAATTTTTATTGATATTGTTTCAATTTTTAATACTGTCAGTGTTATTCTCTTCTTTCTTTTTGTTGTTGTTTTGAGACAGGATCTTTCCATGTAGTCCTAGAACTCACTATGTAGCCTAGGTCTACCTCAAATTCACAGAAACACTCTTGCTTCTGCCTCTCAATCCTCTCCTGGGATTAAAGGCATTCTAAGCATTCACTATTTTTTGGGGGGGGGCTGTTTTTCCTACATGTATGTATGTCTGGTTGAGGGTGTCAGCTCTCCCTGGAACTGGAGTGTCAGACAGTTCTGAGCTGCCATGTGGGTGCAGGAAATTGAACCTAGGTCCTCTGGAAAGGCAGTCAGTGCTCTTAACCACTGAGCTCTAGACCTCTTTTTCTGTTCTTTTTTGGTTTTGGGTTTTTTTTTTTTTTTTTAAACAGGGCCTCATTCAACTCAGACTGACCTCTAGCTCTCTATGGAGACAGATAGGATGAAACTCCTGCCTGCACCTCTCCAGTGCTGGGATTACAGTTGATCATCACCACACTGGGCCTAAATTATATTACAGGCCTTCATCTTCAGGAAATCTCCACCTCAATGTGTCACTCTAGAATTTCAAGTGCACTTTTCTTAGAGCTGGAGAAAGACCTGTATATTTCACTATCCCTGGAGCAGGAGATATGTTCCAGGTGATGCTTAGAAGTCATGCACTAAATTCTGGGTTCCATCCACAGCAAGTTGTAAATCGAGTCTGCTGGTACATGCATAAATTTCAAGCACTCAGAAAATTATTTATTCATTTTGAATTCTTTTTTTTTTTTTTTTTTTTTTGGGGACAGGATTTTTCTGTATAACAGTCCTGGCTGTCCTGGAACTCACTCCGTAGCCGTGGCTGGCCTCGAACTCACAGAGATCTGCCTGCCTCTGCCTCCTGAGTGCTGGGATTAAAGGCATGTGCCACTACACACAGAGGCTGATTTGTTTCGGTTTTTTTTTTTCCTTTTCGAGAGTGTATTTATTTTTATTTTATGTGCATGGATTTTTACCTGCACGTATATCTGTAAGCCATGTACTTGCCCGGTGTCAGATTTCCTGGAACTGGAGTTACAGATGGCTGTGAGAAGCTATATGGGTGCTGGGAACTAAACCAGGTTCTCAGGAAGAGCAGCCAGTGCTTTTAACCACTGAGCCATCTCTCCAACCCATCCTTGTTTGGTTTTCAAAATGGCGTCCCTCTATGTGACCCAGGCTGGACTGAAACTTGATATTCAGTTCCAATACCTCTTGTGATGCTGAGATCACAAGCTTGTACTATGGACCCCAGGACACACGTCACGTACACAGTGATATTTTCTTAAAAAAAAAGAAGAAAGAAAGAAAGAAAGAAAGAAAGAAAGAAAGAAAGAAAGAAAGAAAGAAAGAAAGAAAATAATTTGAAAAACACTGAAGTTAAGAGAATTGAATCTTTGGGGAGTGGAAGGAGCATTCTTTTCGGTGTGTGTGTATTTTTGTTTTGTGCGTTGTTTTTTGTTTGGTTTGTTTGTTTGTTTTTGAGACAGACAGACAGAGAGAACTGACTCTCTTTGTAGTCTTGGCTGTGCCAGAGCTATGTAGACCAGCCTGCCTTCGCTTTGGTGGTCTTTCGAATCCCTAAAACAACTCGGAAACGGGAATTCTAAAGATCTGCCATCGTCAAATTCTTTTCCTAGTCTGTCATTAAAACAAACAAACAGGACATGAAAGTTATTCTGCCCCCTATAGGCCAAAGAAGTATTTCTCCAGTACAGCACGGGCTATATGACGCCCTTGGGCAGAGCCTCTGGAATGGAGGCTCGAGGGGCGGAGCCTAGTGTGACATTTCACGACTTCACTTTCCGGTGCATCACTTGAGGTATAATTGACGTCCCAGGTGTATCCGGCCTTGCATGAGGAAATCACAGGGCTACAGAGCGCG
>CAJQZJ010036561.1:13315-26901 GCA_907164525.1 Lophiomys imhausi
TGCTCTGTAGTACAGCTTGAAATCTGGGATGGTGATACCTCCAGATGCTTTTTTATTGTACAGGCTTGATTTAGCTATTCTGGGCTTTTTGTTGTTCCATATGAAGTTGAGTATAGCTTTTTCCAGGTCTATAAAGAATTGTGTTGGTATTTTGATAGGAATTGCATTGACTCTATATATTGCTTTTGGTAGAATAGCCATTTTTATTATGTTGATCCTACCTATCCATGAGCATGGGAGATCTTTCCATCTTCTAAATGCCTCTTCCATTTCTTTCTTCAGGGGCTTGAAGTTCTTGTTGTATAGATCCTTTACTTGCTTGGTTAGAGTTACCCCCAGGTATTTTATATTGTTTGTGGCTATTGTTAATTCCTTCTTAAAGGCTCAGTTTCTAAAATGGCCCCAGAATAAGAATGGCCAGCTCTCTACAAAAGAAGAAGAAGAAGGAGGAGGAAGAGGAGGAGGAGGAGGAGGAGGAGGAGGAGGGGAGGAGGATGAGGAGGAGGAGGAGGAGGAGGAAAAACAATCACTCTTTTAGACCTCTGAACCTCTCTCCAATCTCTACAATATGAAAATGGTGATCCTGTTTAATGGAGTTCTCCCTGTGTCTCCTGATGTCTGTATTTCCATTGCAATGATTGCAATGTGTTTTCTCTCTTGCAGTTTGCTCATCTTTCATCCTTTTCAAAATTTTGTTTGTTTTCCTTAGAAGACAGTATTCACTTCACTAATGCATTGTTCATTTCAAAACTTCTAATTAAATGTTCTTAAAAATCAACTTGCTTTGGGGGCTGGAAAGATGACTCAGGGGTGAAAAGCACTGGCTGCTCTTCCAGAGGACTTAGGTCCAGTTCCCAGCACCCGCATAGCATGTCACTATCTGTAACTCCAGTTCCAAAGGATCCAATGTCCTCTTCTGGCCTCCTTGGGCACCATAAATATCTATGGTGAAGTGACATGCATGACAGTCAAAACACCACACACACACACACACACACACACACACACACACTCATATAAAATAATAATAATAAAAACTTGTTTTGTTGCACAGGTTTTAGTCAATGTTACCTAAATTTCCTACGTCTTGGATGCTATCTCTTACATATTCATTCTAGGTTTGTATTATCAGTTTGATATGATTGCCATTCGTAATAGACTCCTTTTTTCTTCATCATTTGCTCCCTCTCGTGTTTCATTTTGTTGTACTGTCTAAAAGTGTGTCCAAAGAAAAAAATCACAGGGTTTCAAACTCACAGACCCTGTATGTCCACTGTCTGAATCTGTCTCATGGTCTGGTACTTCTGCAGTTTGTATCAGAAAACCATCCACATGGATCACCAAGTGGGTCACCAGCAAAATCAGATAAGTTTCCTGTTTCCATTTCCATTTTCTGTTCTGTTCAGTTTCTGATCCATTGAGTGCCTTCCTTATGTTCTAAAGGCAAACTATCATATCAGAGGCCACCACCTGTCCTGGGCCTCTGACACATTTTACTGCCATTGCTTGCTATTGTGGAGTCCTTTATGCCAACAACCTCTCATCTTTCAGGAGCAGCAACTGCCTCCCCATATGAATTCTCATTGCAGATGGTCTTGGGTCTTTTTCTGAATGACAGTTTCATCAAGGATAATGTGGGCTCTTGGGGGACATGGTACAGAGCACTTAACCTTAGAAAACCTTTGAAGAATACCTTAGAAAGAGTAGAGAATGAGACTTCTCAGGTTCAATAGTGGCCATTTTAGATCAGGCACTCATAGTCCTCTAAAAACTTCTGAATCTAAAAAATATTCATTAAAAGAGTTTTTGGGCAAAGACAAATAATAACAAACTTGTCTGGATTCTCTAATAAAGTTTCCATCCTGTCCCCGCTACATCCAGGTCTTCCTCCCTCAGCACCTCCATCAGCTCTCCCTTCTCTTTCTTTGTCCCAACCTCCTACCATTTACCACCAGCTCTCCCAGGGAGTTTAAATATCTGCTGCCTTGAAGACTCCCTAGCCCCATGAACCAGATATTCAGGAAAATGTGGAGTTTATTCTTTGGACTTAAACTAAATTAAAAACTAAACTTTCCCAAGCACAATCAAGAATGGCCAATATTCATAGAAGGGTTGTCTTAATCTAGGGTGTAGCCTTATACTTGACATGACCAACTAATTACTAATACATTTCCTGCCTCCAGTTCCTAAGTGCTGAAACTACAAGGCATGTGCTACCATATTGCACTAAGAATTTACCTTTCACCTGCCCCTAGAGGCATTGGAGATATGGCTGCTGTGTCACATGTGCCTCAGTAGGTGACAGAGAGGAGAGAGGCTATGTCTACACTCAGTGTTCTGACCTATGAACATCTGAATGAATAGTAGCCTAACATTCCCTACAAAAGGCAAGCCTGAGACCACCACCAGTTTATTGCCGGGGGCCCGGACAGGGAGCTAGCCTGTGACAACCACCAGTCAAGTACCACATGGGTTCCCAGGACAGGAAGCAAGGCAGAACCTTGCCTGTCCCTGGATGTGGGGTTGTCGGTGAGCCAGCCCTACCTTTTGTCTGCTTTGCAGTGGTATTGGAGAGTGAGAAATCCCCTTCACTCTTTTTTGCCCTCCACACCAGGTAGCAGGCTGGAGAGTTGGCCCTAATGGGGTCATAAGAGCAGGAGAGCTGGCCCAGCCCCTTAACTGGAGCTGCTGGAGCACTCAGGAGAGCAGGCCCTGAACCTTACCTGGGTAGGACAATAGAACTGGACCTGGATGTGGGGGTTGCAAGCCCAGTACCAGGGCTTTGAGTTGGCTCACCCAACATATCCCCCATGGGTGAACTGCTGGAGTGCATGAAGAGGCCCATTCCTGTAAAAAAAAAATATATGGCTAATTAAGGTATTTAACCTGTATTTTGATTATTGTTAATTTGTTTCGCAGCCTTTAATCCTTATTCTGCCATTATATATGAGCACACAGGACACCACGTGGATTTTAACAAGCCTAGGCCTGAGTTGTGCAATTTTGGCCCATGTAAGCTAGCTCTTAAGTCTATTATCCAAATATGACCCCATATATACATACGTTCCCTTGGACTGCCATTTTCCATGTCATGCCGATGTTCCTGGCCATGTGGAATGAGGTTCTTTTTCCTAACCCATAGTGTTTTTCTTCCTGCTACTCATGGCTGGAATGCTTCTTCTTCCAGCTACTGGCTGGAATGCCTCTTCCTGCTGCTGGCTGGAATGCATTAATCCCAGGAAGTCCCACCTTTCTCTGTCTTTGCCCAATCTCAGGCCTTGGCATTTTATTTAACCAATCAGAGACAATGTAAGTAACAGGCAGCAAGCAGGACCAATTAATTAACATTTAGAATGCTTAACACTACCCCAACAGTTCCCTCCTCTGTCTAAAAAAAAGGCTAAATTTTTTTAACTCATAAAGGCTGCGGAACAAATTAACAATAATCAAAATACAGGTTAAACAATTTAATTAGCCATTTTTTTTTTTTTTACAAATGGCGCCCAACTACGGCAATTAGAATCCATGCTTACAGCCTGAGAAGGCCCAGGTGAAAGCCAGTTTCCTAGCCAAAGAGTGGGGAAGTGAACCCAAATGCATTTCAAAAGTGTGGCTAACTTAACAAAAGCTGTTGCCTTGCAGCAAAGGTGGAAAACTTAGCTCTCCTTACATCCTAAAAAACTGGCAGCCTTTTAAACAAAGTTTCAGAACAGAATTAAAAATGGAGGAATTCATAATGTCTCAATACATTTCAATTCCAATTGAGTTTGTTCCTCTTAGCATGCAAATGATTTTTACCCTGACAACTGTGGTTCTGTGTATCTTTTTTCAGAAAGTTCAGATTAGGATAGTCTTAAAGGAAAGCATTTACAGATGGAATGCTAAATTGTCAATAATAATAATGAAGGAAAAAGGGAGGCCTTTCCTGATAAATAAAGCAAAATTGATGGCAGCTGGAGCTAAGAGCTCCCTGGCTATGAGGTGCTTCTCAGGACTTTCTGGGAAGGGTCCACCAATGAAATACAATCGCAACTAGATCTCAAGGAATAATGAACAAAGCTTTAATTGCAGCATGGGATGGCATGGTTAGACATGCCAAGGCTCTGGGAATGTTGTTTCTTTGCTTGACTTTTGTTTAGATGTCTTTGATTTTCCTATATTGGGAGGCAGAAAGGATATTTTTCTGGTTTGTCATTGCTAAAACATAAGAGATTTTTGAAGATTTTGGGCCAATTTTGAATTGTCACTACAGTTCAAAGTTACTCTCAAGGTTAGAGTTACTAAAATCTGGGATTTAAGTGAAATATTTGAGCAGGGTGGTACTGGCACACGCCCTTTATCCCTTAATCCCATCACACTAGAGGAAGAAACAGGCAGATCTCTGGATTCTAGAACACCCTGGTTTAAACAATGAAGGCAGGGTGGGAAACCTGCTGACAAGACAAGGCTGCTTACTAAAGACAGTCTAGAATTCAAAAATGACACATTTTTCCTTGATGTTAAGTTTAATAATGTCCTTACTGATCTAATGGATAAATGCACATAATCTTAAATTTATGTGAAGAGAAAGGACTCACAAGCCAGTCTCCTTAGTTGTGGGGCTCCCACTGGAGAACTGGTTTCAAGAGACATTTTGCCCTGAAGGAGATGTTAATCTCTGGGCATAAAGGTGCACACCTTTAATCCCAGAACTTTGGAGGCAGAGGCAGGCTAATCTCTATGAGTTCAAGGCTAGCCTGGTGCAAAGTGAGTCCAGGACAAGAATACACAGAGAAATCCTGTCTCAGAAAAAAAGGAGAGAGAGAGAGAGAGAAAGAGATATATTCTGTTAACCAATGTAAGGACCCAGAGTTAGGCTTGGGAAGAACATGCAAACAGCATGCCTCTCACAGCCAACACTTAAGAAAAGCTAACATAAAATAGCACATCATGCTATTTTACACCAATCTCCTTAAAAATGGAGTTTCCATGGGAGAATTGGAACTCAAACTAATACAAAATGGTTTAAGTAATGTTATTATTTAATAAAGGTAATTCAATTATTTAAATTCATACCTTGATCTCAAAACTTGGGAGACAAGGAAAAAAAAACAGGTTCCTTGTGTATTCGAGGCCAATCTAATCTACAGAGTTCTACAGAGCAAATCAAGACAGCCCAAGCTACAAAAACCCTGTCTCAATAAGGATAGATATATCCACATAGAAATTAAATCTCCAAAGAAAGGAGAAAAGGAAAGAAAAAATACATAAATGCATACCTTTGTTCCCAAAAAATGGGAGACAAAGACAGAAACAGATTTGTTCCTTTTGAGTTTGAGGCCAACCTAATCTACAAAAAGCCAGAACAACACAGAATAAACCTGTTATAATCAATTAATAAATTCATGTCAACTGTAGATGAGAATACTTAAACTCCGTACAGTCTTATAATGTATTTTCAATTTAAAATAGATTATATATACCATATATATGTAATACTATTACATGTCATCCTTTTATATAACATGAATGGAGACTTACAAATGTCTTTCTTTTGTTCAAACAAAACACAGAAGGTATTCCTTAATTGATTTGTGCATCCTGCACATCCAAGGCATTTTGGTAATTGAAGAACTATATTTTACTTGTGAGAAATTATATATTTTCAGAACAACTGGACCAGAGTCCAAAGAAGACAAGACAAGTAACCCAGATGATCCAGCCTCATAGACTGCCTCAATAGCTGTTTCCTCAAAAATCTTCATCCAGAAGAACTTCAAACAGCTTGCTGAGATGGTCTAGCCTCAAAGACTTTTCCAGACAAGACATCAATAAAGCCCTGAACTTTCCTACCCAAAGTCCAGACTACAAACTGCTCAGGACATTCAAATTGTTGAGCACCTAGCGACTGGACAACAAATGTTACAATTTACTTGCTTAACCATTTTTTTTTTCATTTTATTTGGGCCCCTAAACAGGTTTTCTGCGTCCCAATTCAGCAGGAAGAAGTTTTAAGAGAACAACTTCCCATTCCCAAAAAGTGGGGTGGATGATTCTTTGGTTATTTGATGGGTTATAGATGTCGTTTAAGAGGAATGGTGACAAATCATTATATGGTCTTGTCAAGCACAGTGAGAGAGGGAATATGGATATATAGTATAGAATTGATAAGACAAAAGGGTAGATTATTGAATCTACTCCTATAGATCTTTGTATATTGATACAAAATTAAGGCTATATTTTGACTAGGTATTGTACCTATGTAATTTTAAATTTACAATGTGAAGTTCTAGTCCTTTTGACAGTAACTATCACAAACTGTCATATTTCTTTTTGGAAGCTGCTTTCCTATGCTTCCTACTCAAATAATAACTTTATCCCTTCTTATGTCTTTGATGGGGTTGAAGCCATAATAGTTAAAAAATTTCAATAGAAATTTAGTTGTTTAGGATTTAAAAGGATATTTGCAAGTCTGAATAAAATCTTTAGGTTTATAAATATAGGATATGATAGAAATTACTCAGGTTCAGAACTTTAGACACAGCAAGATAGATACAATGATTCTTTTTCTTCTTCAAGATTGCCTGATACAAATAGGCTAAACATTATGTGTATAACTTTTATATATTGTTTTCTTGATTGTTTCATATTTGTTCTTATTGTTTTTACTATATGAGTTAAAAAATTTAGCCTTTTTTTGACAAAAGGAGGGAATTGTTGGGGTAGTGTTAAGCATTCTAAATGTTAATTAATTGGTCCTGCTTGTTGTCGGTTACTTACATTGATTCTGATTGGTAAAATAAAATGCCGAGGCCGGAGACTGGGCAAAGACAGAGAAAGGTGGGACTTCCTGGGATTAGAGCAGCAGGAAGAAGAAGGCATTCCAGGCAGCATCAGGAGGAAGGAGAAGAAGACACACCCCATGGATTAGGAAAAAGAACCTCATTCCACATGGCCAGGAACATCGGCATATTGTGGAGAATGGAAGTCCAAGGGGACATATGTATATATGGGGGGCATATTTGAGTAATAGACTTAAGAGCTAGCTTAGATAGGCCAGAATTGCACAACTCAGGCCAAGGCTTGATAAAATTCATGTGGTCTCTGTGTGCTCATTTCTAATGGCAGGATAAGGATTAAAGGCTGCCGAACAAGCAACAATAATCTAAATGCTGTTAAGTAATTTATTAGCTATATTTTTCTTTTTACACATTCCACAACCCAAAACTACAGGATCTCCATGATATAGAGCAACAGCAGGATATTTGAGAGGAGTTCCAGTGAGTTTCCAGTATTGACAAAGTAGCAGAAACCAGAAGCCTCGTACCAGACCAAGGAGTCATTATAATGAACATTTGTAACCAAGAAAGTGTGGACAAATGTGAATATTGTGGGACACACTGAGACACACTACAGCTTCCACAATGAGTTTTTTGTTGTTGTTGGTTTTGTTTTTTTTTTTTGTTTTGTTTTTTTTGTTTTGGTTGGGAGAGGTTTCAAGAGTAGAGGGTTTGTCTGAGGGGAGGTGGGAGATGAGAGGGAACAAAGTATATGATGTGAAATTCACAAAATAAAAAAAAATCAAAAACATTTTAAAAAAGAATTTACCTTTCTTTTTCTTTCTTCCCCCACTTCACCCCTCTAAGACAGGGTTTCTCTGTGTAATAGCCCTGGCTGTCCTGGACTCACTTTGTAGACAGGTTGGCCTCGAACTCACAGAGAACCATCTGCCTCTGCCTTCTGAGTTCTGGGATTAAAGGCATGTACCACCACTCCCGGCAAGAATTTTCTTTTCTTTTAGGCAAAATGAGCCAGTACTGCCTGACTTATACTGACTCATACACATTTGTCAGAACCACAGATAATACACTCTAGATAGCAAGAGCTGATTGAATAGGCCCAAAAAGAGATTTACAGATTCTTCTTCCCATAAAAAACTGAAAGGTAAAAACAGATTTTAAAAAAATGTCAAACAGACTCCTCAAAGCTATTCCTTATCAAACATTTCCAATAAAATTGATGCAGATCGGAGCTAGAGAGATGCCCAGCAGTCAAGACCATTTGCTACTCCCCCAGAGGACACAGGGTTTGTTCCCAGCATCTACATCAGGCACCACACAATTGCCCATAACTCCAGTTCCAGGAGATTCAAAACCCTCTTCTGGCCTCCACAGACACTACACTCATGTAGTGCACATACATACATGTAAAAATAAATAAATAAATATTTTAAGTAATACAGGTGGACTGGGTATAACAACTCACACCTTTAATCCCAGCACTTGGGAGACAGTAGCAGGCAGCTTTCTGTGAGTCCAAGGCCAGCTTGGTCTACACAGCAAGTTCCAGACCATCCAGGGCTACATTGTGAGACACTGTCTATATGATACATGTGCTGTTATTTCTACAGTAAACACTGCTCTTTTTGTCTAGCCTCTTTGATGGGGAAGAAGAACTGCACAGATGTAAGACTGTTCACATAATTTACCCATTTTCCCATTGTCACAGGTTTTTACTACAACCCTTGATCCCTTGACAGTAAAATGTTCCTCTAGCTCTGTGGTGCACTTGTGAGATTTTAAAAGAGAGAAGTCCACTTAGCATATAGACTTGTATGACTACGTGTGCACTAGGCAGGGCAGAGTAGCCCAGACCTATAGTCCCAGCACTCAGGCAGCTGAGAGGAGGAGGAGGATTGTGAACCTGAGGCCAGCCTGGCCTATAGAGGGAGACACTATCTCAAAAAATTATCCTTCTCAATGTATTTCTAGACCAGAATTGGCAATGTCCTTTAGTCTTTACCCACGGAGGATGGTTATGTACCTAAGGAGTTCACCGGTCCCCCTCAAATTTTTCAAGTTCCTTGAAGAAGGCCTTAAAGATTCAAAAGTTCCCCTTGTGATTAGGTCCTCATGAGCAATATAAATAACCTCCTACTATGTTCAGAGAGTGAGAGGCTGGTAGAGAGGGTTTCATTTACTACTTCCCAGCCCCAAGAAGAGACAATAAAGTTTCAACAGATGTTACAATTCTGTCAAACCGCAGTTCTATTATGGTTATTTTTGTGGTTTTTATTTACAAAGTAACAAGTTTCTTTTTAGTATTTTCAAGTCTAGTTACTTGGGGTTGACCCCCTCCCAGTGCCTCCTCTTCCTCATCTCTCTGCTCCCCATCTTGGTTTAAAATCTTCTAAGCACCCAAAGTGTCCCCCCTGTTCCATTTTCATTACCCTCCCACCCCTCTTTTAAAGTGCCTAATTTCTCCTCCCACGGGTCCCTTTCTTGATCTATGACCTCCTCACACCTTAGTTTCATTTATATATATATATATAAAATTTGAAGCTAAGCTGTCCATATGAGAAAGAACATGGGTTTCATGTTTATAAGCCTAGATTATACCTCACTTAATCTGTGTATTATGTTAGTTTTGTACATTGTCTTAAAATTTCACAACCTCATTTTTCTTTATGACTGAATGAAATTCCCCTGTATATACAGACCACATTTTCACCACCCACTCACCGGTTAGTGGACATTATAATGGTTGGTCTCAACTGTCAACTTGAGGGGATCTAGAATCACCCAAGAAGTACACTTCTGAGCATGCCAGTGGGAAACCGCCTTGATTACTTTAACGGGGGCTGGAAGATGTGCCCACTGTAGGTGGTGCCATTTCTTAGGCACAATGACTAAACTTCACAAAAAGAAAAAAGTAAGCCGAGCGGTAGAATTCATGGCTCTCTGCCTTCTGCAGAGATGCCGTGTGATGAGCAGCTCCAAGCATCACTTGCCTCACTGTTCCCACCACGATACAGTGGACCCTGGAACTGTGAGTCAAATAAGCCCTTTCTCCCTTAGGCTGCTTTTGTCTGGGTATTTTATCAAAGCCACGGAAAAGTAGAGATAACTGTATTTTTGTTGATTCCATTTTGTTTTCCATAATTTTGTTGACTCCATTTCCTTGCTATTATTAGGAATAGATGGGCAGTAAACATGGCTGTGTAAGGGTCTTAAGGCGTAGCCTATTATTTAGTGTATGGCCTACATTGGGATTGAAAAAAAAATTCCCTCTCTGTAGCATAAAGATCACCCCAAAATAGTCTAGATTCTTTGCCAAAGATAATTGAAAGTAACTGGATATTACAGAACAGTGTCATTTTTTTCTTAAAACTAAATTGTCTTTTTCTGACTTAAGTCCTCACTCCGTTAAGAGATTCTTTCTTCAAGAAACCAAGTGACCATATGGGTGAGGCAGTGATTGCAACAACTACTCATGGAATTGAACTCCCAATAAGAAGGGGGCTGAAGACCAGATGGTGGTTTTTTGTTTTGTTTTCGTTCGGTTTTTTGTTTTTATTTTTGTTTTTTGTGATGGGGTTTCTCTGCATAGCCCTGGCTGTCCTGGACTTGATTGGTAGACCAGGCTGGCTTTGAACTCACTGAGATCTGCCTTCCTCTGCCTCCCAAATGCTAGGATTAAACACCTGTGCCAGCACACGAGGCTTAATGTCTTTCTTTTTTTTTTTTAATGTCATTTTTAAGGAAAAGAAATGGGGGGAAAATCAGCCTTTCACAGATCGTGAAAGATGAATGATAGAGTTTTTATATTTAAGAGACTTTGGGAACTTGAGAGAGTGTACTCTGAGAATTAGCTGTTTGAAGCTGTGATTAAGGGAGAATTTCAAGTTGAGATAATGACAGAGTTAGTAGCCAATGAAGTTGGAGGGAGCATAAAACTGATCAGAGGAGCCAAGTAAGCCTGATGGGTAAGTCTTGTAATGCCAGCTACCTGGCACGCTGGCGGGGGTGGGTGGGGGATGGGGGGTGGGGTGAGGGACAGGGGGGTGGGGGTAGGGGGTTATCTGAACTCAAAGAGTCACAAGTGCAAGGTCAACCTGTTCTAGAGAGCAATTTCAAGCCCAGTCTGATAATTTATCTGGATCTTGTCTCAAAATAAAGTGTTTTTAAAGGGGAATGGAGCTGAAGATACAGCAGAGAAATGGAAACACGCACAGCTGGCAAGGGTGGTAACTGAGAAAACATAAAAGGGGGGCAAAGGGGCTGGAGATGCGGCTCAGTGGTGGATCAGTTGCCTGGAATGTGAAAAGCTGTAGGTTTGGCCCTAGTACTGCATAGAAGAAGGAAAGGGGAAAGAAGAGGAGAGAGGAGAGAAAGAGAGCAAGAGAAGATGGGAGAGACATCTGGAAGGCACAAAAAGTGCCAGTGAGCATCTCACAGGAGGTTATCAGACACACATAATATGTCTTTGGCTTAAATTGATTACACATGCTCTAATTATATTCCCACACCAACCGAAACTGGACACTTAATTTTGACTTTCTTTCACTACTCGGAGCTTTAGGGGTTTTCAGAACTGAAATGTAGATATTTCTGGAAAAACTTCAGTTTGGGATGGAGATGTACTTTAGCTGTAGAATTATTAGCCCGCAATAAACCCAGGGTTCAATCCCCGACACAAAGGAAACTGGGTAGATAGGGTGAGGCACCCCTGTGATCACAACACTATGGAGGTGGGGCAGGAGGGTTAGAAATTCAAGGCCATCCTTCCTCACACACCCATTTAGACAATGGTGAAATTCTGTTTCAAAGGTAAACAAGTAAATAAATAAATAGAACAAAAATAGAATGTAGAACATATACATAGAACACTGAATTTTTATTGATATTGTTTCAATTTTTAATACTGTCAGTGTTATTCTCTTCTTTCTTTTTGTTGTTGTTTTGAGACAGGATCTTTCCATGTAGTCCTAGAACTCACTATGTAGCCTAGGTCTACCTCAAATTCACAGAAACACTCTTGCTTCTGCCTCTCAATCCTCTCCTGGGATTAAAGGCATTCTAAGCATTCACTATTTTTTGGGGGGGGGCTGTTTTTCCTACATGTATGTATGTCTGGTTGAGGGTGTCAGCTCTCCCTGGAACTGGAGTGTCAGACAGTTCTGAGCTGCCATGTGGGTGCAGGAAATTGAACCTAGGTCCTCTGGAAAGGCAGTCAGTGCTCTTAACCACTGAGCTCTAGACCTCTTTTTCTGTTCTTTTTTGGTTTTGGGTTTTTTTTTTTTTTTTTAAACAGGGCCTCATTCAACTCAGACTGACCTCTAGCTCTCTATGGAGACAGATAGGATGAAACTCCTGCCTGCACCTCTCCAGTGCTGGGATTACAGTTGATCATCACCACACTGGGCCTAAATTATATTACAGGCCTTCATCTTCAGGAAATCTCCACCTCAATGTGTCACTCTAGAATTTCAAGTGCACTTTTCTTAGAGCTGGAGAAAGACCTGTATATTTCACTATCCCTGGAGCAGGAGATATGTTCCAGGTGATGCTTAGAAGTCATGCACTAAATTCTGGGTTCCATCCACAGCAAGTTGTAAATCGAGTCTGCTGGTACATGCATAAATTTCAAGCACTCAGAAAATTATTTATTCATTTTGAATTCTTTTTTTTTTTTTTTTTTTTTTGGGGACAGGATTTTTCTGTATAACAGTCCTGGCTGTCCTGGAACTCACTCCGTAGCCGTGGCTGGCCTCGAACTCACAGAGATCTGCCTGCCTCTGCCTCCTGAGTGCTGGGATTAAAGGCATGTGCCACTACACACAGAGGCTGATTTGTTTCGGTTTTTTTTTTTCCTTTTCGAGAGTGTATTTATTTTTATTTTATGTGCATGGATTTTTACCTGCACGTATATCTGTAAGCCATGTACTTGCCCGGTGTCAGATTTCCTGGAACTGGAGTTACAGATGGCTGTGAGAAGCTATATGGGTGCTGGGAACTAAACCAGGTTCTCAGGAAGAGCAGCCAGTGCTTTTAACCACTGAGCCATCTCTCCAACCCATCCTTGTTTGGTTTTCAAAATGGCGTCCCTCTATGTGACCCAGGCTGGACTGAAACTTGATATTCAGTTCCAATACCTCTTGTGATGCTGAGATCACAAGCTTGTACTATGGACCCCAGGACACACGTCACGTACACAGTGATATTTTCTTAAAAAAAAAGAAGAAAGAAAGAAAGAAAGAAAGAAAGAAAGAAAGAAAGAAAGAAAGAAAGAAAGAAAGAAAATAATTTGAAAAACACTGAAGTTAAGAGAATTGAATCTTTGGGGAGTGGAAGGAGCATTCTTTTCGGTGTGTGTGTATTTTTGTTTTGTGCGTTGTTTTTTGTTTGGTTTGTTTGTTTGTTTTTGAGACAGACAGACAGAGAGAACTGACTCTCTTTGTAGTCTTGGCTGTGCCAGAGCTATGTAGACCAGCCTGCCTTCGCTTTGGTGGTCTTTCGAATCCCTAAAACAACTCGGAAACGGGAATTCTAAAGATCTGCCATCGTCAAATTCTTTTCCTAGTCTGTCATTAAAACAAACAAACAGGACATGAAAGTTATTCTGCCCCCTATAGGCCAAAGAAGTATTTCTCCAGTACAGCACGGGCTATATGACGCCCTTGGGCAGAGCCTCTGGAATGGAGGCTCGAGGGGCGGAGCCTAGTGTGACATTTCACGACTTCACTTTCCGGTGCATCACTTGAGGTATAATTGACGTCCCAGGTGTATCCGGCCTTGCATGAGGAAATCACAGGGCTACAGAGCGCG
>CAJQZJ010036562.1:0-22902 GCA_907164525.1 Lophiomys imhausi
TGTGTGTGTGTGTGTGTGTGTGTGTGTGTGTGTGTGTGTGTGTGTGTACACTGATAGAGATGTAGAGATGCTCCATGCAGTGCTATTAATGACAACAAACACCATGTTCCTCACTCACTCCAAGCTATAAATTCCCTATTCATTCCCAATCATATATGGCTTTCTAGTCTCACAACAATCGTTGGACACTAAGACAAGTCAGTCATACCACCATTTCGCCAAAGGTTCACTGGGTCATTACATGGATGGAGGCCCAGGTGACTTCCACTTCTCAAAGGGAAGCTCCATAGAAGCTGGGCAAGGGCTGGCAAGCCCCCTACAAAAAGGAATACATAAATAACCACCAAATCAAATAAACTTAGCTTCAGTGAGAAAACTGCAGAGTAGCTAAGATGACATGAACAGCAAGAGTTAGGTCCTTTCAGGGCTGGGGCCAGGTGCCAATAGTAGCAGGTCCTGCAGGCCATGGCCATGAGCCTCAGAATCTGTAAGAGATGGCTCCTCTCCAGACTCAGGAACCCTATTGTCCCAGTTAGAGCTTTCTGTTGACCAGTGAGCTGGCAGCCCCAGCTGATAGATACCATGTCCTTGCTTCTACCTGAACTTAATTCAAACCATTCTGCCCAACCCTAATTCAGGGCTTTTATTAGGTTTTAGGTTACTTTATGTGGCACAATAGAAATATTTTTTTCGATCTTAAATTAGAAACATACCATGGGAGGATTTTTGAAATCCTTTTGCAAAACTGTAGGGTGAAATGTCTTCAACTCTGTAGATGAAATCTAACCATAATGACCCCATGGGGGGGCTGACATCAAGACAGACATGTGTCCCCCTGTAAAATGTGCTTCCCCTGCCCCACCTTACCAAAAGCTGCCAACAATATCCCTTTAACTTCTCTAGGGTGTATGACTGCTGAAATCAAGAATACCCTAGAGATGTTCCCAGGAAGAACAAAATGAAGTCACTCTGACTAGCTTTTCAGATGGACGTGTCTATCACCTCTCTGATGTTGCTGAGTGAGGCAAGGACAAGACTGCTCCAAGTGGACCAGGCCCAGATACCTTGCTTGCTAGGCACATTTAGAAATTCCAGACAAGGGCTGGAGAGATGGCTCAGAGGTTAAGAGCACTGGCTATTCTTCCAAAGGTTCTGAGTTCAATTCCCAGCAACCACATGGTGGCTCACAACCATCTACATTGAGATCTGGTGCCCGGGCACAGAACACTGTATACATAATAAATAAATCTTTAAAAAAAAAAAGAAATTCCAGACAAGTGAGAGTGGGAGCCACTGTCCTAGTCAGGAGTAAGCTAGACATAGAGACAGAAGGCATGAACTCCAGGCACCCAGCCATACCTAAGCTGGGAAATGCTCTACTGCCTGCTGGGAAATGCTCCTCTCCTGAGCACCGTCAGGTGAAATGAGGTACCCAGGGTTCACCTCCTGGACCTCAGAAGGGCAGACAATTGATCAGGCTTATGAATTGGAAATATGCAGTGCCCTAGTACTTGGGGTCAAAGCAAAATTTTGGAATCATTGGTTGTATTTTGGAAAGAAACCAAGGCAATGAATAAAAGTTGGCTGATAATGTCAGAAAAAGACAATAGTGAGGACATGTGTGCATTTGTCCCATACAAGCTATCACATCTGCTTAAGATGTACCAAGAAACTCTGGACTCTGAAACCAAAGTATTAATCTCCAAGGTCTCCTTTGTCCCTTTGATTAGACTAGCGTCTCAAGGTCAGAGCAGCTGACCAGCTTGATCCCACTGATGTCACACCAGGAGCAGGGCAAGCACGGAACCGGGGGGTGGGGGGCAGACAACTCCTGTGCAGAATTGGGAAAGATGGTTTATTCCCTGTGGCACTAAGAAGGATGACCATATGCTTGCTACCCACCCACCTGTGCCAACTGGCTGAGTGGCAAACAGGCAGGTAGAATAAAAGCCTGGCACCTCCAGGTGCCGCAGCCTGAGTTGTGTAGGCCTGTCTGAGAGTTTCACTGGACATACACCCAGTCATGGCCCCACTTCGGCTCTTGCAGCTTCCTGCATACCTGCAGCCAGCACTGGGTCTCAACCCAGTGAGAGCTGCTCATGGCGCTACAGCCAGTTCCTATGTGCTTGTGGAGACTGGGGCCTCAGGGAACAGTTGGGGGAACTGAAAAGGCCATAGGTCTAAAAGACATGTCACTTGGGCATTACAAGAGGAACTGTGGGGAAAAACTTAGATGTGCTAAAAATCCCAAAGGGCCTTTCCAGGGACACAAGACTGGAGTTGTCCCTTAAAGGAAAGGTGGATCAATCCATGTTGCAACGTATAGATGGGAATAGACGTGTTCAGGGACAACAGTGTGGGGCAAAGGCCTTACCTTGCAGTGGGGCAGAAATAGGTAAGTTTCAGCCTTGAAGTTTCATTTCCAGGGTGTTGTGTCTCTGAAGGTCTTCTGGAGAGCTCTCAGGCATGGCTACCTAAGACTGCTAAGATTCCTCCTCCTCATCCTTACACTGAGGTTTTCATGTTGTCTAAAGAAATGGAACATACTGCCTGGTCCTCCCTCTACCCCCCACCACTTAAGATCAAGGCTCACTTTGCCCCTGCCTTAGAATATGTGAGTCAGAGTGAGCCCAGGGATCTTAGGCACAGACCCCAGATGCTGGGATGGTTGAAATGCAGACTTAGCCCGGCCCCTACCCACCCTCCACTCTGTGAACATCATTCCCCAGGACTAGAAAGTCAAGGAACATCACTGCACTAGGGAGTATGAAAGGGGGCCTTGGAGGAAGACCCAGTAGCCACTCAAGCATCATGATGTGAGTTCAGATCCCAAAAGCCCACATAAGACTGGGCACAGTAGCTCATGCATGTAATTCCCATGTTCCCACAGAGACATGGGAGGCAGAGAAAAGAGTGTACCTGGAAGCCCATGGGCCCACTAGCCTGACATATGCAGCAACAAACAAGAGAGAGAACCCATCTCAAATAAGGTGGACATTGAGGACTGACACCCCAGGTTGTCCTGATTTCTACCTGCATGCCATACATACTCACACACACACTCCACACAAACACATCCACGGGTACATACATGAACACACATCATTCCTACATACACAAACACACCAATTTTAAAAAGAAAGAGTGCACATGAGGTGGCTTAGACCTCGTGGAGTCAGAATAATGATGGCCAAGCTTTCCTCTCACCCCAAGTGATGGAAAGGTCAAAGGCTCTTGTCTGCAGTGACCCCCAAAGCAGCCTCAGTTTCAGGGCTCTGCAAGGTCTCCAGACTTCCTCTGGAGTGCTACCATCTCCACCATCCTGACTCAGCGAGCACATATGTGAACACAGGTAGTGTGCCTTTCCCCTCACCAGCTCTGACTCCTGCCCTTTCAGGAGAGAGGGCCACCAAAGAGCTATTCTAGGCCACCTTACACGCTGCTTCCCAGGGGAGCCTGTCCAGCACTGTAACATCATACTGTATGGAATAAAGGACAAGGACAAGGTCCCATCCCACAAAGCCAGGAGCCCAGTACCAGCCCAGGGCCTTGAGAAGTGATGAGAAGCTAGACCAGACTAACAAAAACTCTCTGCTAAGACTCATGCCCCTTTACGTACAAAATAGATCCCCATTGTCCAGACAGCCTCGTACTGCCTGTTAACTCAGCTCCACTCCCACAGGTATCCCTCTGAGGGGGAATACCTAAATGAGCACCACATGGCATAGTTTGGATCTTCTAAACGTTCTTATGTTCAAGGATTAGTCAAGTCCTCTTGGCACTAATGAGAGGCCATCTGGCCACTGAGCACATGACCTTCAAGGTAATAGTGGGAAACCACCTCCATACCTCCTTCTCTTTAACTGCCCTGCCATGGAGCAATTTATAAGTTGATTGTCTCGGGTAGCTGGTATAGTAATGCCCTAGTTTGCCAAGGCTAATGAGTGGTTGAGGCAGACTGGAACCTAGGCTTGCCTTCAAATCCCAAGTTCTTACCCATTCAGACAGAATGACAGTCATATGCTTGGGAGACTGCGTAAACAGTCTAGGTAGTACCTCTATAAATAAGAGCCCACAGGTATGTTAAAGGAATTTTAAGAAGGAAGTTTCTAGAAGATCCTGTCACAGATGTGACCACAGGCTGTACCCTGCAAGCCTGGATTTAGAGTTAGGCAGGTTGACCCTAAAGGCTGTGAGGGAAGCCTGAAGACCACTAGTGACCCTTAGCTTAGCATTAAGGCATGAAAGGTGCCATACGTGGTCTTCCAGGAAATGGTCTGTTGTCTAAAAGATCCCCATTTGGTATTGAACCTAGAGGTTTGACATTGGAGTGGACTCATGCTATCTAAGACAGCAATCAAACCCAGACTGCAAATGCTTAGCAAGCCCCTAGGTTCAGGAGGATGACCTGCCCTTCCTGAGAGGCATCAAGGACATCTACTAGACAGGTCACAGGCAGACCAGCCTGGAAAGTGCTGTCTGGAGGCTTGGGGGCAGCCTGCAGTTGGGGTGCCCCTGTGCTGTATTTGGAGCAGGGAATCAGTCAGCAATAGCATCAGGAATCGGGACTTTAACCCCTAGAGCTTACAGACTTGAACCATGGGCCAACTGTGCGTGATCCCAGGGTGAGCCTGGGATTTATGGTCATGATCTAGAGCTCAGGCTGGAGACCTTGGCCGAGAAGGGCTGTCACAAGCCAGTACATCTTCCTTGTCTGGCTCTGATTCTTTGGCATTTTTAGTTTAGTTGCCCTGAAAATTCCTCCCCAAATCCAAGCTGTGGTGGATTCAGGTCCTGAAGTTTAATTGGGGGTAACTACCACAAGAAATGTAATATTCCTTTAAGGAGCTTTTCACAATGTACAGATGCAATTACATTTGTTTACTTATTAAATGAGTGTTCCTACCACCCTGGCAGTTCCCCCAGAAGGTCCGAGGCCCTTATCCATCACCATCTCTTAGTGTCCACGGTAGGTGAAAAATCCATTTAGGTCCTTAGGTCCTTTCACCCACTCATTCAATTAACCTTATTGAGTACTTAGAATGCTCCAGGTCCAATGTTGGGGAAAATGAAGTTTTTTTCTTTTTGTTGTTGCTGTCTTCATTCCTTTAAGATATCAGTCCCCACAGGAGAGCCACACTCTAGGACCCTGTCAGTCATTCCTGCTGGCAGAACGTCACAGACCACCAGGCTGCTTCCATCGCAGGTCTCATCCAGCCTCTGAGGAGGGAGAATTTCATCAGTAATTACAGGGCAGCTTCTGACAGAGGCTGGAGGAGAGCTGGCCTGGCTTTACCACAGACAGTTAGAAAGAGCCACCACCTCCCATGTTAATCTTGACAGGGAAGGCCCTGGCCCTTGCTTCACAATCAGAAGACCTTGAGAATATAGGGACAGGGGCAAGGCATGAGAGAGTTCACACACTCTTGGGTAGTTAGAGTCAGCCATTAGCCATGTCAAAACCAAAAGCTAATAGGCAGGAGAAGCCCCCAAAGTGCAGGGCAGAGCCTGGCAGTAGGACTGGTCAGAGACAGAAAGCTGCTGAGACAAGCTTAAGCAAGCTTTAATTTTAATTTTAATTTTTTAATTTAATTTTTAATTTTAACAAGATTTTTAGTTTTTAAAATTTGTGTTATGTATGTGCATGTGTGTGTGTGTGCGTGCATGCCATGATGCTCACAAGGACAGAAAACACTGCCTGACCCCTTAGAACTGGAGTTACAGATAGGGCAGTTATGAGCTGCCCAAAATGGGTGCTGGGAATTGAACTCAGGTCCTCTCCAAAAGTAGTATGGTCTCTCCAGCCCTGGGAGGAACTTTACATAGGAGATACAGTTCTACTCTACCCTGCCCTGCCCTCCGTACACAGGAAACCTGCCTCCCCACACCACAGCAGCCACACCTACTGGTCACAGGAATACTTCATGGAGAGTGTGAGGAACAGCCAGGCCCATGCTCTGGAAGGGCTGTCAGGATGTGGAAACAGGCACATTCTCAAAGAAGGTGGAACTTCAGAGAAATGGAGCCAAGGACTCGGGCAGTGAAGCCAGACCCCACACTTTAGCAATGGAGACTCCAAGGCCAGACAAGGAAAACTCTAGGCCACGGTGTGCAGAAGAGCAGCTCTGGGCTGGGCCTGTGTCTGAGCTGAAGATGGCACCCTGCTACAGGCGCCTGAGCAGCACATAGCACGCCCCTCCACTCAGGAGTCTGTGATGTCCCTCTTCATGGACCAGAAGCTGAGCTTCCCAGAGGGCTCAGTGTCCCACAGAGACCTTCTCAGGTGTGGACAAGAAGAACGGAAGGTTGCCGAAGAGGCTCAGTTCTCACCATGTGAAATGTGTGCTCATCACACTCAGACTCCCTGCCTATACCTCCGCTTTTCAGACACTGCAGCTGAATCTTCACCTGTCCCACAGGGACCAACAAGGTGCCTGCCTCAAAGACCCTGGAGCAGATTCACCAGGTTACACCCGAAGCTCAGCAGCTCCCTCTCCTCCTCTCTATGAAGAATCTCTTCTTCCACCCACCCATATGATCCCCCAAGACTCTGGCAGACATGTTCCCAGTCTCCCCCATGTGTAACATTTAGCTTCACCACATGGGACTAAGGCCCAGCAACAAGCATGTCTCTTCTGAGCTGCATCCCAGCCTACTCTACCAATAAGGATTGTTACTCTCTGCACATAGCCCTTCAAAGAACTGACCGATGGCTTGTAGAGTGGCCAGCAATGTATCAGTTCAAGTCCTCTTGATTTACATCAGGCTGTGATGCCCAGAGAGGTTCCAAAGGACTGGCTGAGGTCATTATAGCAGGCTGGTATCAGCAATAGGAATGGGGTATGAGCAGATAAGTTTTATTAACATTATACAACCAATTTTGGAGAACATGCTAGCTTGGATTTCCATCTCAGGCTCTGTGTTTTCCAAGGCTGCATAGCCTTGGGAAAGAAAAGACTTAATTCTCTGAATGTCATTTTCTTTTGTAAAATAAAGTAACAACTTTGTTCCAGAGTGGAAGTGAGGATGGCAGGTGATCTCTGTCCATAGTGTCAAATGTGGTATAAGGTACATGGATGGACTCAGCCATTGTCCCATCTAAAGAAACCAGAAGGCAGCAACACAGTGAAAAACTATGAGGTATCAAGGAACATGGCTCAGTTCTAGAGTGTCCTTAGAACAGCAAGAAGACGGGAAACCACACGGGAGCTTGTTTTGAAAGACAAAGGAAAAATATGATTAAGCAGCCTGAGAATGCTGTTAGACAAGAATGAAAATATTTTCCTTACGAGGGCGCTTCTATGTCAACAGCTGATAGGGAGTAGGAGCAGCCATCTCAAGGCCACCAGACACCTCCAATAGCACAGTATGGTGTGTGGGTGGAGGATGGGTGAGCTGAGACAGAGCAGACCTACAGGCCAGCTGCGTAAGGTCTGCGTTCTGCAGCCTGTGTGATGAGACTATGCAGTCTGCACTCAGTCCAGCCATGGCTTCTTCCTCTCTTCCTGATGGGGAATTGGACCATTTCAAAGTCACTGGCAGGAGGCTGATTTAGTCAGGCCCAGGAAGGGAACAGACTGCTCCTTGAGATTAACCGGCTAATATGGTACAGCCGTCAGAGCAACCCCAAACTGCCATAGCACACCTCCACCCAATGGGACTTTGCTCATCTGCTCAGCCCCATCCAGCCCACAAGCAAGACCTCTCAGCAGCTTCCCACCCATTCACTACCTGGTCAGGTTGGCACCACACACACACACACACACACACACACACACACACACACACACACACACACACCAGACACAATTTGCAATTTGTGGACTTTCCTTCAGCTGACCACCTGTGCTCCATCTCTCCTCTCACAGCCATGACAAGTTTCCTTGTCTTCTACACACTTTCTCTTCCCACTGCCTCTGAGTTGCTCTGACTCTCTGCCCTCTGGTCTTGGATCATGGCACGCACTCTCCTGACTGTGCACATTCCAACTCTCTTCCCCTATAGAAATAAGAGAAGCACCACCATGGTGCTACAGCCCCCATCCAGCTACAGAGCACTCTCCCTCGAATCCTCCTGCACCACTGCACCCCACCTCTGTTGCCTACGTACTTCATAGCTTTTCCATGTGCTCCACCCACTTCCTCAGTGCCAAGCTTCCCGGCCATGCGGGAGTGCCCTTGTGGACATGCTGATGTTCTTTAGCATCACTAAGACTCCCTAGTTTTTTCAGGAGTTACCTGGAGTTCCTGGAGTCAGCAACCTAACGGAGGCTAGGCCTTTCAGCACCCGTTGAGTGGTCCTCGGATCACTACGCCTATATCTCCCAAGCAGAACCCTACAAAAGAGCACATCCAAAACAGAAGGAGGTCACCTTACAGAGAAAAGATTCAGAGAGGAGCCTTCCCATTCTCCCGAGAAGGGCTCGATTAATTTACTGACCTCCAAACCCTGAGTATACAGGGTGGGTCCCAGTCTACCTCTGGGAGTCCTCCAAATAGGGAAGGAAGCAAGGTTCTGAGAGGAGTGTTCCAGCGCCTGCTTGAGCCTTCCAGAGTCCAGGTTCAAGCCTTCATGGTTCTGGTCCTTGCCACAATGCCATGCCATCCCCTCCATACAACACCCTTAGAACAGACTATAATAAACCCTCAGCCCTTCATGGGAACCACCAACCTCAGTTCTTGAGGACTCTAAGGAGAAGTAGCAGAGTCCCTCCATTACTGGGTCCACCTCACCAAGTGCTGCCCAGGAGCAGCGGCGAGTGCTTTGGGGAGATCCCACACCCTTCCCATGTGCTGGCTGGGGCTTGGGGGACAGGAGGTCAGGAACAGCACTGCTGGGAGAAGCAGGTACACTGCCTGCCAGGGCTGAGGGACAGGGCCTGGAGAAACGTGGCATTTTCGTGAGAGTTGGGGCTGGAGACCAGTGATGTCTGGACCAATGCAGGTACAGGCACACAAAAGCTGGGAGACCTCGGAATGCTCTGCAGTATCTGCTCAGAGAGGTTTTCCTTAGCAGCAGGGGCCACCAAACACTTGTAGAAACTTCTCAGGCCTAAACTCTACAGGCCAGCAGTGAGTCTTGAGCCACCAGAAAGGACTCTACGGTCTGAAGCGGCAACTATGGAGCTGATTTGAGAACCTGCCCCCACCCCACAGGAATCCACACTTCTCAGGCAGTCAGGTACGGAAGATCAAGACACACATGATACATGGCCCTACTTTCATCAAGTAACCAAGGATCAAGGAGAGTCAGACATGGCTAAGGGATATCTGTGGCTGGAGGTGCGGGTTATTCCCTCTTCCTACCGAAAGCCTTTGCTAGTCAGACCCTCTACTACCTGGGCCACCATACTATGGGTCATGTGGTTCTTTTACCAGTCCAGTCCCAGCTGACAAGACTAGGGTGGACACTAGTTCAAGAGTGCCTACCAAAATAATATGTCCAAGAAGAACCTGGCTTTTCAGAATTAGGATTTCTAAAGGAAATGTGTTGCAGTGGGCAGGGCCTTGAGACAGGGTTGGGGCCAGGGAGGCCCTGACAACCACAAACAGAGTAAGAGAGCAGAGGCTGTGAAAAGCCCAAGTCTAAAGACATTCTCACAGACAGAATCTGAAATATCTCCCACAGACGTCTCACATTTTCAGTCCCCAGATTGTAACACTCTGGTGACCATTCTGTATCCTTCAGGAAGGAAGGCCTAGTTGGCAGAAACAGGTTAGTAGGGGAAAGTCTTTGAAGGTATGATACCCAGTTAGGGTTCTGGCCTACTTTCTTTGCTACCTAATCAGTGCCGTGTAAACCCCTTGCTGCCACAGACTCCACATATAAGCACCCTATGAGCTCCACCATGCCTTCCCTGAAATGATGGTATGAATCTCTCTGAAGCTGTGAGCCAGTGCACTCCACCCTGAAGTTGTTTCTGCAGGGTACTTTGTTGCAGCAATAAGAAAAGTAACTCATGCAGACACAAAGGGAGGATAATACTGATCCTAGGATTAGGGGTCAGAGAGGACCAGGGAGGATGTCCAGATAGACAGTAAAACCACAGCAAGTACAAGGCCAGTGGAACATGAAGCATCTTCAAGGTGCAGGAATAGGGCTCGAATATAATTCAACACATAGACTTTAGCCAGCCCCAGGCTCCATGCAAGGATGACTATATAGCTTGGTCTGTGGATTCTTGGAGCTCACATCCTTAAGGAAGACATGAACACTAGTCTGATAACCACAGCTCAGGCTCCACCACTATCAGCAAAGGAATCCCAGGAGTCTGTGAAAGCTCACAGTAGGTATGCAGAAGTTATAATCAGACTTGTCACCACTATGACCAGAATCTTGACATAAACTCCAGAAAGGAGGCCAGACCTGTCTTGGCTGCATTTCAGAGATTTCTGTCCACGGACAGCTGACTCCATTGCTAAAGAGGCTCACCTCGTGTCAGACAGAAAGAAGAGAGAAGAGGCTGGGAACAAAGTATAGCTTTCCAGAGCATGCCGCCAATGTCTGGTGACCCACTTCTTCCAAGGCACTGTCTTCTAATAATGTCATGCTAGAACCTCTCAATAGTCTCCTTTTTTGGGTACTCATGAGGCTGGGGAATAGATAATTTTTCCTGTTCTTGTTATTATATTTAAATAATGGGTTCCTTTGTTCAGTGGTATTCTTACTGCAGTCTGCTTGCTCCTATCTGAATGGGAATAAGGATTGAGATTCTAAGAGAAGCACCCACTTCCATACACAAGAAAATATATTGCTCCCAACACACAAATGAAAATCAAAGCACAACCTACCAGAATCTTTGCGATGCAGCAATGAAAGTTCAAGAAGGAAGCTTATAAGTTATAAATTTAGAAAGACAGAGAGATCTCAAATAAATAACTTAATGATGCACCTCAAAATATTAGAAAAACAAAACAAGCTCAAAATTATTATAAAGAAATAATTAATAAAAAATTGAGGCTTAAAAGATGACTCAGTTCTTAAAGTGGACTACAGAAGCATGAAGACTTTAGTTTGGGTCTCCCAAATCTATGAAAGCAAGCACAGTGGTATGCATGTATCTGAGCACTGGGAAATCAGAGACAAGTATATCCCTGGGGTACACTGGCCAGCCAGCCTAGCCAAATCCACTAGCTCCAGGTTTAGAGAGAGCCTATCTAAAAAGATATAGTGGAGAGAAAATGAGGAAGACACCAATATTAACCTTTTGCCTCCACATACATACACATTTGTATGCACAAACACATACATATATATACAAAGAAAAAATTAAAACAAATTAGAGTCAAGATAGAAACTCATAAAATAGAAACCAAAAGAATAATACAAAGGATCAAAGAAACAAAGAGTTGGGTCTTTCAAAAGATAAACAAGACCAAAAGATATTAGTTTAAATATCAAAAGAAAAAACAGAAAGCTGGAATTAAAATCAGAGACAACAAAGGAGTCATTACAATAGATATGACCAGAATTCAGAATATCATTGAAGAATATTTGGGAGATGTATATGTAAGCATACTTTTGGAGTTTTACTGTACTATTTTACCTACCATCCTATACCACCCAATCTTTTCCAACCCCCCAACACTAGGTAGGAGAGAAAGGACAGAGAAATGGGGCATAGATTTCTTTAGATTACTTCCTGATGATTAGGGGTGTTGAATTCCATGGAACAAGTCCAATCATCATTGTCAGGAGACCTCCAACCTCCAACCAGCAACCAGCAATCCAGCAACCAGCAAATGCAATCCAGCAACCAGGAATCCAGCAACCAGCAAATGCAATCCAGCAACCAGCAAAAGCAGCAGCAGGGGCAGCAGCAAGAGGAACAGCAGCCACTGCAGGCCCTCTCAGGGCTCTCCCATTTATATTCTCTCAAGAGTCCCCAGATTTCTAAACATAAACTATCTACAGCTGTCAAAAATCATACCCCTCCTAGAACACGAGACAAATCATAGTTAGCTACTGTGGAAAATCTGAAGCAGCCCCATATTCCACACCTGGGGTTAAAACAAAAACATATTAAGATAACTAGGTTTTTAAAGAAATCAAAATTCTCACTACATTTCTATTTTAAGCCATTACTTGTCTATGTCTTTATTTTTTAAGAAACCAAAATTCTTACTACATCGATATTCTAATATATTGGGAAATCTAGATGAAATGGATAAACTTCTATGCATATTATCTACCAAAATTGAGTGAAGTTATTATTTTTTTTTTTTTTTTGGTTTTTCGAGACAGGGTTTCTCTGTTTAACAGCTCTGGCTGTCCTGGACTCGCTTTGTAGACCAGGCTGGCCTCGAACTCGCAAAGATCCGCCTGCCTCTGCCTCCCAAGTGCTGGGATTAAAGGCGTGCGCCACCACCGCCCGGCGCGTGAAGTTATTATTAAAAGCCAGGAAAGATCTCTAAGAGTAATAAGATGGAAGCAGTGGCAAGTAAATAGCAGGAATGGATATATTTGAATTGAATCATGTAATGCAAATTGTTAAAGAACTGTTACCAATGCCCCTGAAATTATTCTGTAAAACACAACAGGAGGAACACTTCCAAACACATTCAGAACCCTGATACCAAAGCCAGGCAAGGTCACAATAAAAATAAGAAAACTACAGACCTGAACAAGATCAAGCCAGATAGAATCCCAGAACACAAGGTAGAGATGATCAGGCATTCACACCTCTAGCTGACGAGCTCATGGCAATCTATTGCTGCTGGGAGGAAAGTCAGTTTTCCATGTGGGTGTGGCCCCTGAGGGTCTACCCAAGCTCCAGTAGTTGGTTCTACACCCATGCACACATTGAAACACTGGACTTATGAAAAAGAAATAGCACATGACACCGGAACAGAATAGTGGTGTAGGGGATATGGGTATTATTGGAGAGGTGAGAATTGGGGGTAGATGTGATCAAAACACATTATATGCACGTATGAAATTCTAAATCAATAAAAGATCACACAAAATGATCACACTGGTTTCCTTATAGGAAGGGTAAAATGAGTCAACATATGCACGGTCGTAAATAAAGTATAGAACACAAATACAATCAAGGACAAAAATCACATGACCATCTCAAAAGACACACACACACACACACACACACAAAGATTTTTAACAAAACTTAGCATCCTTTCATAATAAAATCTCTGAAAATTATGGAATAAAAAGATCATACTTCCATATCATGAAGACTATATATAATAACTCAACAACATATACTATAGTGAGTGGGGGGGAAAGCAGATGCTTTTCAGTGAAAAATTATAACAGCTAATAAGTATGTGGAAAAAACGGCCCAAATACAAATCAGAACTACATAAAAATTCTATCTATTTCATTTCATTTAGAACAGCTATCAAATGGCCCTTATACTGCTGGTGGGACTATAATTAGTCCAGCCACTGTGAAATCATTATAGAGGTTCCTCCCTCCCCACCCCACCCCCAAAAGCAAACAAACAAAAACTGTAGAACTAGACTGGGGGCCGGTAACCTCTGTCAGTAAAATGTCACACAAACACAATAACCTGAGTTCCATCCTTAGAAATCACATTAGCAAAACAAAAGCCTGAGCACATCAGCCATGCTTGCAATCCCAGCATGCTAAAATAGGCGAATACCTGGAGCTCACTGTCCACTCAGCTTTGCCAAGGTTCAGGCCAGTGAAAAACCCTATCAAATACAAGATGAACAACACCTGAGGAATGACAACTGAGGTTAACTTCTGGCCTCCACATGTATGAAAACACATTTGCATACACACTCCCCACAACACCAACACACACACACACACAAAACATAATACTACTATAAAATCTAGTTATACCACTACTGACACTATATCCCAAGGAATAAAGTCAGCTTTGTAGAAAGTAGCTTTATTATTTGTTTTATTATATATTCTAATTAATTTTACTGTACTTAATACCTCTACCTCCCTTCCAGCCCTTATTCCTTCCAACTCTCCAACACTTGGTGGGAGAGAAAGAAGGTTAGAGGGGAAATGGACATAGGTCTCTTGAACTACTTCCTGCTGATTATGGTCGTCAGGTTCTTTGGGACAATACCAATCTCAGTAGCCACAATATCCAGAAATCCAGCAAACCAGCAACAGCCAACACAGAAAGACGGCAGACCAGAAAACACAGCAGCAGGACAAACCAGCAACAGTTCAAGGGAGCAGCAGCAGCAGGGAGAACATCAACCTCTTCCATCTTTGGAGAGCCCCTACTTCTTGGGGCTCTGGATTTTTATACCCCTCTCTGGAGACTTCAGAATTAAACTTTCTGCAGCTGGCTTAGCCACACCTCTGCTAGCACATGGGGCACTTATAGTTTACAGGTGTGGACAAACTGAAGCAGCCCCACACCTGGGATTAAAGCAAAAACATTCACATATCATAACTGTTTTTTTTTTAAAGAAACAAAACTCTCACCACACAGTTTCATATATACACACACACACATATATATGTATATATACCTGTAAATATACCTACACATCCATGTTCATTGTGGAACCATTCAATAACTAATACAGCATGAGCCTGGGTGCCCATAAACAGATGAATAGATAAAGAAATTTGGTGTTTATATGCACAATGGAATGTTAATTCAGTAGCAAAGCAGAACAAAATCATAGCACTTGTAGAAAATGAATGGAACTGAAAATTGTTATGGTAAGTGAAATAAGCCAGACGTCAGCAAAACAAACATCATATATTTTCTCTCATATGGAGAATTTAGAAAAAATAAGGACGCGAAGCTAAAAGGGGAGTGTTAGGGCTGTGAGAGGTGATGAGAAAAAATGAAAAGAAGGGATAAGAAAGGTAATAAGAGTAGAAAATATAATCAAAGTAATGTATATGTATGTAAATGTCACAATAAAATTCCTTGTACAATTAATAAACCATAGTGAAAAAAAGTGTAACTTGTTAACAAAGCCACAAATACACAGTCAACACAACAAAAACATGAAAATTAAATATGCCAGGCATGGTAGTGCTTGCTTTATATCTCAGCACCTGGGAGGTAAAAACAGGAGGATCAAAACTTCAAGGTCATCCTCATGCAGCTACATAGTAAGTTCAAGGCCAGCTTGGACTAGCAGAGACTTTGTCTCTATATAAGTAAGTAAGTAAGTAAATAAATAAATAAATAAATGCTAGATAAATGAAGAGAAGATACCTCATGCTTATGAATTACAAGCCTCAGTATTGTTTTGCTTTTTATTTTTTGTTTTAGATTTTTTTGTTTTGTTTCTTTGTGTGTGTGTGTATGTGTGTATGAGAGAGAGAGAGAGAGAGAACCTAAAGCTGGGTGGAGAAGGTCTGCAAGGATTAGGAGGAGGGGGAAAACATCAAAATATACTGTATGAACATTTTTTAATTAGAAAAAAAATCTCGTTGGGTGGCGGTGATGCATGCCTTTCATCCCAGCTCTCCACAGGTAGAAGCAGGCAAATCACTGAGTTTGAGGCGAGCCTAGTCTACAGAACAAGTTCCAGGAAGACCAGTGCTACACAGAGAAACCCTATGTCGATAAACAAACAAACAAAAAAAAAAAAGCAAGAAAACATCAATTTGAAAAGGAGACATAGTGGGATGTGGCAGGACACTTGGCAGGGAAAAGGAGTGGTGGATATGCCAAAAATACATCATATACATGTGTGAAATTCTCAAGGAATAAAAACAAATAAATTATGCCTGGAGAGACCATAAAATCAGAAGAGATAGAGCAGGACTTAGAATATGATTCATATATGACACACCAGACACTGTCAAAAAGGAGAGATAGGGGAGCTAGCCCTCTGAGGCCCCTAGTCCCTCATGAAAGAGGATAGAAAAGTTGTCTGTCTCTGGAAAGATGGTCTGTCCACATTCACAACACTATTAAGCAATAAGAAGTGACCCATATTAGCAGGACGGTGTGCTTATACTGAAATGCTGACCAAGACGACCAGTAAACCAAGCTGCCACCAACAGAAAACCATGTTGCTCGATTGCATCTTGGCCCCTGGAAGAACCTGGACTCCAAAGACCAGTGGAGTAGTGGTGAGAATGGGGCAGAAGAGACAGAAACAGGCAAATGTGAGACAGGGAGAGATGATGGGCTTTGAGGTGAACTCAATAAAAGTAAACACTGTTCATGATTATGTCTACACCCATGCCTTCATTATTTGGAAGTAAAAACTGGGGCCCAAGGGAAGAAGAGACTTAGGGAAGACTGCAGAGCTAATATGCTTCAAGCTTATTTCCTTGCAAATGCAGCTAACTCTAGTATCTTCCCTTTAGGTGCTGCTGTATCAGAAGACCACAGGCTGGGTGGTCATAACAAGAAAGGTTGGTTTGATTCACAGTTGTGGAAGTTGGGAAGTTCAAGGCCAGGAGGTTTGCATCTGGTGAGGGCTGTCAGATTATGGCTTGGCAGAAAGCATATGACACAAGAGAAAGCAAGATGGCTGAACTTGCTTTTATAGTAAGTCCACTCTGCTCTTGTTTACAAGCCTGACCCTATGATATGTCCATAAGAGCAGAGCATCATGACCTAATCATGCCTTAAAGCTCCCACCTCGAAGCGCTGTTATATTGTGATTCAGTCTCTGAACTTTGGGGGTACATCCATCCACATCATCTGGTGGTATGGGTAGTTTCCTGGCAAACTGGGACAGATGGCCTCTCTAGTTACCATGATGGAGGGTGGTTCCATTTCAGCAGGAGTTCCTATCTCCACTTTTCACTGGGCTCTAGGTGAGTGAGTCTCCTATGTGCCCCAACATGATGACCTGTCTCACTATGGAGCCTTCTTAGGAACCCAGAGCCATCTCTTGGACTTATCTCTATTGAACCCAGGGTTCTGTAGCTCAAGCTGCATAGTTCTGGCTGAGGGTCTCAGTGAGAAAGCAGAGGTGACTGGGGCCCTAACTCAGAAAAGGAGGGTCCCAGACTGCTCAGAAAAGCCTCCCCAGCAAGTCTAGGGACTCCCAAGGGCAATAACCTTTGGGATTCGTTCATGAACCAAGTAACAGCCAAGAACATGGAGTCATTAGATGCTAATTAGAGTGAAATTATGTGGAGGGAAACGAAAACACATTCTGAAAACTCTTGTTGCAAAATTTTGAAATTTCTTTTTTAATGTTAATAAGATTGTTTATTATTAGTTTTGTGCTATAAATGGCCTTTCAGGGAAAAACATAAACATTACGTCAGCCAAGCAAGCTAAATGGAACAGAGATTGCCACAGTTTGGCCAGACCAAGTGCTGGCTGGGGAACCTAGGATCCTCAAAGCTGGAGTTATAGATTGAAGATCATGCAGAGTAGGAAGAGGAGAAGAATTCCCACAGCTAAGACATTGCGCAGTATCTTTAGGAAGGTGATGGAAGGCAGGAGGCCAGAGCTGTACCTCTGCCTACCTGACAGGTCTGTTCTTCATCCTTCCTTGGCACCATTCATCCAACCCAAGGCACATTCTGAACAGTCTAACTCCAGAACATCTTTCAACTCCTCTACCTCTATCTGTCCATTACTGTGTCCCAGCCATTGTATTTTCTCCTCTGAACAACCACACCAGTTTGTCCCAGTGCTGCCTGGGACAGGACCAAACCAAGCTTTTCAGGACAGCTCTTCCTTCCAAAAGTCATGTATTTTACAAATCCAACAAAAAGAATTTATGGATGAGAAATGGAAAGTGTGGCTTTTATCAAATTTCCTACAATGGACTCATTTGTGTAGTGTGTGTGTGTGTGTGTGTGTGTGTGTGTGTGTGTATGCTCAGAATTAGACCCAGGGCTTCACTCATGCTAAGCATGCTCCTTATCACTGACCCATGACCCTAGACAATACACAATTCTTAATGAAATTCATTATTGTAGTTAAACTCACACTCCACTAAGTCATGAAGGTACCAATAAGTTAAGTCTCCATATAGTTTATATCCCACAAAAGAGAGAAATTGAGAGACAAGAAATAGCTTTGATCAGATACTCCCCTACCTAAAACCCTTATATAGCTTTGCCCCAAGCCCTGAAAAAAGAAAATCCCAAACTCCTTTCTTACAGACTGGACAAGATCTGGGTCTTTCCCATCACTGCAGATGCTCATCCTGCATCTGCTTCACCATGTCCTGCACAAGTCACCTCTCAGTTCCCCCTACACAGCAATCCCCTCTGTCTTTGGGATTTTTGTGCCACTCCCATGTGAGGAAACATGGCGAAATTCTATTCATCTTCCTCATATTACCTGGAAGATCTGCCCCTATCACTCAGTTTAAAGTACAGTACCCCACCATGACTTTTCCAAAATAACACCCATCTGTATACCAACATTCATGACAGTATCTTGTACCCAAGGAATACAGAGCCAAGGTGGAACACAGCTAATGTTTCCTGTTCTCTGAGAAATTGGTGATTAATAAGAACAAAGTGCTGCAGCCACAGGCAAACACACACACACACACACACCAAAAATGGGTAGAAGAATACCTACCCCAAAAGAATGACATGAGGGATTAAATGCACCTCCCCCTACACAGCAGATGCTCTTAATTCCCTTCTTAAATTCCCCACCTCCCAAGGAGAGGAACTGGGGATATGGCCCTCTGATTCGTCTCCCTGCCTCCTCCATGTCTACCCTGAACTGTGATGTCTGGGTGGGAAACAGCTTCAGGCTGCAGATGCTGTGACAGCACCGCTTAAATTGAATTACTGTGAAATAGGAGATGCCTTCAGCTCTCCCAGGGAGTTCAGTAGTGTTCACCCTGAGAGTAACTACACACTGCACAGGAAAAGGCATTCAAGTTGATAAGAAGTTGTTCAGATCACCATCTAAGGCAGCTCGAGCCTTTGAAATAAACTCATTCTTTATTAGTACACACTTGGGATTCCCAGGTTGAATATTATTTCGATTACACAAAACCCATTTTTAAGATGTTTTTTTCATGCTGTCAGGATCATATGTAATTTCATCTCCCCACAACGTTACTCTCTTTCACATATACAGAGTCAATAGTCCTGATGAGAAAGGGGAAGAAAAAGAGAACATGAACAAGAGGCACTGCTCCAACCAGGCCTGGAGCAGGGCACTAGCTCATAGCCAAGTCTGCATCACTGAAGCTGTGGCCAGGAAACAGCCACTGAGAAATGAGCATTGGAATTGACTAATAAAACTCTTTTTTTGGAACACTAACTTTGGATGCAATTTAAGAAGATAAGGGGTAGGAAGTAGCTAAAAAAAAAAAAAAAAAACAAACTGTTCATTCAATTTTAACATGATAACCAAAAAATCCAAAAATGATAAAAGAAGGAATAGGTGACTTGAGCTTCACCAAAATTGAGATCTTTTGTATCTTGAGCATGAATAATGAAAAAGTGAAAACACAAAACACAGAATGGAAGGAACACTTACAAACCCTGTATCTGCTGGAGACTTGAATTCCCTGTCAAGAATATAGAAAAAGCTCTTTTGGCTAAACAATAAAGTGGCAACACAAAGCCTGCAGTCGTGGCACACACCTTTAATCCCAGCACTCAGGAGGCAGAGGCAGTCTGATCTCTGAGAGACATATTGGTAAAGAAAATATACAAATGATGAAAGACATATGAAAAGATTCTCAACGTCACTCCTTAATAGAGAAATGCTTAATTGGGCCTGATGGTGGAGGCCTATAATGCCACCTACTCAGGAAGCCAAAGCAGGAGGACTGCAAGTTCAAAGCCAGCCTGGGCAACTACGTGAGACCCTGTTCTCAAACTGAAAACTGAAAAAGAGGGGCTAGAGATAAGTTCAATGATAAGGCATTTGCCTAGTTTGCTTAAGTTCAATCCCTAGGACAGCAAAACAATGAAAAAGAAAAATAGAAGTAAATTTTATAGTATATAAAGTATAGCTCAAGGAAGTTATTATCAAAAAATAAAAAGCATTCACTCAGTACATTGTCTAACATCATTCTAGGCAGGGAAGAAACAGCAAAGCCAATATTAGGCCTGCTGTCAGACATTCTAATGAAATAAGGAGTCTTAGTAAGTTAGCAGCATGGAGAGAAGCTGATAGACTCAAAAGAGGCTCTCCAATTACAATCAACATGACCAGCAGACCAATGGGGATCAAGAACCACGTGTGAGGTCACTTACTCTGGGAGCCCCACAATAACCCTTGCTGACACCGTTTTTCATTTTTAAAACACTGTAAGTTTTACATTAAAATTTTACAATGCAAAAAATTTCAGAAATTTGTAAAAGATTAAAAGAGATTTGGTTTGAAAGAGAAACATTGCAGCCAAACTTTAAGGAAAAGGATCTGGTACATGCAAGTAGGCCAGATCCCAAGGTTCCTTAGAGCTCGGCAGTTGTGTGGGCTCCAGGAACAAGAGAGTGTTGGGAAAGAATTTTCCAATTCTCTTGTTTCTTCAAGCCTTCTAAAAGAGGCGCTGACAATTCTTGCTCCAGATCACCCTTTGGGGGATGTTTGAGTATCAGACAGAAAGAGGATCTCTGCAGGAGCAAAGGACAAAATTAGCTGATATCCAATACAACCAAAGCAACATCACTCTCTGAGATAAACATTGGGCTCGCAGCCCATCATAAATGAGGGGCTTCTTAAGCACAGGGTCCTTCAACTTTAACAACCTACATGCACAGCATCTACCTGAGCCAACTAGGCATCACCCCATGTGAGTTGGTACATGGACAAATAAATATAAGCAGTGTAGCAACTTAGAAACAGAAGGGCTTATTTCAGCCCACATACTGGATGGAGATGGAGTTCATCACAGTGGGATGGGAGCACGAGGGGCTGGTCTCAATGCATTGTTAGGAAGCCAACAGCAGTGAATGCTGGTGTTCAGCGAGCTTTCTCCTTTATATTCAATCTATGACCCTAGAGTGCCCATGTAATGGTACTGCCTACATTTAGGCTATGTGGCCCAGCGGCAATAGAATAGTCCCTTATTTTTTTGTTTTCCCTCTGTCCCATACCAGGTAGCTCTTCTGATATAAGACAGAGATTTTGAATTTTCCTTTAATAAGCATGTGTGGGTGTGGAGGAGAGAGCCATGACTCCCACCCAAAGACAGCTTTAAGTTTTAATTGAATTGGGACCACTTAAAGGCCATTTGCCACTTAAGTCTGTAGAGGGCAGCAGAGACAAGATGGAGGTGGGCAATACCACTTGGCCAAATTATTTTTTCTTAGGACATTTTCTCTTGATAATCCATCCTTTTTCTTCAATATTTCATTTGTCCAGTGGTCTCCTGATTCCTTAGTTGGGTGCATTTATTCTCCTGGAAAGATAAAAACAAAACCCTGTCCCAACCCTAACTCTGGGGGGTTCCTTTATTAGCAGGTTAGGTCTTTCCAGGGGCAAAATGGTTTTTGGCAACAGAAAAAGTATTATCTTCCAATTGAAATTTTTAAAAAATTCTTTTGAAATTTTGAAAATAAATATACCTTAGTATGTGTGTATAAATATACTTATATTCCCCTTTCTCTTTATATGTAAATTCAAAGTTTAAGTATATTTATTTTTAGATCACAAAGGACATTCACTTTGACTTTCAGCCTGCCTTTTACAAGTGGATTTTAAATTTAAATCATTATAATTCCTATGTGCCTGCCTCTGCCTCCCAAATGTTGGGACTAAAGGTGCATCCCTCCCAGGTGCTGGGATTAAAGGTGTGAACCAACACCTGGCTAAGGATTACTTATAATAGATATTCTCATAGGATTGTCCTGGTTTGATTTTCTTCTCCATTTCCCCTTATTTTTTAGTGTTAAGGGTAAACTTTTGAGTTTTACCATTCATGATGATTTATTCTGAATGTGTTCCCTTACAAGTTTTAATATTCTAGTCTTGCCTGTATGAGTTACATAAAATTTGATGCCTTTGCTAAGTTTTGCTAGGTTTTGCCATTTCCATTCATGCCACCCTGCCCAGATATCTTTGCCATTTATCTGCCAGTTAGTGGTTTTCCATTTGATGACCATATAGCTATACCTTTTGCTGTCCTAGTTGTTTGTCTATAGCCAATAATGCTGTGTTGATTTAGTGGTTCCTTCCTCAGCATTGGCCATTCCATCCCCTGGTCTACAGGCTGCTGCTTTCCATTAGTTTTGGCTCCATTAGTGGTTGATGAACCATCACTAAACTGTGTGTTAGTCAAATGCTGTGACCATTTAATTGGACCCCACAGTTCAATAGGTATCTCTTTTGAGGGAGAGGGTGAGTGGTTTAGGGATAGGGATTAAAGGAAACTTAGCTATTTCCTAGTGCGGGAAGGCATAGACCCCTTTGCTACCACATTCTGGTCACAAAGGAGTTCAGATAGGTACCAGTTCCACTGTAATATCTTTCTGCTCACAGCTAAGACTGCAAAGGACTCTGCCTTCAAACGGATCCAATCCATCATATGACCATAGGATAGTTGGCAACCCTGAGTGTAAGGTTCTCCAAGCCTTGTAAAATGTCCAGATTTGTTTCTCAAAGAGAGAATATTTATTCTCTGTATATGAAAAGTATTTGCAACAGAAGCTAACATGCAAATATTAGTGGACTCCTTTTTGCTTTATGCAGAGTCTCCAGTTTCCAATTCACCAATAAATTGGAAAGTTATATTCATAATAATTAGAATATCATCTGGTTCAATATTGGTCTGGGTTGCATTCACGGAGATGAGTTTACTGGCAATCACAAAAGCTGCTTTGTTCCTGTCCCCATTGGAAATTAGCTGCCTTTCAAGTAACCTGCAGAGGGTTTTGATAATAATCTATAAATATGGTATATGATTTCTCTAGTGTGCAAACAGACCAATTAGGAGCTATATCTGAGTTTTGATCCTTGGTACTGGGATTAAAGGCATGGGCCACCACCACCTTGTTCACTGTGCTCTAGAATTTAGAAAATAACTAATT
>CAJQZJ010036563.1:0-20758 GCA_907164525.1 Lophiomys imhausi
ACATACACACAGAACTCACACACACCCCACACCATATACTACACACATCCCATACCATATACACTACACACACCACATACCACCCACATATACCATACACCACATATACACTATATACACACCATACACCACACACACACACACACACACACACACACACACACACACACACCAGCCAAAGTTTTAAAATAGAAACAAAATCAGCAACAATATATTCTGAAACTGAGTTTGGCAGACTGTTAGAAAATAATTAACAGATCCCTGGTCAGCAACTAGCTGAGCCTGAAGGCAGAAGGGAGAAGTCCATTTGCCTTAAAGTTCCCCGGTGCCCTGGGAAGCTGCTGCTCCATGGACAGCAGTACAGTGTCCACCCAACTAGTCAGTTCCATAAGTAACTAGTAAGGTGGAGACCTATTAAAACCATGGGTAGGAGACGTAGTGTGAGAGATAGAGAGTGAGAGAGGCAGGTTAAGACTTCATATTGCATTGAATATTTTGAACCCTTCTGACTCAATATTGTCACTGGTTTGCTATCATTCGTGATGATCATTTCAAACAACTGACTACCCTGTCTTCTCATGGATGTACCACCTTTGAGACAACTAATCTTTTAACGTTAGACACTAAAGTTCTGTCTGTCTGTCTGTCTGTCTGTCTGTCTGTCTGTCTGTCTGTCTACCTGCCTCCACCCCTCAGGTCCAGTGCTGGGAATCAAAGCCAAGTACTCACCCATACCAGGCAAACACTTAGACACTTTACCACTGACCTACACCATTGGTGGGTTCTCCTCTTCCATCCTAGAAGTCACTCTTCAATGGACATGTTCCTGTCTATTCTTTGCCCATTTTTCTGACTTTTTCCCCCTGAGGACTTAATTTTAGAAGAATGAGCATGCCAACCATTGCAATGGCTTTTGGATCTGTCATAAGCGTTAAAAATCCTTTATACACTCAGCCTAAGCACCCTCCACAAAGTATCTCTCTCTGTTTCTGGTGGTGGTGCGTACACACTTTCTCCTGAATCCTTCACAGTGTTGACATATTCCCCTTTCTCAGCCTGTTAATCCAATCAGGGAGGAAAAAAATGGTACCAGGACATTCTTCTAGATTACTGCTACAGGAGCAACAGTAGGGTAACTGATCGTTCCCTGGCTCGGCAGCCAGTTTCTTTGCTTTTCTTTACTTGATGAAGACAACCCTTGAAACCTGCTGCCTTACAGAAATCTCTCCATGCTATGATTTTTTTTTTCTGGTACAAAGACTCCAGAGCACGTGTACTGGGACACATGAAGTCTTGGGCCAGCCATCAGTCAAGTACCTGGCTGGCCTGATGACAGAGAGCCAGAAACCTGAGTCCCTTTTTGCAAAAACACTTTCATAATGACCAGGCCTGTGAGCGGGTGCAGATGCAGGATAAGCCAAGCAGAGGATAAAGTGAAAGGCCATATGTGAGGTCTCTTAATTGCCACAGGACTGGAAACACTATTACACTTGCTTTTAATCTCCCGACTCTCCGTTCCTCTCTTTACTTTTAATTTTCCTAAATGGCCCAGCCGATGCTTTTGAGAAGGTATTTAATATGGGTGAGGATTTAGCTGTTCCTTCAGGAACAGGCTGGGCCACCGCTTTTGAAATGTCATCTTGATTTGCTGCTTCCCCACTAAGTAAGAGACTTACTGGGGCTTAGGACATGAATCTGAATACAAACCTCCCTAATGAAATGGGCCAGGGCCTCACCTACTGCTGTAGCTCAGGAGACAGCTGCCCCCGGAACAGGAGCTACTGATAGGAAAAGAGCCTGGAGCCTGGAGATCTGTCTTCCCAGCCATCCCCTTTGTGTCCCAGGCTCAGGTACAGAATCATACCCTGTGTCCCTGGTCTGTCCTGTGTAAAACTCTTCTCTTGCCACCCAACTCTTCTTCCTCCAGGCCAGTCAATTTCAAGTTTACCCAGCTCCCGGTACTTACAATTGTGCTAACATTTATTTCACAGTGTGAGAATTAGCTGTCAACCCTCACCCACTTTCCCCTCCCTCTACATTCACCCCAAACCAGGAATTCTTTGAAAACGGTGGTCACATCTATCTTCTGTGATCCCTTGGTGTCAAAGTAGTACTCAATATATTCCAGAAGAGTTCTCAGTGAATCATTGGTGTGTACAGACATGAATGGCTGACTGATCCTTAGACAGGCCTTAGTGTATGAGTCTACTACACCTACATTCCCTCATATATTCAATGGAAAAGCAGACTCCTGCCATAATTTCTTCAGGGGCACTGCAAGCCACTTCTAAACGGCTATGAACAGTTTGCTTTAAGGATATATTTACACAGGTGGTGGATCTCCCAGGAGTATCTAGGCAGGATGGTGAATGGGATCTGGAATCAGGAATGAGCTCTGCCTACCATGATCCTCAGATCATGTGAAGTCAGGGCTCAAGATGCTAAGGAGGTGTTAACCACTTAACCATTCTGCATTATCCAGCCTCTGGCTACTGGTTTCCAGTTACCAGGGGCACAGGATTTACCAAGTCAAGCGACCCCACACATATCAAAGACCTTTCATGCTGTGGGCCCCACTAAGAGCTACCGACCATCCCTAACCTGTGTAACTGAAACAAGCAAGTATTCTCAGATGTGCCATGCATTAATTAGTTCTAGAACCAGCCACGGATCGCAATGCTTCTGTTGGGAAGCTTGCTATTCATCCGTTGTAGAGTATATTTCAGCATGCTCTGACCACTGATTTCCATAATTCCCATAAGCACAGAGGGCTCTGCATCTTCATGAGCTTCACCCCAATTTCCAAAGAGCACAAGTGTCACACCTACACCTCCAGTCTTCCCTCTCTTGCTCTTCCATGCTCTGGTCAGTATGATTCTTTCAGTTACTTTTCCTGTTGGTGTAACAAAACGCTACATAAATGACTTAGGAGATGAAAAGTTTGTTTCGGCTCACAGCTTCAGAGGGATTTCAGTCCCTCACAGTGGGGAAGGCATGGTGGAGCACCCCGAGCCATGGCAATGGGAGCGTGTGGCAGAAGCTTGTTCACGTGGTGGCGGAGAGCACAAACTAGAACCACAGGTGGTTATGATATTGAAAGGGCCTCACCTACTTCCGCCAGGCAGGTCCCACCTCTTAAAGACTCTACAACCATCACAATCACATCACGAGCTGGGGAACAAGCACTCAGCACTTGGGCCCATGGGACACACTTCAGACTTGAACCATAAGAGAGCTGATGCTCTTCGACATGCTCAGGTCCCTTGGGATTACACTGTAGCATGAGGTAAAAGAAACTGTCACAGAAGACAAAGCCATAAATGTGCACACTATCAGCGGCATATAAATCCAAGCTGACTCTGATCTTGTTTCACAACTGTGGGCTTATGTTTCACATGTCACCTGCTGGAGACTTTTGTTAGCCCCTGCCAACAAGGTCAACACATCTGGCTCAGCAGAAGCAGTGGAAGACATACTTGGTGTTGAAATAAAAATAAGATTATCTGAGGCCAAAATGGGATGGCTGACTCAAAAAGTCTCAGTGCCAAATAAGGAATGTGATCCAGCACAAATTCTAGGTGAACGCTTAGGGCTAAAATTTACGAGAAGACAAACAGGGAAGATCTGTCAATGCCAACAAACAGAACTGTCTTAGTACCGTGGTGGGAGAGCAAGCTGGGTAATGTTGCTTGACTCACTGAATTTTCCCATTGTATAAGCTTTAGAAATGGTCCGCCGTGTACACATTGCACATTCTTCAGAGCTGTGTCAACCAGAGGCCACTGAAAAAGACTTGTACAGTCTCTGCCTAAGAGTGTGACATCTCAGTGCTATTGATCAACCCAGGGTCAGGATTAGTCAGTCACTCAATCAGGGCTAATCAGTTTCCCCATGTATTTCAATACATAATGTTCTGTGAAGAGTCATCTAGGTCTCCAGTGGGTGGCGCTATTTTGTAAAGTGTTAGGAATTTTAGAATGCGGGGATCCTCTGTAGGAGACAGGTCATTAACTGTGGATCCTTGGGAGTATCTTCTCGCTGGTCCCTTCTCTTGTATGTCTGTTTCCTCACAATTGAAACATTTCCTCTGGGGGTGGAGAGTAACAACTGAATCACTCAATAAAGATCAATGCCAAACATTAAAAAAATATATATGTATGGAACACAGGAAAACTTTGGGACATTGTAAAAAGACCTAACTTTCAGATCGTGGGCATAGAAGAAGAATACCATAGTGACATTATAAAGAACGTTTTAAATAAAATCATAGAAGGAAAGACCCCAAACCTAGAGAAACAGATGCTTCACCCAGTACAAAGGCCATAGGACACCAAGGGTCACAAAGAAACTCCCCATGAGTATTATAACTAAAATGTTAAAAATTTTAAAAGGGTAATGAAACCTGCAAGAGAGATACATCAAGTCACTTATAAAGGCAGGCCCATCAGAATATCACCTGTTGATATTCTGAATAATTGAATAATAAAAACTGAGAAGGCCAGAAGTTCCTGACAAGATGTATTCCAAGTTCTCAAAGACCACAACTGCCAACCCAGGCTATTACAAAACTATGTATTAAAAATGAAGTAGAAATAAAAAAGATTATAGGAATTTATGACCACTAAGACAACTTTAAAGAGGACACGAGAAGGAATACACTGGACTGAAGTGAGGGATAAAAATACTCAAGGAGTCACAGGAGAGAAATAAACAACACCAGGCAAAAATGGAAGAGAATGGAGGAATGGAGAAATAATGGGGGGTGTGTGGAAAGCTCAACCAAAATGAGGAACGCAGGGGAAGCCCAATCTAAGGGAAGCAATAATTAGAAGGGACAGTAGAACACAGGTGACATGAAAAGTGGGGTGATATTCTCAGGATTAAAAGTTTAAGTGTAGACAAGGAGACTGGGGAGAGGAGAAAATGGAGGGTAAGTTAGATGCATGAAAATGCCTTACAAAATCCACTAGCTTGTAAGCCAATTAAAACACAATATATAAATAAAAGAGTCTTAACAGATAGCCAGTGTGGATAACACTGCTCCCAGGAGACATGGGCTATTACATGAAAATCTCAGTCCTAGGCTTGGGATACCTCCCTATGAGTTATATATTGAAGAGGCCACAGAGGCACCTAAAACAATACAGGCTATTGCCATTCTCTTGGGTGCCCGCCAGAACTACATGGTATTAGTTCTACTATTAAAGACAGTATTCACTTTGGATGCAGGACATAGACAATCAACCCCAAACTCTCTCCCTGCTGGCTAGCATATATATATATATAAATATATATACAGAGCTAGGAGGTGCTGGGCAGACTTCTGGGGGGAAAAGACAATGGTCTCACCTAGCACCAGCCCCTGCATGTGACACTTCTGACAAGATGTGCCCACTGGAGCAATAGTAGCGTAGTGAGTGGAGGCAGGTAACCAACCACTTTCTGACTGCATAGGAGGTCTTCCCAAAGGAGGGATTTCATGCTGAGTACTATCAATTTGGCGGAAGCCCATTGGCACTGGGAAGATCAGAGGAATTGTGGGTAATCTACTGTTGTTCGGTTAAATGATTATGCAATCAAACTGCCTTCTTAATATTTATGTATATGCCCGTAGATTCCCCCCCACACAAAATGGGTAGTGGTTAGTGCAGAGATTCACAACTCGTGAAAGTAACTGATAGTGCATGGCTGTGGATGAATCATCTGTATCAATCCCCTGCTTCCTAAGCTCAGGGAGCAGGCAATACCATTCAGTCATCGGAAAGGATGCCATTTATGGCAACATGATGGAACTGGATTGCCGTGTTAAATGAAATAAGCCAAGTACAGAAAGACAAGTTCCATATAATTTTATAGGTGAAGTAAAAAAAATGTTGATTTTATATGAGTTGAAAGTAGCATGGGGGTTACCTAAGAACAGATAGAGAACAGAGGGGAGACAGCAGAGGGTTTAGCGATGGGTACAGCGCTACAGACAGGAGTAAAAAGGTCCTGCTGTACTGTAGTGGGAGACTGTAGATAATGACAATATGCTGCATATTTAAGCAGCCCCATGGAATGTTTTGGGTGTTTCACCAGAATATGATAATAAATATTTGAGGAGCTTGGCATGCTCAGTCTGATTTAAACCTGCACTGAAGCACCACGTGGCACTCTGTAAACATATACGGCTGTTCTGTGCCTGTTTGTCTACTGGCTTATTCACTTTACATCCCGATTGCAGCCCCCTCCTCTCCACCCTCTCACCCTTTTCCCCCTTCAATCCACCCAACACTTCAAGTCCATCAGAACTAAGAGCATCCTCTTACACTGAGGCCAGACAAGGCAGCCCCCGTTAGGGTAAAGTGATCCACAAACAGCCGACAGAGTCCATGTCGGAGACAGTCCCCCCGCTCCACCTGCTAGAGGATCTACATGAAGACCAAGCTGCCTATCAGCTACATATGGGTAGGGGGCCTAGGTCCAGTCCATACATGCTTTTTTTGGATGGTGCTTCGGTCTATGTAAGCCCCCAGGAGCCTTGGTTATTCGGCTTTGTTGGTCTTCTCGTCCTCTCTAGATCCGTCTATTCTTCCTCCCACTCTTCTACAATACTTCCCCAGCTCCACCTAATGTTTGGCTGTGGGTCTCAGCATCTGTTTCCATCCACTGCTGGGTGGGACCTCTCAGAGTATAGTTGTGCTAGGTTACTGTCTGCAAGCATAGCAGGATGGTTATCTTGTACTATGTGGCTAATATCCACCTATAAGTAAGTACACACCATGTGTATCTTTCTGGGTCTAGATTACCTCATTCAAGATGATCTTCTCTAGTTTTATCCATTTGCCTGCAAATTGCATGATTTCCTTGTTTTTAATAGCTGAGTAGCATTCCATTGTGTAAATGTACCACAGTTTATTCATTCTTCAGTTGATGTTTATTTTTTGTAATAGCTGAATCTTTCTACTCTATCAGTACATAGTCTCTCTCTCCTCCTTAGATAGCCCAGCACACCCTCCCCTAAAGCTGAACCCTTCTTCAGGTATTCCTGATATCACTGAGCACTGAGCACTGTCCGTGGCCAAGCAGAGCAGGTGCTCAGGAAAGGATGTGAAAAGCAAAGAGCACATACTACCCTCAGGAAAGTTTCTCAGGCTTCCCAGGGTATGCACTTGGCTGATGTTCCTTAAAAATATTTCACATCTCCATCTTGGCATAAGTGGTGACGTTGGGCACAGGTATGAGGCACGGTTTTATGGTGGAGAACTGGTGGAGCAAGAGCACTGGCCAGACCTGGAAGAACTTCTAAAGATTTAGTGTGACTAAGAATGGAAATGTTGGCACTGCTCTTTTAGGCAACCCTGAGGTCGATTCAGATGCTAAGATACCCGTTCCTCTCTTGTCTTGGAGCATCGCCAACCCTCAGGTCTACTCCCCCATCTCACATACACCACTGCCCTCTTCAAGCACCAGGTTCCATCTATATTCACAGAGATGAAGCCAGAGAAGCAGCTGTTCTGTCCCCTGGGGCCTGACTCCTCCTAAAGGGTAGGGATGACTGACTATTCATGAGTATGCTCAACAGCTGAGAGTCAGTTTCCTGGACTTACTGTTCCTAGCAGTCTCGACTGACCTCAGTGTGAGCAAGACCAAATGCCACCCCTGGGCATCTCTCTGGTTTCAGACTGAGGTTGGATGATAGAATATAGAATTGGGACACAGAGGAATGTTGAAAAATCAAGGCCACAACAACCCCTCAATTCTCTCTGATCACATGGTTCATTGTGCAAGGAACACATACTCATGTGCACAAGTGTGCACATGCATACCTAACTTTGCTCACCTGCCTTCTACACTCAATCAGCTCTGGGCTTCCCATGAGCACAGCCACTCCTTTCAAGCTCAGAACATTCATAGATGATCACACTAGCTATGGTCACCCCCAGGACTAGGACTATGTCTCCCCCCAACTGTTCTTCCCTCACTTAACTACCTATCTTGGTAACTCAATCACCTATAACGGGCCAGGTGCTGTGATCACTTAATTTCATACTCAAAATTATATATTTCATACCCATAAAGATTTTTCAGGGTATTTGTGGTACTTTATAGAATAAAAATGTAAGTCTCAGAGAGGCTAAGTGACTTGACCAAAAGCACACACCAGTGAAATCATTCGAACCCAGGTCCTACTGAGTATCCTGTACTCTCCCTGTTGCACTGTTCTGATAACCTTTGCACACTGACCACCAAAAATGTTTTGTGCTTCCTACACACACATACACACATACACACACACACACACCTCTACACACTCTTCTTTTCAAAGCAGAGGCTCCATGACTCTGAACAATCCTTCATCCTTGTCAGCAAACTTTCCAGCCACCTCTCCAGCTCCTCCACCACCAATCTCCTTCTCTTCATGTATTCATGCTATCCCTGGAAAGTCCCCGCCAGATCTCAGTGGATTGCCATCATAACCTGTCCTCCCCACCCATCTAGTCCTACCCTCTCTTCATCCTCCCACTACACAATCACAAACCTGTGGCTTCTCTGTGCTAGTTCTGTCCTGTCCTGTGTGGGTCTGTGATCTCACAACCCTGGATATGCCAACAATACCACTCTGTGTTCTGCCTGAGGGTTCATAGTTCAAATGTCTTCCCTCCTGGGAATCCCTCCAGCCATTCCAGCCCTTCAGTTCCCAGAGTACCCCATGCTTAGCCCTTTCTCAAGGCTTCTGATGCTTTGTTATGTATTCTTTGGTGTAATAGTGTGTATGTATGCTTTCTCCAATGCTCTTTGAGCTTCATGAAAGCAGGAACTCCCTCTTGGTAGTTTCTGGCAGTGTGTGTGTGTGTGTGTGTGTGTGTGTGTGTGTGTACATGCACCTACATATATACATGTACACCTTGCAGAAAGCCAAGCTAACACAGTTCTTGGTTTTATAGACTGCTACCATCATGTTCACAAAAGTTCCTTGTATCCCTGCTGCCACCCTACTTCCTTCACTCCTCCTGTTCGTCTCCACACCCCCAGAGCCTAGCACACAGCACAGAAGGGTGCTCAGAAAACATGACGTGGCACAGCAGGGGGATGATAAGGCAATCTAGAATCTTACTTAACCCCACCCAACACAGGTTCCTTCAGTCTGCCAGTGCAGCCAAAGAAATGAGTTGTTGAAAAGAGATTGGGTCTTCACTCTCTGAGGGCCTGGCTGCATCAGAGAGAAAACAAAGCAACTTACACACTGGAGGCTAGTTTACCATATGAAAAGGAAAATGTAACACTTTCTTTTCTGTGCTGTTTACCACATGGCATTTGGAGCCAATAGAATAGTAGCAGAAACACTGTACACACTGGAGATGAACTTGCACAAAGGACCTTGTTCCTCTTTGTACATCATCTGCTAGAGATGAAGAGAAATCAGCATCGAATCCCTCAGGTATCCCATTGTAGGCTGGCATCACCCAGCTGCACCCTAGACATCTGCGCAAGCTTGGCCAAGGTCAGTCAGCAGATACAGAAGAACGCCTAGCCAAGACAGCCAAACTCAGCCCAGAGCTACTGAATTTCTGAAGATTCGTGATGTAGTGTATGCCCCTGAGGTTCTGCAGTTGCTTTTTATGCAAGAATATTGTAGCGGGCTGGAGAGATGGCTCAGTGGTTAAGAGCACTGACTGCTCTTCCAAAGGACCTGGGTTCAAATTCCAGCACCACATGGCAGTTCACAGCTGTCTGTAATGGACAGGCGTGGTGGCACAAACCTTTAATCCCAGCACTTGGAAGGCAGAGGCAGGTGGATCTGTGTGAGTTCAAGACCAACCTGGTCTACAAAGTGAGTCCAGGACAGCCAGGGATTCACAGAGAAACCCTGTCTTGAAAAACAAAAACAAAAAAAAAAAAAAAGAATATTGTAGCAATTAATTGCTGGTTCAATTATCTAAATAGTCTTCATTGATCTGAGATTTGGGACTTCCAAAAGTCAAATCTGCCACTAAAAAAAGGAACTGCCCTAATTAATGGCACTGAAGTGGACATGTAATAGGGTTTGAAGGCAGTCACTTAGAGGAAACCACCCAAAACCTTGGAGAAACAACAGCATGCCCTGGATGCTGCAAAGCCTTGGAGGAACTCTTGAAAAACGACAGTGTGCAAGCTGGCACAGCTGCCCCTGTATCTGATAACACTTACATTGGCTGAGTATCCCCTAATGTAATTGTCAGATTCACCAACATTTTTTCCCCTTGAGGAGATGATCCCATTCACATTACACTAATTCAATTAATTGACATTACCATTTCTAAATATGGGCAATTGTTTTTCTCTCTCAAAATGCCAGATCCCTAAAAGTAGCTGCAAGAACTGCTGGATTAGTGGAAAATTATTTGAAAATCTGTTAACAGACTACTGTGAAACTCAACCACTATCATTGGGATTCTGGGCACCAGTGACAGAAACCAAGGCATATGTTTTCCATCCCTACACTCTAATGCATAAAAAGGGGGGGGGGGAAGGTTCTTTCGACCTAAAAATACAATTTGCAAATGTTCAAAGACTGCTTGTCGTTACTTCTCCACTGAAGATGTGCAGAGATTTGCACTTTTAAGTGCAAATGTCTAGAGGACTCCAATCTCCAGGGAGAAAACCACAGCTCAACCAGGCTGCAGCATGCTCAGGTCAGAATCCTCTCCACAGGAACCTGTGCTACAAGCTGGCCTAACACAAGACTGACGTGCTGGAGCACACAGCAGGCCCAAGACTAGGAGGTTGAAGCAAGAAGGATTGCTATGAATTTAAGGCCAACCTGGGCTACAGGGCAAGACAATGTTCATGGAGCAGGAAAGATGGTTCAGTGGTTAGGACACTGGCTGTTCTTTCAGAGGACCCAGGTTCTAGTCCCAGCACACATACGGTGGCTCACAATCCAGTGTATCTGATATCCTCCTCTGACCTCCACAAACACCAGGCACATACATGGTACACAGACATACATGTAGGTAGCCACCTATGCGCGCGCGACACACACACACACACACACACACACACTCAGAGCTAGGGTGATATCTCAATGGGTAAATTGCTTCACGAACAAACAAGAACTTGGACCTGCAGAACCCATGTGAAACTAAGTTTAGTAGAATGTGTGTAATCCCAGAATTCCTATGATGAGGTGGGAGGGGGAAAATGAAGACTCTCCAGAAGTTTGTGGGCTACTTAGCCTGTAATATGTAGCAGCAGCAAGAGATCTCTAGATTCCAATGTAGAAGGCAAGGACCAACACCCAAACATGTCCTTTGACCTCCTTACACCATGACATGTGTACACCTTCATTCACACACATGAACACACACACCACAAACACAAAAATTGAAACCAGGAAAAAATTCATCAAAACAAAGCAAAAAGGTGTCTGATTGGAACTTCATGACACCATCCTAGGATTAGATCTACACTCTGGGAGAAGGGATATGCTGGTCCCAATGAATATAGCGCATCCTTCAAAAACACATAGGACTGCTTTAAGTGAGGCACAATAGTAGAGCCCTTCCCCAGCATGCATAAGACCCTAGATCTAATCCTAGGTTCCCCAGGACTGCAAAGAAAAAAACCAAACCAAAAAAAAATATACATAGGCCCATTGGACAAAGGGCAGATGGAACCCTGTTATGGAGAATGTGGGCTTTGGAATCACACCAGATCCCATCCTGGTCCTGCCACCTGCTTACTCTGGGGCCAATGAGAAGTCATTGTATCCTTTCAATGTCACTTTCCTCAGTTGTGACAGGGAAGCTCAGTGGCTGTCATGCTAGAACATCAGGAAATGAATGTGGAGAATGTAGTGTGGACACCACCACAAAGATAACTCTTTTTTGTTTATTCATTTTACATCCTAGTCTTAGCCCCCTCAGCCCCCTCCCTCCCCTCCTCTGTGTCTCACCATCCTACCCTCTCCCCCATCTCCCATTCTCCTCAGAAAAGGGGAGCCCTACCCCCATTTACCACCCCAGCACATAGAGTCGCATCAGGTCTCAGCACTTCCTCTTCCACTGAGGCCATGCACCACAGCCCCATGAGAGGGAAGTGTTCAAAAAGCAGGCATCAGAGTCCATGTCACAGAGAGCCCCTGCTCCACTTGCTAGGGGACCCACAGGATGACCAAGATGCCCATAAGTTACATATGTGTAGGGGGCCTAGGTCCAGTTCATGAATGCCCTTTGATTGGGGGTTCAGTCTCTGTGAGCCCCCATGGGCCTAGGTTAGTTGACTCTTTTGGTTGTCTTGTGGAGTTCTTGTCCTCTATGGGTCTTTCTATCCTTCTCCCCATTCTTCCACAAGACACCCCTTGTTCCCCCTAATGTTTGACCATGAGTCTCAGCCTCTGTTTGGATCCTCTGCTGCATAGAGGTTTTCAGAGGACAGTTATACTATGCTTCTGTCTGTAATGATAGCAAAGTATTATTAATAGTGACAGGAGTTGTCTCTCTCCCTTGGGTAGGTGTAAGGTTGGGTCCATCATTGGTTGGTCAGTCCCTCAATGTCTGCTTTATCTTTATCCCTGCACATTTTGGGTTGAAGGTTGTATAGGTGGGTTGCTGATCCCCTCCCTCCTATAGAAGTCCTACCTCACTAGAAGGAGGCCTCTCTTCAGTCTTCATATCACCCACTGCTAGGAGTCTCAGCTAGAGTCATCCCCATCTTCTCCCAGGGACCTACCCTGTCACCAGTCTCCAGCTTGTCTCAGAGATGCCCCACCACCACCACCTTGGTTTCTCATCTTTCACTCAGCCCTCTAAACAAAAAGATAAACAAACAAACCCCATAAAACTAAGCTATAAACTGCAGGCAGTGGATTTCAACTTGATGAAGTGAGCTGTTTAAAGCAACAGAAATTACTAAACCAGTGGTGTGACTGCGGAAAGCCCCAACCGACGTCATGTGGATTTTAACAAATGAGTAGTCCCTCCCAACTATTCACAGTGTCTCCACCTGCCTCACAGTGTCTCCACCTGCCTAACATCCCCATCTCCAAAGCCACACACCAGGTAAACACCAAAGCAAACAGCTAATCTACTAATAGAATCATGCCTAAAGGATATGCAAAGCTGCCCTGATGGAGAGGCTCATGCCCAGGCTCTGTGGACCCTGCTTCCTGTTCTATCTCTTTCTCACGGGCTTTACCATCGATGGACACCTGTTGCATGTCAGGCAATGCGCCAGGTGCACTACGGGCATTGTCATCTAATTCTCACAGTGCATGTTAAGCCATGTAGTGGCATCCAAGACTGGCAGGCAAGGAAACGAGGCAAAACAGTTAAGTCACTGGCCAGATGTCCCCTGGCCATTATGTGGCAGGGTTCAAAGTTGAATTGAGACTTGTATGTCTTCAAAGACAAAACTCTTCCCACTATTGCCTTTTGCTGCTGTGACCTTTTATGCTGAACTGTCTAGATAAATTACTCTGTAAGGCTAGCATGGTGTGCACTACAAGGAACAAACAGGACCCCTTTCTCGTTGGTATCTTAGTGGTTTTTCCGAGGCTACAACAAGTCTGTTTTTTTTTTTCTCCACAAATCTGCCACAGCCACATTTTCCTCCCTCTCACACTGCTCTCTAATTCCTCTCATCAAATCGGCTCATATATTCTACTCACCTTTATTTTATAAAGGAGTTTTCTGCACCCTCATGGCCCATATTACTTGCTACAATACATTTTAAATACAGGTTATCCATATGTCATTTAAAATCAGCATATGCAGCCTGGGCACACATAACAATCTCAGCACTTGAGCATATCTCTGTGAGTTCAAGGCCATACTGGTCTATATAGCAAGTTCTGGGACAGCCAGGGTTACATAGAGAGAATGTGTCTCAAAAACAAAACAAAATAAGAGAAAGAGAGAAAGAGAGAGAGAGAGAGAGAGAGAGAGAAAGAGAGAGAGAGTAGGCATGCATCCTACATACCATATGCAATGGAGCTCAGCTATAAATCTACTCTGTCATATTCATCTACATTCATATTGATTACGCATACATATACATACATAGCTTTTATTGTGGAAAATGTTTCTTTTTCTTATAAAGATTTTCAAAAGGAAACCAGAAATGATTAATTATGCAGAAAACCCTGATGTCCTCATCACTCAACTTCAACAATTGTCAGCTTGTGGTCATCACGTTTCTGATGTACCCCAATCCACTTCACTAACTCTACTGTTACTTTAAAGTAAATCTGGGGCATCGTGTTGCTTCACTCATATACACGGCATTCTTGATATCAGGAAACATTTGAAGAATGTTTGCTGGGTGCAAATCAGGTTAAATCAAGTCAGACACACACTCATACATCATCAGAAATCACAATGCTGGGGCCTTATTACTATTCCTACCTCACAGATGGTGATGGGGACGCACAGAAGCAAAAGCAACTAGCCCAAGGTCCCACAGCTGATTAATGGTAGACTTGGAACTTGAGCTCGGGTATCCTAGGCTCTTAGCCTCTGGACTGTATGAGGACTACAGCCTTTTTCTCCCAAGAGCATCTTCTCCCATTTGTCATGGGGCTGGTTGAGAATGGGTATTTTGTAGTTTTGTACAAAGTTCATCCTCTTTGCTGTCCAGTACAGCACCCCTGCCACACCACCTTTCTATCAGATTGCCTGAAAGGAATTGTTGCTTCAAGACAGAAATTGACACTGAGGTCCTCTTGGCCGGTGCTGAGCAATGAAAGTGAGGCTAGTATACGAGACACCAGCCTCTACTCCAGGGTCTGAGGAGACCAAAGTCAGTGGACTGCAGTCACAGGGCACAGACACAGGTCAACCTTTGACAATTTTTTACAACTTGACACCCCACTGCTGGCCTCCGCAGCCCAGGCTGTCTTCACATGGGCGCTGATTTCTCCAAGGCCTTGCTTCTTGTGAACACGGCTGCTGCTCAGGTTGCCCCTGACCGCAGTGGGAACAGGCTGGGAGGAATGCTTTTTGTCTTGATTGAAACCCTCCACATTCATTTGCTTTCAGCAGCAGGCAGGGTCCTCCTTTAAAGAGGGGGCAAAAGGCCTTAAATGTCTCCAAAGGTTTCTAAGACACAGGTCTTCTCAAGGGAGAAAGGGTGATGATTTCAGGGGTAGAAGAATGAAAAGCACATGTTCTGCCTTTCTCTGTGCATACAGAGTGACTTAAAAATGAAGGGAAGAGAGAGTTAGGAAAAACAGTTTTGAGTTTCGTTGAACCAACATTGGAAAAATGCAGCAGGGCCCTTTCCAAATCCAAAGCAGAACCGTGTCCTTCCACCTCTGTGGGAAACTCTGCTTTGGAAACCAGGTCTCCTGGGGCTGCCAAGAGTCCCAGCCTCCCCCATGTTTCCTTCTGACGCCACCACCATCCCATACCTAAAACCTCAATGAGGGATGAAAAGGAGACCAGGCCAACATTTGTGATTCCCACTGTAGAATCTGTCCTTGCTTGTCTGTGATGCCCAGCAGAATCACCTCCAGGGCTAAGAATGTGAGTGGACACTCAGCAGGAGAGAATCCATTAGCCAATAAAAAGCTGAACAGGTTCAGAGGCCTTCCCAGCCACCTGTTCTTGCTATTGGCTACTCTGATAGTCCTGCCACTCTGCTAGCTCGTGGCTTCTAACACTCTCTTGACCTCTGCCTTGTCCCTGGCTGCCTGTAGGTATCTATGTCTCTTGGGTACCACACCAACCAAAGGATTTGATTGCATGCCAAATCCCAAGTCCCAGAACCCTGTGGGGGAGTGCCCATCAGCCTAGAAGATGTTGCTGAGTCTCAACACCTGGTCCAATGGGCTGTGGCCAGAAGGCAGTGATGCCAGAGCCACCTCTAGCCACTCTGCTTAGATCACAGACTTGAGGGTGGAAGAGAACTTGGAATCTACCATGACCCCATATCTTGCCCCAGACCTTGACACAAAGGCCCCAAGTTCCTGAGCAGAGGATCAGAAGCTAAGAATGAAGCCTCAGCCTGAGGAGGTGCACACATGGGCATGCTTGTGTGTGGAGCGATGCTAAGCTTTGATTAGGTTAAACCTGTTTTTGTAAGTCACCCTGGCCTTTTAAATCCCAGCTGTCATGGAGGCCTCTGCTTTCCAGGAAGTTATTCCCACCAGCAGTTGTTTCTGCAATCGTGGTTATTATGAATCCCTTTATTTTGAAAACACATTTCAAAACAAGGCTTCTTACGCAGTCTGCTTTCTCTGGTCTGCTAGAAGCAAAATGGCGCAGCTGTTTCCCTGTGGCCTACATATTCATGTGTTATCCCTGCAGGCCACTCAAGTCTCAAAATACATCTTGCCGTCACCACGGAAAAATGCAGAGGCACGCTGTGGGGGAAGCATGTCAGCTCATCCCAAACACTCCCCTTCAGCCGGCTCCCCGCCCCACACGTGGCTGAGCTATAACACAATGACCTGTTCGGAGAATAATTCATTATGTAATTAAAAGTTCTTTTCATCAGAGTCTGTTTCTAAAGCAACTGCTAGGATAATAGCAATTAGGAAACACTAACAGAGGAGGACGCCGGGCCCTGACATCAGGGCTCACGCCCTAAGAGTTTACATAAGTTATCAGATTCTTGTGCCAGGGACCTTGACAGGATGGTTGGCAAGAGACAAACAACACATGCTCCTCAGGCTGGATGGACCTTTCTGGAGAGGACTTAATCACACAGACTAAGCTCAGAGGGGACCAGGGTGGAATGCTGAGGAGACAGGGGACTTTGAGAGGGGATCAACATGGATCCTAAACTCCTGCTCCAACTATCACAGCTGCAGGGGCCTGGGCAAGGTACCATTACTTCCCTGAACCCCAGTTTCTGTGTTAGAGTGTTGTGTTCCATGCTACATGTAATGTAACAGAACTCTGTGGGGGGTGGGGGTTCATGTGCTGATACTGGAGAGGGGTACAGACCCATTGTCAGTGTACAGTAAGGAAGTTCATTTGTTACTGGATGCTCTCCAACCTCAGGGTGAGTTTGGAGCCTATTAACCCTCCAGTGGTATGCCTCCAGGAGTCTCAAGAGAAACAAAAGGCTGCCATTCAGAACAGAACTCTGCCAGAAGATCTCACTGGCAGATTTCCCTCTTCGTTGATCTCCTTTTGGATGAGTTTGGTTCATAGAACCCTTCCTACATTGCTTAGATCACTCTAAACTTTAGAGTCTAAGGGAATGTGACAAATATGAGCACAGAAAACATAAGCACAGTCCCACCTGACTAGGGTGGTGAAAGATGTGTACATGATGCTTTGGAGATAACCAGGGAAAGGCCATGCACCGCTTCCTGTGGGGGGCACAGAGTGTAAGGGGACAAGTTACTAGGCACATAAGCCAAGGCTGAGAGGTGAGGGAATGACAAACTGAGAACACAGATGAGACAGTGTGCACACTCAGGCCAAAGCCAGTCTTCCCTCTGCTCCTCTTGCCCCTGCCTTCCCTTGCTCTCCCTGTCCCAATAACACCCTTCCTTTTCCTGTAAGTGAGCATTAACACAATTAACCTGCCTGAGGTCACGTCAGTCTTTTGGTCCATAATGCCTACTTCTCTCTTTTCTAAACTTCCAACCAGCCTGATCAGTGGATGGTCACTGTTGGGGTCTTAGTTCATCCTGACCGAGAATGGTCTCTCTGGAAGTCTGCACATGCCAAATCTGTGATATAAACTCCTTCCCATCAGAACCTGTTTGGATACATCCATGAAGGTTTCCTCTGACACGTGTCTTCCAACCTTAGGACTCTCTAGACACTAGTTAGCAAACAGTTTTAATTTTTTTCTAGATTTATCAATTTTATTTTATGTGCATGGATATGTTGCCCATGTACGTGTACCACTTGTGTGTGGTGCTCACAGAGGTCAGAGGAGGGCATCAGATTTCCTGGAACTGGAGTTACTGATAGTTGCGAGCTGCCATGTGAGTGTTGGGAACTGAACCTGGGTCCTCTGCAAGAACAGCAAGTGCTCTTAACCAATAATCTATCTCCCCAGTCTCCTCAGAGAGTAGTTTTTAAAAGATTAGTCTAGTCAGCCCCTTCCTGGGATGCAACAGCCCTTAGGGGTGCCAGAACCAGGGGTGGGAAGTGTTCTGTATCTCTAGTAAAGGGAACCAGTATCTGGCTCTGGTATCCTGGCAGAGCTAAGGAGCCACAGATGAGTTTGGGAGCCCTGGGGAAGGGAACCCAACATTCTTGAAGACGGTATTGGTTCTTCCATAAAGAAGAGACATTGAGCTCAGAAACATCCATTTCTGTCACCTTTGATCTCCCACACATTAGCACGCTGTGTACATGCTCAGTCCCTCAGCTTTGCCCTCCATGGTCGCAGTCTTTCTCTTCCATGTCTCTTTGCCACGAGTCTCCAACATCACCCCATAAACTGTCAGCTCTCAAAACCTTCATACTGCCTATACTACTGCCCATACAAGGGAGTCTAGACTCCTGTTACGCTGTAAACCTGGCCTGTACCTTCAAGCCTAAGAGCCTGCCTCCCTCTGCTTCTCCTCTGCAACTTGAAGTTCCCCTCCACATTAAATGGTTACAGGGCTTTGATCAATCCACACTCCAGTTTGCTTCAGGGACTTTGTAAAGGTTGCAGACATGCATAGGTGCACCTGAATGTTGCATAATAGCCCCCTCTCAAATGCCCATTCCCTCTGCATGCGCTAGATGACTCCCTTCTGTGTTCTACAGGGTACCCATGCCACTGACAATGTCCCTTATGAGCTGGGCTCAGGGATATGGCCCCTCCCTGGAACAGATGGCTGATGAGCTATGCTGGTCTTCTCCCCATGAGAGCTCAGTTGACCCTCTTTGGTCAAAGTCCATCACCTGTTTGCCTTGCCCTTTCTTCATGAACTTGGAGAACCAAGGGAAGTTTACTGACTTAGTCAACCAAGCGGCAGTGACTCTCCATTCTACACAGGAACCACGGTGAAAAGTATTTCCCATCCTTCCACAACTCTCTTCCTGCCTGCAGGAGCCCAGCCAGTCCTCCAGGATATAAGCAGAGCCCATAGGAAAGGGTTCACCAAGAACTCACTGGAGTCACAACTACTGCTGAGGAAGGCTGGAGAATATTCTGGAAAGAAATTATTCCAAAGGCAGCAATCTCACCAGCTGTAAACCTCTGTGGGAAGAAAAAAAAAATGGTCATGCCAATGCCATAAGTTGCCTCTGGACTTTGCCTCAATATATCAATACATATTTGCTGATCCAAAGTCTCGGCTTTTTCTTTTGAAAAATAAGAATAATAACTTATCTCTTGTTGGATTACTGGAAGATGAAACAAGATGAAACGTATAGCTCAGCTCCTGACTACCCCTATAGAACAGTCCCCAAACTTAATAATATTCTTGCCTCTGGAGCACACCCATATTCATATCCTCGTGGTTATGCAATAAGGACCAGTAAGCACAGACTACCAACCATGTCTACTTTGATTCTAATCAACCCAATGGACTAGGTATGAAAAAATGAGACAAGGGACACCATATGAACCCCTTAACTGTGGGTGGAGCTGGGCCTGGAAGCTGCAGAAAAATAAGTCCTGCAAACTCACTTCTCTGCAGGGCTCAGCTGGTTCTGACCATGTGCACTCATGTAGTCCAGCATGAACTATGCTCCATACAAGCCTCCAGCCTGAGGCAATGGCCTGGGATGCCTCTCATACAATCAAAAAAAGAAAGGTTTCCTCATCTAACCTGGGACCTTCCTACTCTTGCTAAGCCTGCTTGACAGGAGTCACTGTCCTTAGCCATGTATCTCTCATTACCTTGTGTCCACTTCTAGACCAGGGTCTTGTGCATGCTAGGCAAGAACTCTACTTATCTACAAACCTACCCTGATTTGCTTTCACAAACACAGCACTCTGTTCTTCCTGTCTTCTCTCATAAGACTGTAAGATTTAGCCTTACCGTCTTCTGCCTCACCAAAATTTTCCTACCATATAACAAAGACACAAAGAGGAGCTTGAATCAGAAGCTTTCTCCTGGCAGCCACACCATGGAAGGACCACAAAACATCAGGCAAAGTTAGGCTGCTGTTTGGAACCTTGTTTGAGCACAGAACAGGGTGAATTTGGAGAGGCAAGGTGTGTGCAGAAAGATATGGGTGAATCGGTCTGCCTCAAGTCTCTACCTACAGAAATCAATAAATGAGTTGGATAATTTCCATGTTGGTACTAAATAGTGAGGTTCTCTAATATTTATAAGTACCCCGAAGAGGAAAGTACGTCATGGGTATCATTCTCGACTCGGGCCCTGGTGGGCATCAAGGACAACAGCACTGTCCATCTGAGGCAGGACCAAACTCCGAAGACCCTCAAGCACACACTCCTGAAGCCACTACAACATAAAGGAGTTGACAGAGATAAAACATTCCTGTGTCAGAGACATTGGTTGCCTGAAGCTTGCTTCACTCAAAATTCCCCAATACTGCCCACCCAGCCTTGGGAACTGTGGCTCTTTAGCCTCTGGGGTTTTGAGACTCTTCAGGCTCCCACCAACGAATGTGCTCTTGGGAGAGCTGGGTCTATCCTGGTTACTCCATAACCCCCTGGCATTCAATGAGAGCCCACAAAAGCCTTTGAAGCCTTCTCAGGAACAGTAACTTTTATTCCAAGGAGAATATCCAAAGAAAGAGAAAAATAAAATATGGGCTGTCCAATGCATATGGTCACATAAAACACACACACACACACACACACACAGAGAGAGAGAAAGAGAGAGAGAGAGAGAGAGAGAGAGAGAGAGAGAGAGAGAGAGAGA
>CAJQZJ010036566.1:0-24662 GCA_907164525.1 Lophiomys imhausi
CCCAGTAACTTCATTCTTGTTCTACAGAGCAACCCATTTTTTTTTTTGTTTCTTTTGTTTCTGCTTGCTAGCCAAACACTACATCACTGAGCTACCATAGCCCAAAGTAAACCTTTTATGGGAGGATTCTCTTAAGTGTTAGAATGGTTGTACACCCTCTGAATAAAGACTATGCCTAGATACCCCAATAAGCACAGTCTATAGATTTTTGACAATTCCTAACCAAAATACCTCATATACTAGTGTCCTTTCAAGGACTAGATTTCTAATATAAATTTTGGTGCTTTAATTGATAAATCATGTTCTCAAATAACTGAGTAAGATTTGAATCTACAGATTTGTGTAATCAGTGACTAATTAATTACTAAATTAAATCAATGTAAATGTTTTAATTACCTTCCCTTATAGTTAGTGAAATCTAATATTATTAGATTTTTCCATTGTATTAATAGTAAATTATAATAAATTCTTTATGAATTTGGTCGATTTCCCAACTTTTCAATATGGAAAAGGTACTAGCAGCATCTAAAATAACAAATTGTAGCACCGATAGTAAGATGCTATGAGGTAAAAATGAAGCTCAGTTTGTAGAGTGCTTACCCAGGGTTCTCTGAGCATTGAGTACATACTACAGGACTGTTTAAACCAGGCTTGGTGGTGTGTATCTGTAATCCCACCACTTAAGAGGTAGAGCCTGGTCTACCTAGTGATCTAGTGTTCAAAGTGGTCCACAGGTTTTGAGATTAGCCTGGGCTATATGAGACCATGTTTCATAAAAGAAAGAAAAAATAAGCAGGAAGGAAGGGAGGATGGAAGGAAATAAAAAATAAGAGAAGAAAGAAAACAAAGGAGAGAAACAAAATTTACTGAAGACAAGAGTTATGCATATTAAAGCAGTGTTTCTCAACCTAGGGGTTGTTTATTAGATATTTACACAATGATTTATAACAGCAAAATTACAGCTATAAAGTAGCAACAAAATAATTTTATGGTTGGAGATCACCACAACATGAAGAACTATACGAAAGGATCACAGCATTAGGAAGGTTAAGAACCACTGTATTAAAGACAGATTGTAAAATTAAACACTGGGGTCAAGGGTTTATAAGCCATAATCACCATTTTCAGTAAAGTCAACAAAAAGAAAATATCTTAAGTACACTTATAAAATTAATAAAATGCTTTTCAGTTGTTGGCCACTGAAGAAAAATACTAGAAAAAATAGGATTAAAAAGTCAAAATTGCCCGGAGAGCCACAGTTAGACAGAAAACTTGAACAACATTCTGTGAGTGATGTGATGAAGAGTTATTGCTAAGACTAACCAGGAAAAAATGTATATCAATTGACATTAATGATCAATATGGTTGCTAAAATAGATGAGAAAACACCCTGCTGCAATAAACAAGCAGCTTATTCTGCATGATGTGCATGACGGTTTGTTCATATTGATTGTAAGCTCAACAGAACTAGAATCACCTAGGAGGCAAACTTCTGACACACAGGAGAGAGAGGGATTTCTAAATTGATTTAATTGAGACAGAAAGATTTACTCTAAGTGTGAGTTGTACTTCTCAGTGATCTAGAGTCTTGAACTATGTGAAAAGGGGGAAGTGAGCTAAGTACCAGCATTCATTGTATCTTCTTCCCAGACATTAAAAGCTTATTGAACCAGAACTCAAAATGGGACACTTTCTTCCCACAAGTTGCCTTTGTTAGGTATCTTATCATAGCAGTGAGAATAATAAACATGTCAACATAATTTTATGTTTTAAAAATTATTTTCCTGGGTCTAGAGAGATGACTCAGCAGGTTAGAGCACTTGCAGAAGACCTGAGTTTGCTTCCCAGCAACTATATCATCAAAAAGTTTAAAATTATCTATTAACACAATATCCACGGTTATATAATGCCTCTAGCCTCTGTAGGCACATGCACCTACATGATTGACATACACGCACATATATACTCATCCAACCATTTTCCTCCAGTTGCACGGACCCATCTCTTAATACATGCATCTATCACACACACACACACACACACACACACACACACACACACACATATTCAAACACATTTCCATATGACTCTCTATAAAAATAAAGATCATGAAAGGGTAATAGACTTTACTTATAGATACTTCTTAAGTTGTTAAGCTTGTTAAGCTCATAAATAAATCAAAGACTTGGATGCCATGGCAGTAGGTTTAGTTCACCAGTAGGGACAGAGCAGCTGTGAGTCTCAAGGTCAATAGGGCATCGGAAATAATATTTTTAAAAAATGTGATTGGTTATATAACATGGCTATTTGATTCAGAGTTGTATAGTTAGTGACCCTTTGAGTGGTGTATTGACTTATGCATAAGTTCATAAAATTTCCTCTGTGTATTAAAGTTCACAATGTAAATTTAATTGTAAAAAGTTACTGTGGCCTGCTGTTCCCAACTTTTCTGAAGTACCACTGATTTGTCTTTCCTTAACTTTCTCTCTGAAACCATGTCACTGCTATTTTTGAATATTCTGTGCTTTAAAAATTTATGAACAGCATCTGGAACAAGATGCAAGAATGACACCACAGACTTCTAATAGATAACTATGTATAGCTTGTTCAATTAGCTTTACAGGGAGTATTTATTTATTTATTTATTTATTTACTTTCTCTCTGGTACCATTGACATAGATATTCATAATAAATAACCATATTTGTGCTCATTAACTGATTTCTTAACATCCAACATCTTTGCATCTGTCATAAATTTCAACTTATTTTATAATAAAAGTTTTGGTAAGTATATTGAAGGTGCACTCACCTATGCCACAGGGAAGGAAGAAGCCTGGGTTCTCTGCCCTTGAGGATGTTCTATTTATGACATTTAAAAAATTATTAGGAAGTCTTTTGTACTCAGAGTCTATAACCTGTTAAAAATCAAATGCTCTTAATATTTACCCAGGTTGGAAGTGATCAGAAACAAGGTCTGGTTTCTGCTATATGCATTATTTATAATAGAAACCCAGGAACTAAAGATAAGTACTATTAATTTACTCACATTTGGTGGACTCAGAGGAGCAGGTCATCTTTGGTTTTTGTTTGTCTGTTTTCTTATTTGTACTGTTGCTGTTGCTCTAGTTTGAACTAGTAAACAGTGAGGCTACAATTTGATTCCTGGATTTGATTTTTTTTTCATTTAAATTGTTGCAATTCCAGAATTTTATTCACATAGGCATGTCTGATGTACCAGTCCTAAAATTATCACAAACATGACATAATTTCATATGCAAGTCAAGCATTTGCTTACATTGATTTGGTCTTCTAGAACCTATGTTTCCCAGCACATTGATGGGTGACTTGGAACCGTGGAAAGTTTAGATTTCACACAGATATAGCACAGCATAGTGATTGTCTTTCAAAATATCACTCATTAGATAAATAAGCAACATTAATGGGTGTCATCTTCCACTCAACATGGGACATAAAATATAAAAAGCTTCAAGACAATATTCAGTTATAAAAATGGTCTTGTCTTGAGAATTGAAAATGGTGTATTCTTGTTTTGTACCTGTGCTTATGTGTATGTGATGTTTAACATTTATCATCAACTTGACTGTAATTAGAACCACCTAGGAGATACACATTCAGGTGTTTCTATTATAGTAATTCCAAAGTCATTTAACCGAGGGATAGTAACCTACCCTGAATATATGCAATGCCACTCTATGACCTGGGATCTCAGACTGAACAAAAGGAGAAGAGAGTGAACTGCAGATGAGCATAGCATCTATTTTTGCTTCCTCACTGGGTCACTGTGAGCACCTACCTCATACACCCAGTGCTAGATATTCCCTCTCATGATAGACCCACAAAGCATGAGCTTAAATGAGTGCTTCCCTCTTTTAATTGCTTTTGGTCTGTTATGTTACAGCATCAAGAAAAGCCATTAATACACTGAGATAGCAAGCAATCAAACTTCTAAAGCTTCCCATTCTTTCACTGGCTCAAACTTTTTTATACCGGGAAGTAATCATATCAGTTTTCTCTCTTACTTTTCCAAGATAACTGTCTTTACTATCCATAGGACACATAGATTCATCTTTGTAAATTATAATATACCCAGCCACACAATGCATTCAGTCTTATTGCCAATGTGTGAGCAGTTCTCAAGAGTTGTTATGTCGTAGCTTCTGCACTCATGAAAGTGGATCAATGGCACAAGAGTAGCTTAGCATTCATATCTTGAGCCACAGGAATAGGCAGAGAGAACTCACTGGGAATGGTGGACTATTTTGAAATTTCAAAGCTTGCCTCCAGTGACAAACTTTCTCCATGAGGGCCACACTTCCTAATCCTCACCAACCATTAACTGTGGAGCAAATATTCAAATATCTGAGATGTATAGAGGAGCATCTGATTCAAGCCACCACAATAACCTGTCATGAATAAAGTCCATTTTGTGCTAGGCCTCCATTTTGGTAACTTGTAGCTGCTTGTCTCTGACTCAAGTGCCTGGAAAATAAGCACCCTGTAACTTTGACTCTGTGATACCCACCAGAAATGTACAGCTTAGATCATATGCTTATTATGATATGACTAACTGTTGATTTTGGCTTCTGTAACTTGATTATATAGATATTCAAGATCTATTTTGACATTGTCTTGTCCATCTAATCTTACCAGAGGAGCACAGCAATTGCATCTTTGGCATTTAAAAGTCCCTCTTTTGCCGGGTGGTGGTGGCGCACGCCTTTAATCCCAGCACTTGGGAGGCAGAGGCAGGCGGATCTTTGTGAGTTTGAGGCCAGCCTGGTCTACAAAGCAAGTCCAGGACAGCCAGAGATATTCAGAGAAACCCTGTCTTGAAAAAAACCAAAAAAAAAAAAAAAAGTCCCTCTTTTGATGCTTCTGGGCTACATGTTTCTCCTTTGAGCTAAATATGTAGTCTTGCTAGCAGTTTTACTAAATTTGCTTAATTATAATCTGAAATGTGTCAGAGTCCTTTCCCAGTGGTCTTGAACTCCACAACAAAAAAAACCTAAGTCAGATGACAGCATCAAGAATTAGCAATCCAGTGATATCATTACAACAACAATAGAAGTAGAAGAATAGTGTCAATAAGTGTTTGCACCTCCAGGAAATAGTTTCAGAGAACCAACAACTGTAGACAGAAGGCTTTCCAAAAAGGACAAAACTTGGAAGCAGGTAAGTCGGAAACCTACCTCTGCCTAGACAGGTAGGCAAGTCCTGCCTTACAATTAATGTCTGTCAGAGATACTTGGCCAAGAGGCTGAAGATAGATCCTCTAATGTATGGATAGAAATAGGGGACTGTCCAGGCAGCAAGTTGTCTGTCTTTCTTAGTTGTGGAAGATGCTGGCTCTGCACTTCCTGTAGATTCATATATATTTATCCTTCTCAGGTCTCTAATGTGGTTGAAGACTAGATAGTTATAGTCTCACAGTTAAATTTTAAATTAAAAGGTTGATCTAGGCCTAAGAAGATGTTTTCAGTTTGGTAATGCAAGTTAGGATGGAAATTGAGTTATGTATAGAACTTATAATTCATGGACAAAGATAGATAAAGAATATTAATTTCAGTTGCCAAATATGTAAGGACTGGACATTGGGAATGTATATTATATCATATAATTTTTCATACTTGTGGCCTAATTATTCAAAAAAATAGAATTACAAATTCTGGGAGAAGGGGAGGAGGGTGGGAGGATGGGGACTGTGATGGAGATGCAACTTGAAGTAATAAACATTAAAATAATAATAATAATAAATAAAAAAGAAAAACAAGTAAAATCATGGGTTTAAGAGATAGCTCAGGGAGGAGCGGCACCTTGTAGAAACCAGGCTTTAGGTGTAATGTGGCATGGGGTGGAACCCAGGTCAAGGTGAGCACTGCGGAGGCCAGGGATACTGTGCGGAAATGGGCAAGAGCCACTCAAAAATCCAGCAAATGGCTCCAAACCCCAGAGAGTGGTACTCACCAGCCTTGGGAACACACAGCTTCTACGACAGCATTACAGTACCAAAAAGGAGGGACCAGCAGAGCCAGGGAACAAGAACAGGTATATTCTCTGCGGAACCATTATGGTGGTGATCCACAGTGCATTCTGAGCTACAGGAGAACTGTGCGACTACCTCGATTTATCTCCAGTAGAGCTGTGATCTGGGAGGGACAAGCATAGCTGGGCGTTCCCAGAAAGGTGTTGGACATAGAGGTCCCTCTACTGGATATACAATCACATGGAAGAACATTGCACCCAGACAGAGCAGAGGGCTGCTCTTCCTGCACCTGTGCATCTGTCCAATCACTGCACGGCCTTAGTAGGCAGCCCCACCCACCAGATAGAGGTACCTCTCGGCTTCCTGATCGCCCAGCTTTTAAGCAATCACCCCAGCACCTAAGGGAGAGCAGGGGTGATACTGAAACTGTAAGATCAGAGAAGGCTGAAAGGCAGGCAGTCAGGTTAAAAGGCTTCAGAACTCCACTGAGTCCAAGCCCAGGGGAGGACAGGGTGTGGTGTTCAAATTGTAGCCAGTACAATTTGCCCTTTCTTGGCAGGATACCCTCTCTTCAGAGTGGAGCAGCAAGATCTTGGTCTTGGTGGCCTCTGTGCAATGCCTGAGTGATTCAGACTACAGGGGCTTAGTGCTTAGTGCCGAGAAGCACAGAGGTACCCTGGGGACAACCTAGAAGAAGCCTCCTGGGGGTGATCATGACCACAGACCTGATCCTTTGACCAGACACATGAGCGGCAGGAGATCTGCTGCTCTATCCTACAATCTGTGGTCCTCTGAACCTCATCAAATTCACTAGGAAGACCTGCTAGAATCCAAGAATCTACAAGCTATAATAGTGCATCCTATCCAATCCCCGACCTGAGTTCCAAATTGGGACACAATGGGAACGGGAGATCTTTGGGGGGACCACTGAGACCCAGCATCCATCTCAAGACCCCACATAGCTTATGTTGAGCCACAATCCAGCAAGAGTATACTGACTATACACCAAAGCTCCCTCCTTAGCATTAGATCAAGAAGACACCAGGAACATTCAGTTAAAGACAACCAGGTGAGTAAAGGTCAGCAAAAGAACAGATCTGACAAAAGTCAGGGAAATATGAATCCAACAAAATGCAGCTATGTTAGTGTAGCAAGCCCTCACCATCACACCACAGCCGAAACACATGAAAATGATGACAAACTTATATTTTGGAAAGTGATAGAGTCCTTACAAGAAGAAATTAAAAAGGAAAGAATTTAGAGATTCCTCAATTTTACAAACAAAAGTAATGGAGGATACCATTAGATACCTCCAAGCCAACATGGCTCAACATGAACTGGAAAGAGAGAAGGCAATGAAAAATTTAAAAGTTTTGAAAGATTTTCAGACAAAGACAAGCAAATTGGTGTGGGAAACAATTAAAATGAATAAAATTATTCAAGACTTGATATTGGAAGTGGAAACAATAAAGAAAAAACAGAGATAATCCTGGAGGTGGAAAATCAAGGGAAGAGAACAGCAACTACAGACATGAGTATCAAAAATAGGATACAAGAGATGGACGACTGAATCTCAGGCACAAAAGATTCAATTGAACAATTCAGTACAACAACCAAAGAAAATGAGAAATCTAAAAAAGTTATCACCCACAACATCCAAGAAATCAAGGACTCAATGAAAAGATGGAACCTAAGAATTATTGGCATACTCTCAACTTCAAGGGTCCAGGAAACATCTTCAACAAAATCATAGAAGAAAACTTCCCAAACCTAACGGAGATGCATATAAAATTGCAAGAGACATACAGAACACCCAACAAAATAGACCAGAAAAGAAATTCCTCTTGCCACATAAAAATTGAAACTCCAAATATACAGAACAAAGAAAGAATGCTAAAAACCATAAGAAAAAAAGGTCAAGTAACATATAATGGCAGAACCATAAGAATTACACCTACCTTCTCCTCTGAAACTTTAAAAGCCAGAAGGGCCTGGGTAGATGTCCTACAAGCCCTAAGAGAACATATGTGCCTGGCCAGACTACTATACACAGCAAAACTTTCAACACAGATGGAGAAAGCAAGATATTACATGACAAAATCAAATTTAAACAATATCTACCTACAAATCCAGCCCTACAGAAGATCTTGAAGGAAAATTCCAACCGAGAGAAGATAACTACACCCAAGAAAATTGAGGAAGCAAAAAACTCCACTGCAGCTAAACCAAAAGAAACACACAACCAGAACCTACATCAAAATAACAGGAAATAAGAACCTTTGGTCATTAATATCCATCAACATCAATGGACTCAACTCCCCAGTAAAAAGACACAGGCTTAGAGAATAGATGCCTAAACATGACCCAATATTTTCCTGCACACAAGAAACACATCTCACTAACAAAGACAGTTTCTACCTCAGAGTAAAGGGCTGGGAAAAGGTTTTCCAAGCAAATGGATTAACTGAAGTTAATCAGAAAAGATAAGGAAGGGCACTACATACTTATTAAAGGAAAAATTCATCAAGACTATATCTCAATACTGAATATCTATGCACCAAATACAAGGGCACTCACATTTGTAAAGAAACTCTTCTAAAGCTTAAACCACACATTGATCCACACACATTAGTAGTGGGAGATTTAAATACACCACTCACAACAATGGACAGGTCATTAAGACAGAAAACAAACAAAGAAATAATGAGCCTAACGGAGGTCAAGAACCAAATGGATCTAACAGGTATCCACAGAATGTTTCACCAAAACACAAAAGGTTACATGTTCTTTTCAGCACCTCATGGAACCTCCTCTAAAATTGACCATATAATTGGACACAAAAGCAAGCCTCAACAGACACAAGAAAATTGAAATAACCCCTTGTATCTTATCAGATCACCATAATAAAGCTGGACTTCAAAAACAACAACAGAAAGCCTACACATTCATGAAAACTGAACAACTCTCTACTGAATGACTACTGGGTCAGGGAAGAAATGAAGAAGGAAATCAAAGACTGATGGTGTAGTGCTAAGCATTCTAAATGTTAATTAATTGGTCCTGCTTGCTGTCTGTTACTTACATTGACTCTGATTGGTTAAATAAAATCCCGAGGCCTGAGATTGGGCAAAGACCGAGAAAGGTGGGAATTCCTGAGATGAAAACAGGAAGCCTGAGCTCTAGACAGAGGATTAATTTATTCCATCCAGGAGCAGTAAGATGGAGACACACACCATGGGTTAGAAAAAAGAACCTCATTCCACTTGGCCAGGAACTTCGGCATAGCATAGAGAATGGCAGTCTAAGGGGATGTATGTATCTATGGGGTCATATTTGAGTAATAGAATTAAGAGCTAGGTTAGATGGGCTAGGATTTCACAATTCAGGCCAAGGCTTGTTAAAATCCACCTGGTGTCGGTGTGTACTCATTTATAATGTCTGGTTAAGAATTCATAACTGCCGAACCAATTAAATACAATATAAATACTGGTAAATATTTTAAAGCTATTTTTTGTACAAATGGTGCCCAATGTAACTTAATTAATTTTTTTCAACATACAGGGTCCATCTACGGCAATTAGAATCCATGCTTACAGCCTGAGAAGGCCCTGGTGAAAGCCGGTTTCCTAGACAAAGAGCAGGGAACCAAACCCAAATGCATTTCAAAAGTGCGGCTACCTTAACAAAAGCTGTTGCCTTGCAGCAAAGGTTGTGAGCTAAAGTTTAGCTCTATGTATGTACTAAAAAACTGGCAGCCTTCTAAACAGAACTTGAGAGTAGAATTAGCTGCCTAGATTAAAAATGGAGGAATTCATAATGCCTCAGTACATTTGGATTCCAAATGAGTTTGTTCCTTTTAGCATGCAAATGATTTTTACCCTGACAATTGTGGTTCTGTGTATCTTTTTTGAGAAAGTTCGGACTAGGATAGTCTTAATGGAAAGAATTTACAGATGGAATGCTAAATTGCCAACAATGATAGTGGAGGAAGGAGGGTGGCCCTTCCCAATAGATATATAATACAAATTTGATGGCAGCTGGAGCTAAGAGCTCCCTGGCTATGAGGTGCTTGTCAGCAGTTTTTCATATCAGCCTGCCAGTGAAATGCAGCCAAAACTAGATTCTAAGGACTAATGAACAAAGCTTTAATTGCAGCATGGTATGGCATGGTTAGACATGACAATGCTTTTGGAATGTTGATTTTTTGCTTGCTTTTTGTTTAGATGTCTTTGATTTTCCTATATTGGGAGACAGAAAGGTTATTTTTCTGGTTTGGCATTGTTAAAACATAAGAAATTTTGGAAGATTTTGGGCAGATTTCAAATTGTCACTACAGTTCAAAGTTGCTCTCTGGGCTACAGAGTTACTAAAATCTGGGATTTAAGTGAAATATTTGCACAGGGTGGTACTGGCACACTCCTTTAATCCTTTAATCCCATCACACTAGAGGAAGAAACAGGCAGATCTCTGGATTCTAGACCAGCCTGCTTTAAACAATGAAGGCTGAGTGAGAAACCTGCTGAGAAGATAAGACTGCTTGCTAAAGACAGTCTAGAATTCAAAAAAAGACACATTTTTCTTTTGATGTTAAGGTTAATAGTGTTTTCACGGATCTAATGGATAAATGCACATAATCTTAAATTTGCGTAAAGAGAAAGGAGTCACAAACTGGTTTCAAGAGGCATTTTGCCCCTAAAAGAGTTCTGTTAATTGCTGGATGTGGTGGTGCACGCCTTTAATCCCAACACTTGGGAGACAAAGACAGGTGGATACCTGACCTTTAACAAGGTCAGGCTGGTCTACAAAGTAAGTCCAGGATAAGGATACACAGAGAAAAGGAGAGAGAGAGAGAGAGAGAGAGAGAGAGAGAGAGAGAGAGAGAGAGATTCTGTTAACCAATGTAAGGACCCAGAGTTAGGCTAGGGAAGAACATGCAAACAGCATGACTCCCACAACCAACAGTTAAGAAAAGCTAACATAAAATAGCATATCATACTATTTTACACCAATCTCCTTAAGAATGGGTTTCCATGGGAGAATTGGAATTCAAACTAATACAAAATGGTTTAATTAATGTTATTGTTTAATAAGGGTAAAACAATAATTTAACTTCATACCTTGATCTCAAAACTTGGGAGACAAGGAAAAAGCAGTTTCCTTGTGTGTTCAAGGCCAATCTAAATCTACAAAGCTCTACAGAGCAAATCAAGACAGCCCAAGCTACAAAGAGAAACCCTGTCTCAATAAGGATACATATATCAACAGAAATTAAATCTCCAAGGAAAGGAGAAATATATAAATGAATACCTTTGTTCCCAAAACATGGGACACAAAGATAGAGACAGATTGGTTCCTTTTGAGTTTGAGGCCAACCTAATCTACAAAAAGCCAGAACAATACAGAATAAACCTGTTTTAATCAATTAATAAATGTATGCCAACTGTAGAGGAGAATACTTAAACTCCATACAGTTGTATGCTATATTTTCAATTTAAAATAGGTTTTATATATATATATATATATATATATATAATGCTAGTACATGTCATATTTTTATGACATGAATGGAGACTTACAAATGTCTTTCTTCTGTTCAAAGAATAGAAGATATTCCTTAACTGATTTGTGCATCCTTCATATCGAAGGCATTTTGGTAATTGCAGAACTATATGTTACCTGTAAGAAATTATATATTTTCAGAACAACAGGACCTAAGTCCAAAGAAGACAAGACAAGTAACTCAAATGATCCAGCCTCATAGACTGCCTCAATAGCTGTTTCCTCCAAAATCTGCATCCAGAACAACTTCAAACAGCTTGCTGAGATGGCCCAGCCTCAAAGACTGTTCTGGACATGACTTCAATAAAGCCCTGAACTTTCCTACCAAAGTCCAGCTTTGAACTACAAATTGCTCAGAACATTCAAATTGCTGAGCACATAGACTGGAAAACTAATGTTACAATTTACTTGCTTATCCATTTTTTTTCATTATATTGGGCCCCCTCAACAGGTTTTGTGCATCCTATTTCAGCAGGAAGAAGTTTTAAGAGAGTGACGTCCCATTCCCAAAAAGTGGGGTGGATGATAGATGTTGTTTAGGGGGATATAACTGTCATAAGAGAAGGAACCATTTGTTGGACTGAAAGGGGGGAGCTGTTGGGGGGAAGAGGGTGGAAGGATGGGACAGGAGGGGGGAGTAGGGAAGGGATTGTGACTGAGATGTAACTTGAAGAAATAAAAAAATGAAGTATAAAAAAAGATATAAGAATAGATTATTGAATCTGCTCTGAAACTCGAAACTATTGTTATTCTTTAACTAAGGTTATTTTTTGATACATTGGTATAGAATTGTGTATATTGAAACAAAAATAAGGTTAAATTTTGACTCATTAGTATAGAATTTTATATTTTGACAAATAATATGTATATTTCAACTCTTATATAAGGTATTGTGCCTATACATCTCATTTAAAAGTATAGGTTTACTTCCGATCTTTTTATGGGTTGCTATTGCAATCTATTTCGGAGTCTGGATAATACAAGTTGACTGGCTAGTTGAGCTTCTCGTCATGTCAAATACTAGTCTTAATTTATCACAAAATAGACTTAATAGGTTAATCAGATAGTAAATGATTAAAAATATACAGTTTGTTTGTTCATACATAGAATATAGATGATACATAGATTTATAAATAAAGTAGTAGATGTCTTCAAAACCTTCAGAGGCATACAGAAAACGGCATTTAAAGATGTTTTTATTATTTTAAGAATTGCTTGACTTAAGACAGTCAGCTCCTGACACCTCCCGTTTGACTTGGAAGAAGACAATAGCATCTAAAAGAAATCTCCCATCAGGAGAAAATTCCTAGTGGGCAAAAATGCCCCTGCTCTCTCAACAGACTATATACAGTCCAAAGATGCACCAGAGCTTAAATGCAGGTAATTTGATGTCCTGATTCTGCAGAGATAGAATGGGAAAATCATTATTTCCTGCTGCACAATTTAGTCTGTGAAAAATGCTTGGCCAGAAGGCTAAAGATGATGCTCTAACAATATCAAGAGATATTTGGAACTGTCTAGTCAACAAACTATCATATTTGTTTTTGGAAGCTGCTCTCCTCTGCTTCCAACTCACTCAAATAATAACTTTATTCCTTCTTATGTCTTTGATGGGTTCAAAGGCATAATAGTTATAAAATTTCAATTGAACTTGAGTTTTTTAGGATTTAAAGGATACTTTCAAGTCTAAATAAAAATTTTAGGTTTATAAATATATGACATGGTAGAAATTATTTAGGTTCAGAACTTTAAACATACCTAGATAGATTTTTTTTTCTTCAAGATTGCCTGATACAAATAGGTTAAACATTATGTGCATAATTTTTATATATAGTTTTCTTGATTGTTTCATATTTTTTATTATTGATTTTACTATATGAATTAAAAATTTTAGCCTTTTTATTAGACAAAAGGAGGGAATTGATGGTGTAGTGTTAAGCATTCTAAATGTTAATTAATTGGTTCTTCTTGCTGTATGTTACTTACATTGACTCTGATTGGTTAAATAGAATGATAAGGCCTGAGATTTGGCAAAGACTGAGAAACGTGGGACTTCCTGAGATGAAAACAGGAATCTTGAGCTCTAGATGGAGGATTTATTTATTCCAGCCAGGAGCAGGAAGACAGAGACACACACCATGGGTTAGAAAAAAGAACCTCATTCCACATGGCCAGGAACTTTGGCATGACATGGAGAATGGCATTTTAAGGGGATGTATGTATCTATAGGGTCATATTTGGGTAATAGAATTAAGAGCTAGGTTAGATGGGCTAGGATTGCACAATTCAGGCCAAGGCTTGTTAAAATCCACCTGGTGTCTGTATGTACTCATTTGCAATGTCTGGTTAAGAATTCATAACTGCCGAACCAATTAAATATAATATAAATACTGGTAAATAATTTAGAGCTATTTTTTGTACAAATGGTGCCCAATGTAATTTAACTAATTTTTTTCTACATATGGCACCCAGGCCATATCTAATAATCTAAATACTTGTTAAACAATTTAATTAATTATTTATACAAGTGGCACCCAACATCATTTAATTAATTATTTTTTTACAAAAGACTTCTTAAAATCCAATGAAAACCAAGTCACAACATACCCAAACCTATGGGACACAATGAAAACAGTGCTATGAGGAAAGTTCATAGCACTAAGTGCCTTCAAAAAGAAAATTGTGACAGCTCATATTAGCGAATTAACAGCAGAACTGGAAGAACTGGGGAAAAAAAAGTAACAAAAACACCCAAAAGGAGAAGGCAAGAAATCATCAAACTTAGGGCTGAAATTAAGAACTTCAAAACAAAAACACCAGTACAAAGAATCAATAAAACCAAGATTTGGTTCTTTGAAAAAACATCAAAATAGAGAAACCCTTAGACAAATTAGCTAAAAGGCAGAAGGAAAAAAAACCAAATCAACAAAATCAGAAATGGAAAGGGAGAAATAACAACAGACATTGAGGAAATCTAGAGAAACTTTAGGTCCTATTTAAAAATCTGTACTCCACCAAATTTGAAAACCTAAGCGAAATGGACAATTTTCTTGATAGATTCCACCTACCAAAGTTAATTCAAGATCAGGTTAACATATTAAACAGCCCTACAACCCCTAAGGAAATAGAAATACTCATTAAAAATCTCCCAACCAAAAAAAGCCAGGGCCAGATTGTTTCAGCACAGAATTCTACCCAGACCTTCAAAGAAGAGCTAATACCAATACTCTTCAAACTCTTCCACAAAATATAAACAGAATGAACACTTCCAAACTCATTCTGTGAGGCCATAGTCACCCTGATTCCTAAACCACACGCAAACCCAACAAAGAAAGAACTTTAGGCCAATTTCTTTCATGAACACAGATGCAAAATTACTTAGTAAAATACTGGCAAACTGAATCCAAGAGCACATTAAAAGGGTCATACACCATGATCAAGTAGGCTTCACCCCAGTAATGCAGGGATGGTTCAACATATGAAAATCCATCAACATAACTCACCATATAAACAAACTGAAAGAAAACAAAAAACACATGATTATCTCGCTAGATGCATAAAAAGCATTTGACAAAATCCAACACCCCATCATGCTAAAAGTTCTGGAGAGAACGAGCATACAAAGATCATACCTAGAAATAAAAAAGGTAATATACAGCAAGCCAGTAGGCAGCATCAAATTAAGTGGAGAGAAACCTAAAATGTTTCCTCTAAACTCAGGAACAAGACAAAGATACCCAATTTGTCCATATCTCTTCCACATATTAATTGAAGTTTTTGCTAGAGCAATAAGAAAAATAAAGCAGATCAAGGGGATACAAATTGGAAATGAAGAAGTCAAACTCTCCCTATTTGTAGACAATATGATAGTAGATATAAATTACCCAAAAATTCCACCAGAGAATCTTACAGTTGATAAACAACTTCAGCAAGGTGGCTGGATACAAAATTTATTCAAAAAAATCAGAAGCACTTATTTATACAAAAAATAAATGAGCTGCGAAAGAAATCAGGAAAACAACACCTTTCACAATAGCCACAAACAATATAAAATACCTGGGGGTAACTCAAACCAAGCAAGTGAAATAAGTGTATGACAAGAACTTCAAGTCCTTGAAGAAAGAAATTGAAGAGGACATCAGAAGATGGAAAGATCTCCCATGCTCATGGATAGGTAGGATCAACATAATAAAAATGGCCATCCTGCCAAAAGCAATATACAGATTCAATGCAATTCCTATCAAAATACCACCACAGTTCATTATAGACCTGAAATAAATATTCTCAACTTTATATGGAATAACAAAAAACCCAAAATAGCTAAATCAATCCTGTACAATAAAAAAAACATCTGGAGGTATCACCATCCCAGATTTCAAGCTGTACTACAGAGCAATAGAAATAAAAACAGAATGCTACTTGTATAGAAACAGACCAGTGGATCAATGGAATCGAATTGAAGACCCAGCAATGAACCCACACAGTTACTGTCACTTAATTTTTGACAAAGAAGCCAAAACTGCACAATGGAAAAAGGACAGCATCTTCAACAAATGGTGCTGGTCCAACTGGATGTCGACATGCAAAAGAATGAAATTAGACCCACACTTATCACCTTGTACAAAACTTAAGTCCAAGTGGATCAAAGACCTTAACATAGGCCTGACACACTAAATCTATTAGAAAGGAAAGTAGGAAAAACCCTTGAACTCATTTGCACAGAACAGAACACCAACAGTGCAGGAACTAAGAGCAACAATGAATAAATAGGACCTCATGAAACTGAAAATTTTCTCTAAGGCAAAAGCTACTGTAATTCGAACAAAATGGCAACCTAGAGATTGAGAAATGATCTTCACCAACTCCACATCTGACAGAGGGCTAATATCCAAAATTTACAAAGAACTCAAGAAAGTAAATGCTAAGAAACCAAATAATCCAACTAAAAAACGCAGATTAGAGCTAAAGAGAGAATTCACAAAAGAGGAATGCCTAATTGATGAGAGACCCTTGAAGAAATGCTCAGCATCCTTAATCATCAGAGAAATGCAACTCAAGACAACTCTGAGATTCCATCTCACACCTGTCAGAATGGCTAAAATCAAAAACTCAAATGACAGCATATGCTGGTGGGGTTGTTGAGAAAGGGGAACACTCCTCCATTGCTGGTGGGAGTACAAGCTTGTACAACCACCATGGAAATCAGTCTGGAGATATCTTAGAAAACATGGAATAACTCTACCTCAAGATTGAGCCATATCATTTCTGAGTATACATCCAAATGATTCCTCACCAAACCACAAGGTCATTTCTTCATCTATGTTTATAGCAGCTTTATTTATAGTAGCTAGGAACTGGAAACAACCCAGATGTCCCTCAACAAAAGAGTGGATAAAAAAGCCAAACAAACAAACAAAACCAAAAAACATCTGTCGTACATCTACACAATGGAATACTACTCAGACATCAGAAACCACAACATCATGAAATTTGCAGCCAAATGGATGGAACTGGAGAAGCTCATCCTCAGTGATCTAACCCCGACTCAGAAGGATGCACATGGAATGTATTTACTTATAATTGGATTTTAGCCATATGATACTGGACAACTATACTACAACCAATGCACCAAAGAGAACAGATACATAGACTTTGTTACCTTCAATGAAACAGTTTGCCCTAGTGGTGCTGACTTGTAGGCCTGCAGTGTATGAGGAGGCTCTTGGCCCTCATATGACTGCTGAACTGGGGTGGAAGACTGATATTTAGGGACACTCCACTCTGGAGGAGTGGGATGGAAGGGATAGGGGGTAGAGGGTGGGAGTGCAGGACTGGGAAGGGTGGAAAGAAGGCACTGTGTTAGAGATGTAACCTGTAATAATAAATAAACATAAAAAATATTGACCAATGATATGAAAAAAACAGAGTTGATGATTGCTATAGTGATAAGAACCATCCTTATTTGAAAATATTATTGTAAGAGTAAGAATTGTATATTTTTAGCAAAAGACATTAAAAAAATGCTAAATACAGCCAAGCAATGAAGCAGTTAAGAATCCCTTAGAGTTTTCTGTCTTCAGTTTGTCTTTGCATCAGTTCAAGTCTCCAGCATGGTGCTGTTTTCTCATCTAAGGAAAGGTGATGGAAGCCCTGGCTAACTCTCAAGACAATTCAAGTGAATGAGCCTGTTGACCAGGGCTTTTCCAATCATAATGGACACCTTTGGAAGTTGTCCTGTTTGAGACTGTTACTTAAGGTACAAAGTCAGGCAAGTCCAGGGAAAATTGGCTTCTATATAATTTGAACTTGAAGAGTGCTAGAGGACAGAGTGTATTGTCTGCCTATATGTAGACATAGCAAAGCTATTTTCATTCACAGTCCTGGCAGAAGGCCTATGGTAACTGCTCTGTGTGTCTGGTTACAATTATTTCACTATAGGGAATAGTCCAGGACAGTACATCCCTACCCTGTCTGCTCAGCCTCAAGTTGAAATGTGTTGCTCTGCTGCTTTTAACCCCACAAACCTTCTCAACTCTCTTTCTTGATTGCCTTTTAATTTACTCATCTTTCTTATGCTGGAAACCTCAGCTGAATTCCAAGTGTGAATACCAGAAAGGGTGCATGCAATGCCTAGTCCCTTGTCCTCGTGAGTGCACAGAATCTGGGCACATGTGCCTATATGTCTCACTGCATGTGGATTTTCTAAGTTCCAAGTGAAGTAAAACTCTGCTCAAAAAAAAAATTTATATAAAAAATATTTCAAAAAGAGAGATAGCTCAGTAGTTAAAATACCCTGCTTCTCTTCCAGAGAAACTGAATTCAGTTTCTATCACTGACTTCATGTGGTTTATACTTTGTGTTCTAGGGGATCTAGTGCATTCTTCTGGCCATTGAAGGAAGTACACAAAAATGGCATGCATATATACAAACATGTGTTTTATTTATGTAAAACTGTGTTAACTAAAAAAAAAAAAATTTCAGGCAAAACCTATATAGTATGTACCTCTCATCAGGGTTAGAAAACATGTATAAAGTAAGACCCAAGAAAGGAAATTAACATTTATAATTTGTATGAAAACTGGTGTGAACTCCCTGGGAAGTTAATGAGACACATGTGTAACAATGGATTTCCATAATGCATCCTGTATACTGTAGTATACTCCCTCTTGCTGGGATATCTGATTGTGTCAACTCAACTATGGCACTTAGGGAAAGGGGTTTAAAAATATTCTAAAAATATGATTGAAAACTTTGATCCAATTATGCAATTGTCTAAGATGAACAAAGGAAAGCCAAGGAAACAAAAGTTAACATATTTGAACCAGCCCTGTTGACAAAGGTCTCCATTGGTATATCCCAGGGCTGTCAGATCTTGTCTTCCTAGGACACATGGCAAACACCAAAATCTTCCTTTTTATTGAGGTTTTCCTCCCAAATAAAATAAAATGGACTTTCCTTACCCTGGGTAAGGAAGAAGTTAAGTTTAATGAACATAAAATGAATTCATAGATGCATGCAAATTCTGTTTCTAAGTGTGCCTATCATCCAAAATGCTAACCATACTCCAATGGGACATCTGGATATAATCATTGCAATGGATTGATTCAGTTGGTGAAGGTGGAGAATTCTCACGTTGATTGGAGAGCTATTTCTAAGAGAAATTAAGAAGAATCCACTATCATAAAGACCTTCAGAAAGACAGGCCTGGGAACCCCAAGATACGACTTTAAGATTCCTAGAAACAGTATCCAGGAGCATGGAAATGAATCTTCTGTACATGGAAGCAATCCTAGGACCAACAGGGATAAGGAGTTTTATTAACCATGTCATCAAGTAATCTTGTGATGTTTGAAGGGGCAGAGAATGCTGTAGAAAGGAGGAATTAAAAGTGAAATGAGATCCATACAGCTACAAATAATTGCTCACCCCTCTGTGTGTGTGTGTGTGTGTGTGTGTGTGTGTGTGTATGTGTATGTGTGTGTGTGAATACTTACATGCTTACACATGTGTGTGCATATCTGCATTCTCATGCAGGTATATGTAGGTAAAAGCCAGTGATCAGCCTTGTGTTTTGTGACTTAGGCAATGCTCATTTTATTCTTGAAGTCAGAGTCTCCAGTGAACCCAAGTTTTTTTCCTTTTTTCATCTCTCCATGCCTGGAATTGCAATCTTAGAAAAGAAGACTAGGGGATTTTGCAAGGATGCTAGTTTACTAACTCAAGATCTCAAGAAAGTACAGTCAAACACTTTATTGACTGAGCTATCTCCCAAGGCTTAATTGTGAAATTTCTGCTTTCTTCCTTAATAGCTAGATAATCAATATTTATAGAGACATTGTTTTTATAAGTACTGTTCAAGTGAGTGCAAAGTGAAAAGCCACATTACCTGCAATCCCGGAAATCTAGTCCGGAAGACAATTTACATGCTAATGAAAACACTTAAAGTGTGATTCTTCAGTCATCATTTTTCAAGGCTATTTTTGAGGAAATGAATCTTGCGTATGAATTTATATTTAATTAACAGTGTTCTTTAGTTGTGCTATTTTCTATGTTTTTCAGACATTATTTGTGGGCAACAGATTTCATGCATCAAATAATGTTTTTCAATCACTGTAAAGTCTTGTGCCTCATGCTTTTCCATTTAGGGAATCACAGAAATAATTTAGCTAAGTTGTAAAGAAGAGAGATTTTGTCATTTCTAATGCTTCAAAAACAGTTTTGTAACCAAAAACCTTGAATGAAACCAAGATGGAATAAAAGATATTAAAGTCAGATGGCTTTCAAGCCACTGGAAGATGCTGCACATGCAGGGTACAGAGAGAAAACTGTCATTTACAGTTTAACTTATTTGTGGATCCTGAATGCAACATGACCAACTTTCCACATAAAATATGCCCACTGGTGTCATACTGGCAAGTCTGTTATAGGGTTAAAAATGCTCTGTGGTTGAGTCTGAGGCCTGCTCAAAAGGAAAATTCACATTTGTTACTCTAAACCTGGTAAAGAGCCTGCAACTAAGGAGGCCCTAATGGGGAAGCCATTGCTCTTTTGCTAAATTAACATATGTAGATGAAAACACCCTCTGAATAATTGTATTAGATAGCAAATTAGTGCTGCTATCAACTTTGTTCTGGAAGTTTCTTCTTCTAGTGAGCAGCACAAAATGAAGAGAATTATAATTTATCACAATGTTGGGAATACTTGACTGTTGAATATTCATACTTAACGGGAACAAGGGTCTCACACTCTCCAATGTTCAGAGAACATTCCAGGATATGTGGAAAATTGAAGGACTGAAGGAATTGTTGTACTTTTACAGGATACTGTTCAAGACCTGCACAGTACGTATTGGACTTGTCATCATTCCGACTCTGGAGGAAGAGGGAGTTCATGAGGCACAACCTGTGCCTGAGGATTTATGTACGGGTGATTATTGGTTTCTGAGGGACGAAGAAACATTGTTTTTTAGTGGTATAGCCACTAGTAAGGTGTCCATACACCAGTAAATAACCCTTCATAGTTGCTTCTTTACTCAAACCTAATGAAATCCTGTATGTTAAAAAAGAAAATAGAAAGAGAAAGAAAGAAAGAAAAAGAAAAAAAAGATAGAAAGAAAGGTAAAAAGAAACAAACATTTAAGTAGAAAGGGCGTTGTTGGGAAGTACACAAGTGTTATAGGCAATGAGAAGTGACAACAAAAATAATAGGGTTGAATTTGATCAAAATACATTCTGCAAATATATGAAAATCTCATAATTCAAATCATTAGTATGTGGACTTTCTTCAGAACCACAAGCACAGAAGAGCCATGTGGTCACACACATCACCTGCAGTTACTGTGATGGTTGAAATGCCTCACAATATATATGGAGAAGATCCAAATATGGAGGAAAATATATAAAAGTTTATATATGTGAAAATATATAAAAATATTTGGAGACCCACTCATTTACACACTCAAGAGTTCCATGTAAATATTAACCTGAAATCTATAAATTATATGCAGAGAAACCAGTAAAGACACCTATATGCCCTATGATTGCTACTTTAGTCTCCATGAGTTCACGAGCCTTACTGAGTTGATTAAGAGGACCTATTCTCCAGATGTCCTTCATTCCTGTTGCCTCTTACACTGTTTCCACCACCACTTCCTTAGGGTTCCCTGAGCTCTGAGAGGAGAAATTTGATGGAGGTAACCAATTTAGCGTTGTGTTTCCCAAGGTCTCTTGTTGGGTGATCTAAAAGCTGATTGTATTTTGTTGCTAATTACTTGCCCCAGGATCTAGTTGCCACCCAGACAAGAAAATGTTTGATGGCATCCTGCCACATGTCCTACAATTATAATAATGGACTAAACCTCTGAACTATAAGTCAGCCCCAATTAAATATTTTTCTTTATGAGTTGCTGTGGTCATGATGTCTTTTTATAGTAATAAGCCAAAAGTAAGACAGGCTCTCTGCATTTGTTTCCATCTAGTGTGTGAGGAAGCCTCTTTGATGATGGCTGAATAAGTCACCATTCTATTAGTATAGCAGACTATCATTAGCAGTTATTTTGTTGATACTTTCTATTTTTTATTATTTTTTTTTTTTACAACCAGTAGTATTTGGTTTTAATCTTGGTCTCTGGGATATCTACTGTCTGGTTCTTGGTCACTCAAACACTGCTAGGTATGGGGTCAATTTCCAGGTGTGGGCCATAAGTCAAATCAGTTTTGATTTATTTGGATACTTCCACAAGTCTGTGCCATCATAGCCATACCATATATTGCAAGTAGGACATATTGTAGGTCAATGCTTTGTGTCTGGCTTGGTGTTTATGTTTCTGTTTTGGTAGTCTGCAGAGTATCTTTCTGCAACATAAACACTAGACCATAGGGATGAAGGTTCCATTTAGGTTCCAGTTAAACTTCTCCACATTCAATGAGTTCTGTGGGTGTTGTGAGCAATGGGATCCTATAGTCAGTTTTCAGAGAGAAGTTCATTGTCTTAGCAACAACCTAGGTTTTTTGGGTACTTCCATGGGACCCTTTTGGTCAGCCAGATAATTGAAACCTAGTCTCACTATTGAAAGCCTCTTTCTTGACAAGAGATGGCCAGTTGGAACTCAATCATCCCCGTTACTAGGGGACTTCATTAGGATCACCTTTATATATTTTAGGGAGTTTCTACTCCACTTGGTTTCCATACCCTCACTCAAATAGCCCTTATTTCTAGATGTCTATCCCAGCCTTCCTCCCTCAACCTTATTTTTCCTTGCCTTCCCAACTTTATCCTCATATTTGCATCCCAACCCATCTCTAGTCCATCAATGAAATCTTCCCCTTCCAGGATGATTCATGTGTCCTCCCACCCTCACAAGTCCCTTCCTTTATACCACTAATTCTTAACCTTTCTAATGCTGAAACCCTTTAATACAGTCCCTCATGTTGTAGAGACCTCCTACCATAAGTTATTTGGTTTGCTATTCCATAACTGTAATTTTGCTACTTTATGAACCACATACTTACTTGTGTTGTAGAGACTTCCTAAAATAAATTATTTGTGCTTCTACTTCATAACTGTAGTTTTGCTACTGTTATGAATTACAATGTAAATATCTGTGTTTTCTCAGGTAACCTTTATGAAAGGGTCATTCAACAACCAAAATGGTCATGAATCACACAGGTTGAGAACCAAAATCTCTTACCAAAATCTGAGGCAAAACATACCTTTCATTGTTTCTTTATTTTAGTCAGGTTATTTGTCTCATGAAATTTCAAAATGACTAGTGTGAATATCCATGAGAAATATGAAGAAAAATATAAAAGCTGGAACACACCACTTGACTTTGAGACTTTTGAACAGCAATTTATAATATGAAGTGTTAGTCTAAATCATAAATAAATGAATCAATCAAAAAGAAAGCACAGAAATAGACTTAGATAAATATAGAAAATGAAAACAATTAGCTAAATTGGTTTTACAAAATGAAAAGAGAAATTAATAAAGAAAGGGTAGGCTCATTAACAGATTACAGAGATTGAGAGATTGGTGAAAGCCTTGGGAGACTAAAGTCTCCAATATTTGTAAGACAGAGCACCAGAGAAAAAGAAGCTGCCCACCATAGAAAATCTTCAGAGGATTCTCCTAAAATATTCTATAGGATCCTTCCAATAAAGTGAATGGAAGACACTGATCAGTGTTGGGAGGACAAACTAAGAATTAGGGGGGACCTATCTGCCTTCTGCACAAGGCTGGGAACAATCCCTGTTCCCAACAGCAAAAACAGAGAGTCATAGATGATGGTCACTAATTGGTGTTCAGTGTTATTCAGCTCATATTTGATAGTGCCACTTGAAGTCCAAAAATAGAAGGGCAGAACCATTTGCTAATGACAAAACTTCACACTAAAGTGTGCTCTAGATTAGATAAAGGGTGATGGAGCGAACATTCAAGTTGCCTGAAATTCAGAGTCTGACATTATTGCAAATGCCCAGAGTGCTATCAAGATAGTTGAGTTGACTTCAGTTTATGGAACATCTCTCCCAAGAACATCAAAGCACACACTCAAGTACTGATATTATATTTATTAAGGCAGAAAATGTTCTAGGACAACAACTCCATTTTCACAAAAGCAAACCAAAAAAAGTTTTAAGTCTTAAAAGATACACTCCTTAGCCTTAATGAAATTAAATTAGGTATACATAACAGAGAGATTTCTAGAAAGCTCCTCAACATATTGTGAGAAATAACATATTGTGCTATTACCCATAAAATAAAAGGAAATCAAAAGAAAAATTAAAATAAATTTTCAATGGCTTAAAGGTGAAAATATCAAATCAAAGATTGTGGGTTGCTGCTCTTTCAGTTCAATGGACAATTGCGCTTCATGAGATTATGTTAGACAACAAAAAATTCTCAGTTTTTACTGTAAAAAATATCAGAAGGGCTTGTAAGATGGCTCATCAGGTAAGTCACCTGCCTCCAAGCCTGAAGACCTTAGTTCAGACCTTGGGATCCACAAAGTAGAAGAAAAGAATGGACACCTCTGAACTCCTCATTTACATTCATGCAGAGGGTATTTCTCTCTCTCTCTCTCTCTCTCTCTCTCTCTCTC
>CAJQZJ010036566.1:25062-52627 GCA_907164525.1 Lophiomys imhausi
TCTCTCTCTCTCTCTCTCTCTCTCTCTCTCTCTCCTCTCTCCTCTCTCTGTGTGTATGTGTGTGTATTTCTCTTTCTCTCTCTTAGTAGTTTTAATAAAAATCTAAGAAAAGGCTAGCTTAAGAAATCTAATTTATAAAAATCATAAAAAGAAACACTAAATATCACAACAGAAATCATTGAAATGAAAGTGGAAAACTTGAAGAGAAAAATCAAATAAAGAGCAAGTTAGACCTTTGAAACACAGATACAACACAGGTGATCAATAAATGAGAAAATATAATTGCAGACTCAAAAGCTATTAATAATTAAGGATAGTTAAACAATGGTATAGATAACTTTTGACTGGAAAATAGAGAATTCGGATGAAATGTAAAAAATTTCCTTATTCTGGGTTAATTCACTCAGGATGAGCTTCTGTAGCTCCATCCACTTGGTTGCAAATTGCATGATTTCATTGTTTCTGATAGCTGAGTAGTATTCCATCATGTAGATGTAGCACAGTTTTTTTAATCCATTCTTCTGTTGAGGGACATCTGGGTTGTTTCCAGTTTCTAGCTATTACAAATATGCTATGAACATAGATGAGGACACTTTCTTTTGATTCGGTGAGAATCATTTGGATGTATATGCAAAAGTGGTATGGCTGTGTCCCGAGGAAGAGATATTCCAAGTTTTCTAATATATCACCAGACTGTACTCCACAGTGGTTGCACAAGCATGGCATCTATTCACTTATAGTCGGATTTTAGCCATGTAGTACAAGATACTACAACCAATGCACCAAAGGAAACAGGAAGATAGACTTTGTTTCCTATCAATGAGACACTTTGCCCTAGTAGTGCTGCCTTGTTGGCCTCTAGTGTATGAGGAGGCTCTTGGTCCTTATATGACTGCTGAACTGGGGTGGGGGACTGTTATGTAGGGACACTCCACATCAGAGGATTGGGATGGAAGGGATAGGGGGTAGAGAGTGGGAGGGTGGGACTGGGAGGGGTGGAAAGAGGACACTGTGATGGAGATGTAACCTGAAGTAATAAATAAATATTTAAAAAATCTTTCCTTAGTAAAAGAGACCAAAGTATCAAAGTACCTTAAGAAGAACAGGTAGAGCAAGTAGCACTGTGACTATTAAGTGTATGTTAAAAACCATTTCCAAAGCAAACTGTTGATAGTAACAAACAATAACAGAAGAAAAATTATAAATTGTACATAATATTTGTTTTTCATATATATATACACATACAGCAAGATGAGGGTCAGAAAATAATTCCTACATATTTTGAAACAAGAAACGACTTCAAAGCAGGGAAAACAAAGAAATAATTTTTCTCCTGAACATAGAAAAAATTATAAAAATGGAAAACATTATGAAGAAAACTTATCAATATTTAGGCAGAATCAGATATTAAGTATGGTTTAATTTCAAGCAAACACAGTCTCACATTGTGACAGAACTCTCATAAATGTATCAATTGGAGGTGGGCATTTTTATATCCACAGGTAAGTGTTTCTATTCTTTATTCTTATCTCCTTAAAATGTCAAATCTTAGGAAATCTGTGCTTTCAGGTCTTGCTGCTTCACTTGCAAGGACAACCCTTTTCTGACCTGTCTCTCATGTTTCATCCTTCTTTTTCTCAGCACTGTGGAGTGACTCTCTCTACTAATGCCAGCCTTCCACTCAGATGTAATGTTAAATTATTTCTTCTAACATTTTCTAATACCAAACTTCCAATTCATCAGAAAATCATAATTTCTCCACCTTCAAACTCTTGTTATAGTCTCACTACTCCTCTGTGTCTCTTTCAGAGATGAAACTAGATGCTTAATATTCTTATCTATATTTTATGCTTGTCTCCCTCAAGTCAATTCTAGAAGCAGGCAGTGATTCTGTTGAAATAAAGGGAGTTGTGATAACACTTAACCAGCAGTTTCCCACAGAGACTGTCAATATATTGTTGTCTGTCTAAGACTTCCAGTGACAGAATGTGTATACTTTCTTAGTTCAAGTGTAACAGTGACTTTTCTGTTGTTAGGATGATATACCCTGTTCAAAAAGTAACTTTGCTAAGCAAGGGTTTATTTTGACTCATAACTCTAGAAGGGATATACTACATCACAATGGAGAAGGTACAACAACATGATGTGAGGTTGGCCAATCACATTTTCTATATTTATAGGAAGGAGAGAGAAAAAGAGAACATTAGTGGTGCCAAGAAAGAAAATTTCAAAATAAACACCGAGTAATACACATGGTGTGCCAAGACTTTGCCCATTAAAAATTCCATAACCTTCCCCAAGGGGTCAAGCATGGGAGCCTGTAAAGGATATTTCATAATCAAAAGTACGTTTCGTGGTTGAAAACAGAGTGGCACATAGCCCTAGACTATGTAAGTAAGTGAGAAGGGAAACACAGAGATTTTCATGAAAACATACTCACTGAACAGTCTAGCATTTTGCCATTCTGGCTAAAACTTCCTTGAGAAAATACTTAATATGCAAATAATATATCTCAAGGATTTAATGAGACTAGATGTCATGTGATGAAAGTCGATTACCTCCCTGTAGAATATATGATTGTCCAATATGCATTTAATCCATGTTAAGTACTTTTGAATAGCTGTCAAATGTATAAAGTCCTACATTCATAAGGCAGCTGCAATATTCCCACTGGGAGATGATCCTCAAGCAAAGAGGTAAAGAGAAAGAGAAAGAAGAACAAATTACTCTCTGAGCCTCTCATTCTCTATTTGGGATAAGGAGATTAAACAGAGTCCTAAGCAGGTATAAACTCATCACATTACATCACAAGGTACTGGCTTAAAAATAGCAAACACAGAAAAACCCAAAACTATTAACTTGAGTCTGCACTAAAGATCAACTTTAAACCTCACAACAGGGAAATTATTTAACATATTGAAAGAAATACATTTTGTCTTTGACCCTTTCATTCTTCATTTCCTCTACTTATTTTTAGCCTTTGCATTAAGCCTTCCTATTTTTGAATATGATTAATCAGCAGCAGGGAAACAATTTTCTTCTAGACTGAAGTTTCCTGGAATTTAATCCTCTCAGCTTGACAAAAGATTACATATATGTGATTTGCAAAATTTTTAGTGGGATTTACATAACAGATTGCCATTCAGTTTTTTAACCACATCAGAGTTAGGGTAGGGAGAGATGAGATGGTTTGATGTTTAAGAAGACTTCCTGGTTTGGAAGAGGACTTAGGTTCATTTCTCAGCACCCACATCAGGGATATCACAGCCACTCCTGGGGATTCTATGCCACCTTACATTTCACATACACATAGCAATAGTACAATTATGTTATGTTACCTTGATCACACAGATGATGTCACTGGATTAATTCTAATAAATATCAAAATAAATAGGCAATAACTAAGGAGACAGTTCACAGGGTAATAGTGCCTCCTCTGCAAGCATGAGGATCTTAATTCAAATCCAAGGCACTCATGTAAAGTGCTGGACATGGCTATGCCTGCCTAGAACCCCAGCACCATGGGGAAGAGAGGATCCCAAGGGTTCTCCTGCCAGACAGCCTTGTTGACAGAATGAGGTAATGGTTCCATGAGAGACCCTGTCTTAACACAATAGGCTTGAAAATAGTAAAGGTGGACACATATGATCTCTGCATATGTGTACATGGGGCATACATCCACACATTCACATGCATTACACATGTACACACACACACATACACACACAAATTCACCCCATACACATGTACACATACAAAATTGCAGATATATATACAAATAAACAACTTTTAAATAAATAAAATTTAAATAAATAAACAGTACAACAAGTAAGATCATAATTAAAAAAAAAACCTAAAGGATCATACAGGATTCTATTTCTTTTTTTTTTTAAGTTTATGTCTTCAAGTTACATCTCAATGAAAGTTACCTCCCTCCTTCCCTCCAGACCTTACCCTCCCTCCCTCTTCCCCACCTCCATCTTCTCTTTCTCCTCAGATGAGGAGTGCCCTTCATATCCACTGAAATTTTCTCTCTATATCTCCTCTCAGAATCCTCTAACATATTCTTCCAAGTGTATGTCCTCCTTTTTTATTATGCCTTAGTACATTCAACTAGTGCTGTCCTCATGTACTTGGACCTGGGCCATACATTTGTTCTTGAACAATCTACCAGTGGCTAAAATCCCAAATAAATATACACTGACATTTTATATATATATATATATATATATATATATATATATATATATATACACACATACATATATATTTATATGGATGATATGTATATCCATTGCTGTTGGATAATGCATCACCTCACCTAATGACAATGGAAGATGGCAAAGGTTTTCTATTTTAATATTTCAAAAGAGTCTATGATTTATTCATCATCACTTCAAGTATTCAGATCCAGATGATGCTGTTGGGGAAGTAATATGGTACGATCAAGTGTATTGCAGCAGTATTTAAAAGAAACTTCAAATTTTGGTTTTGGTAATTGCAGATTGCAGACCTTTTTCTTTTTGAAATGTTCATTAGTTCTTTTGAGAAGTTTGTATAATGTCTTTTGATTATGATTATATTCATTCTACCCCCAGCTCCACACAAATCCACCCCCACTTTTCTACTCACTTAATTTTGTGTTCTCCTTATGATGTTTAAACCCATCAAGTCCAATTTAAACTGCCATATACTCTTAGATGTGTGGACTTTGGTAGCATACCATCTCCTCTTAAAGCTCAGATAGGTATCAACCACTTCAATTTTATCCTTCTTTAATTTGAGAATAAAACCATAGTACCTTATCTCATTTTTTTTATACCAACTGGATTCTTCATTGGTATAGCATGTATTATACAATTAACATTGTTTTCTTTCATTATTTACACACATCCATCACTATTTACTAAAATTGATTTTTAAAAATCTCTTGTTACAGAAGGTGATCTTCAAGGCTTTACTGAAGTTCTGGCTGGAGCAGTCTGTGGAGTTTGAACGATCTTAGTGATTTTGAGTTGTTGTGCTTGTAGACTTTTGAGGAAACAGCTATTGAGGAAGTCTGCAAGGCTGGATCATCTGGGCCACTCATCTTCTTTGGTGTCTGATCTGTTTTCTCCTGAGGTTTCCATTGTCCAGTTGTCCCTGGATTCCTTGAATGGATGCTTTAAATCTCCTGGAAAGATAAGAACAGAGCCCTGCCCTAATCCTAACTCTGGGGCAATTACCTTTTTTGGGGGGGAGGGGATTGTGATTGAGATGTAACTTGAATAAATAAAAAATAAAATATTTGAAAAAGTTTAAAAAATCATAGTCTTTCTGGATCAATTATTTTGGAGTTAGTGGAGTTAAAGAAAAACTGTTGCCATATTAATTTCACTGAACAGTCTAAAGTTCTCTAAGGGAAGAGAAACAGAGAGATGTTTCTGGTAGTGCATTCCTGAAATTTCAGCCCTTAGGAGGACAATTCAAGGAGGATTGTGAATTGAAAAACTGCCTGGGCTACCCAGCACATAGTAGGGCATCCTCTGTGGTCCTGCATTCATTCAATTTCCATTTCATCACAAATAGTGGCATTAGTCCGGTTAAACTTCACTTGCTATATTTTCCTACTGGCAAGCTCAAGTGTGAAAAGCCCACAAACTCTCACTTGTAGAAAGCAAAAGTCTCTACCATGTAAGAGGTAACTAAAACACTTTTTTTAAAGGCTGATGTGCATTGAGCAAAACAGGGCAATCATAATGGCATGTATGATTGGAAAAACCCTCTAGCCAGATCTAGGCAGCTGTGATTGATGTCTATCATTGCAACTTGGGCAACTTCAGCATTATATACATTTGACCTCCTGCACATGTACATGCATTTGAAGACTGATGAAAGGAAGGAGCCCAGCTCTAAGCATAAACTAAACAAAAAGAAAGGAAAATCTGTATTAAACACTTAAAACACATACAATCAAAAGGCTCAGGCTTCTGCACTTCACAGCATTCTAATTTCCATCAACCAGTGCAGCTGTGCACTTCCCACAGTGCAAAGTCTCACGAAGGGTATATTAATTAAGTCATTATGCTTTGAGAGATAGATATAATTATGAATCTTCTCAGCAGACTATTTTGAGTTCCCAAAATTTAATAAGTTAGATGTTGGAGTTTTTTTTTTTTTCCTTGAGATGCCAGTGGAGGTGGGGAGCAAAAAGACAAACTCAAAAAAGAAAAGGCACAGTGCAGAAGAGTAATCATGTCCCTAGGACAAAGGCTTCTGTGAGGCTCTGTAGAGAGGACTCTTTTGTCCTCTAGACCCAGATTAAGAACTCTGTTTCACAGTGACAGGAAGGGATCTGGGGAGATGGCTTGGTGGATTATGGATAATGTGCTCTGTAAGTACAGGCACCTGCATGAAAGCCTCAGACACATGTAACACAGCCAAGTATAACAGAGAGAACCCATGAATCCCAGAGATACAGGGCAGAGACTGGAGGCTATTTGCCAGAGGCAAACTATCCCTAGCTTGAAGTGTGGGTTCCATCCTAGTGAGAGACACTGTCTAAGATGTCAAGATGAGCAGCACTTAGGAACAACCCCCCAAGATTTAACTTTGGCTAGCACATGTGGGATCATGCTTACATACACACACAGGCACATGCATGTGGATTCATGTACTCGCACACATACACGTACACAGAGAAATAAATGGGCATAGACAGATGCATGCCCATGAGAGAGAAGACTGCCTTACAGAATATTCAAAAGAGAACAAAGAGTAGAGAATTTTCTTAACCTCTATTACCATAAAAAACACAATATGTGCTTTTAGATTGCAGAATTTAAAATAGTAAGATATAAAAATAACCTTCAAATCTCCTTCTGAAAAATGCAATAGAGACTACCCTCAGCATGACAATATGAGAAGGTTTTCACACTGATCACTATATTCTGCAGAATAATACAGTATACCTGTATTTAAGATCAGAAAAACTGAATAACCATGAAAGGGGATTGTATGTTACAGCCTCTTTTCTATAATAGTATATAGATGTTAGTTATTTCAAAAGAGTCAACAAGCAGAAAAAAAAAATCACCACCAGAAACATTTGAGATGGAAAAGAGAATATTAAAGATGAGGGTTGAAACCCCATTTTAATGTACTCTAACCAAATCAGCCCTCCATCTATCTGTGCATATTGACAACATCTAAATAATGTCAATAAAAATAACTTTGTGTGGCCTCTCAACTCAGAAACTATATTCTTTCATATGCTAGTAAGGGTTCTCTAAAGGAAGCCTCCTGAAAGCTGGGATTAAAGACATGCGCCACCATGCCCAGCTTTGGATGTAAAATTTAAGAGATGGCTCAGCAGTTAAGAGCACTGACTGCTCTTCCAAAGGACCAGGGTTCAAATCCCAGCACCCACATGGCAGTTCACAGCTGTCTGTAATTGCAGGGTGTGGTGGCACTCACCTTCAATCCCAGCACTCGGGAGGTAGAGGCAGGTGAATCTCTATGAGTTCAAGGACAGCCTGGACAAAGTGAGTCCAGATAGTCAAGGATACACAGAGAAACCCTGTCTCAGAACAAGAGGGTTTTTTAGAATGGCTTGCAGGTTTTGATCCAGCTAACCTACCAATGGCTGCCTCTGGACTGAAGGTCAAGATTCCAGCAATCTAGAGTGTTTTAGTCTGTAAGACTGTCTGTTTTCCTAATCGGATGCTTGTTTGTCTGAGCTTTCCTAGAGAACTTTTCCAGTCTACACTGGAATCCAGAGAAGTTGATTCTAATGCTGGAAAAGAAATGTCTCTGGGACAGAATAGGCAAATTTGCTGGCTAGAGTGAAGGCAAGCAGGCAAAGCAGTGAAGGCAAATCCAAAGCTTCCTTCTTCCATGTCCCTTTATGTATGTGGCCTCTTCCTGAAGGTGTGGCTCTGATTTATGGTGGAACTTTCTACATCAAATTATTCAATCAGTAAATCCTTCATAGGAATATCCAGAGGTTTGGGCTTTAATTAATTCTAAATGTAGTCAAGTTGACAACTAAGACTATCTAACACACTCTACAGCTTGGCAATAACTTAGTGTATAAAATAACTTATTTAAAAGTTCTGCTAAACATTGAGTGAGGTTCTCTCTATCTCCTCCCCTCCCTCCTCTCCCTCCTCTCCCTCCTCTCTCTCTCTCTCTCTCTCTCTCTCTCTCTCTCTCTCTCCCTCTCTCGTTATTTGTTTTCAAGCTCAGAAATGTCTGTTTGTATTGCCAGTCCTGGGTCTGTTTGTCTCTGCTTATGTGCAGTATGTTGCTTTTAGTCTTTTGCAGTGTTTATCCAATATCAACAAGAATATAACATGCTTGATATACAACATATTATACATACACAACATGTATTATACTGCCCTAGTTTAGCACATAATCTTGAACAAAGAATAATGTGTTTAAGGATCCTGAAAACATACTTTTTTGATTTTGCCAATTATTTTAAAATGTTTTTTATTCTTTGATAATTCCTAAGCGTGTGCACTGTATCTTGATTGTATTCACTCCATACTTGCTCACCATCAATTCTTTCAGCCATCAGGTTACCCTAACGCCTCCCTCCCAACTACATATCATTTGCTGTTTTATTTTTTACCTCATTGAATTATACTCTGAAGTATGATATTTGAAATTATCCCATCCATTGGGCTTATGCCAGATTCTGGTTCCTACCTCCAGGATGTTCTCATGAACACCACTATAAGATTGTCAGAGGAATATGTCACACATGAAAAGTAAGTTCAAGTTTCAATTACAACTGTACAGTTCACCCTCAGGTGAATTCCTTAATCTCATTGGTCTTGTTTGGATGTTTGAAAACAACAGTAAAGGGACTACCTTATTTGAGAAAATTAAGGGTCTTACTCCCTATAAGACACTTACTATGTGGAATACATGTAGCAAATACTTAATGCTAGTTGTTACCATTTTATGGATTATTCAGTTTTTGTTTTCTATCTTGAAACATCTCCCTTTAAAACAATTTCTTAAATTTATTTTTGGGGGATACGTAGATATGCACATGCCAATGTCTCTCTCTCTCTGTGTGTGTGTGTGTGTGTGTGTGTGTGTGTGTGTGTGTGTGTGTGTGTTTGTAAGTCAGAAGCCACTTTCAGGAGTTGCTTCTTTCCTTTCACTATATGGTTCCCAAGGGATGGCACTTTAGGTCATTAGGCTTGGGGACAAATGCTTTTATTTGCTGAGCCATCTCAGAGGCCCCCAATCTTTTCCTTCTCTCAATTGATTCCCTGTCTGTATCATCTTTTCTCTCCTTTAAGATGCAAACAGAGTGGACCCATTCATCTGTGAAGATCCTTTAGATTTCTCTGGACACATTACTTACATTTAATATTAGATGTTGAAAGCCATTATTATATAAAATTGAAAAATTAGAATGAATAATGTGACTGCCATGCTGAGGTCACTGTTAAAAGACATATATATATGTCACAACTTGTTACAGTAAGTATCACATTCAAATATTCCAATCTCTTTAATACTATGCCACCTCCATGTTTCCTAACATTTTATGTGTTCTGTCTATGTCATTTGTTGATGATTTGTGTGTATGGCATTTATGTGCGAGTGTGTATGTATGTTCACATGCATGTGTATTAGTGCCCTTGTATATGTTTGTGGACTTGTATGGGTGGAACCTAGAGATCAACATCAAGTGTGTTCCTTGATTATCTACCTTATCTTTTGAGACAGTCTCACTGAGCCTGAAGCTTATGAGTTCAGCTGGTCAGTGAGTTCCAAATATCTACTTGTTCTTCACCCCTGTTCCTCCCATCTGGACTACACTAGAGACACTAGCTATTGTGGACAGAGTTTTACATTACATTGAGGATCCTAACTCAAGTCCTCAGGTTTGGTTAAAAAGCGTGTTTTATCCACTGAACCATCTCCTCATCCCTCTTGTGGCTGACTTTTACAGCTATTTGTGGATCAAATATTTTACAATCTATCTTCCAGAATTTTGTGTGTATCCTACCACAGTACATTCTTTCTTCTTTCCTTCCAAAGTGACCATGTTAATATAAGTGTAATTACAATTGCTTGCTTCTGGGTGTCCAGACTCTGAGCCCCAATGATCAGCTCTTATGGCACGTGTTCCAGTTAATTTCTAAACTTATTTTTCTTTAAAAGCAGAGACTTGTGAAAAAGGATTCCCCAAAATCCAGTGATGGGAACTGAGAGGAGTAGAGAGCTTGGCTGCCTGGATACCGTAGAAAATCATTTATGCCTGTATATGTGTTTTTCAGAAATTTATGAAAGAAGGGGACCTAAGATTCTGTCTTTGTTTTTTATAGAAATTGAAAGGGGGTAGGAATACATTCTTCCTGAGGACTATTGAAAGTGGTTTATTTTTCTCCTGGTAATCAATCCACTCTCCATCGTGGCCCCTATAAGCACTGTTGAGCTCACAAACAAAGAAAAGAATAAGTACATACAATCCCATCACATGCCTAAGCTGAGGATATGCAAACACTTCCTGTGACTGTACCAAAGACAACTCATCTATAGTTGGAGAGTCTACAATCGGCTCTATCAACTAACAATATTACAAGGTGGCTCATAGGAGAAGGCACTTCCTGGGAAAATCTCAGATTCTTTGGTAGAGGGAAGGAAATGACTCCAGAAGTCTTTCATAAGCACACACATAGTAATAAAAAATAAACAATGCTTTAGAAGAAAATAAAAGAATATTGTTTGCTAAGGGAATATTTGCTTTTATTCTTAGGTTGCATACTGTATCTCCAACTAAATTTCTAAAATTAGGTTCTTAACTCAACTCCAAGTTGAGGATGTGCTTTAGTTGGTAGAATCCTTGCCTATCACACAGGATGCACTTTGGTTGATTCAGCACTGAATACAACTGAACATGGTGGTGCAAGCCTGTAATATCTGAACTTAGAAGGTAGAGACAGGAAGATCAGAAGTTGAAGATCATCTTCAACTACACAGCAGACTGAGACCTTGAATAAAAATATAAGGTGCAAATGAAGGTACACACACACACACACACACACACACACACACACACACATTTAGAAACAAGTGACTCAGTCATCCCTGCCTGCATAAGCACATGTTTCAAATGAAGAACCCAGTGCCAAACTCAATGCTTCCTTCACAAACAGTAAAGGCCAATGGAGTTATATGTATAAGTATCCTATAGTGTCCTGTTTCTCTAGCTTCCGTAGTTCAAGTAAAAGTCACTAAATATTTACACTATGAGACTCCTCAGGGGATAAATTACAATGCTCACCTCCCCATCCTTTAAGTCTGCCATTCCCTAGGCAGAGAAGGCAAGCTCATCATCTGCATGAGCCAGCAGGCCCACTGGGAGGAGTCAAAGCAAGGATGTTTATGGAGGGTAGATTTACGCTTTTGACATGGCTGTAGAGTTCCTAGGCAGAGATGGCTTAGGCATCTGTCACAGGTATTTTATCATTATTTGTTTTGCTCCCCAGGGACCATAAGGAAAAGACTGGCAAGCAATCAAGAGATTTTTCTGACAGCTGAGAAGACATATGCCTGTCTAGGGAGGCTGGTGGATATACACTTCACAGCATACTTAGCATGCTGTATATCCTCCTTCAGAGCCTCTTGCTGGTGCAATGATGCAGCTTTGACTTTTCAAGTAACCTCAGCAGGAAATCTCTCTATTCTTTGGGGAAATTTTTATCATGGGCTGAGAACAGCTCCTTATTCATAATACCATACAAGACAGACACACACAATCTCCATTTGGAATCATTCATCATTTTTATTATGGCCAAATTATTCAAGCCTATAAGATATAATGAAAGAAATATCATTTTAATACCAAAATGTCCAAGAGAGTACTTAAGGAAATTAAATAGACTGGAAAACATATGCCATGTGTCTCACAAATTACAATTTGTAAATAAATGATTTTGGTTTAATTGCATGGCAATTTACAGAGGCATTTCTGGTAAAAATCATCATATCACCATCTCTGACAGGAATTTCACACAGACAGAGCTATTTGGCTTTCTGAGTACATCATTTTAGAAAATTTGTCATTAATCTTTTTAATTAAAAACCTACCATTTAATTAATTAATTAATTAAGTGAGTACATTTGTGTTTGTTTTTTCTTGCATGTGTCACAATTTCAATGTGGTCAGAGGACAGCCCCGGAGAGTGAGTTCTCTCTTTTAGCAATGTGAGCCTGTGGTATTGAACTCAAGTCATCAAAAATAACAGTTGCGCCTCTACTCACAGAACCATCTTGTTGGCAGTCATTATTTTGTTAAACACACAATTTATTAATTTATTTGATAATTGTGATTTTTAGTCGATTTTCTGTCAATTTTGTAAGTCAAGGTCAAATGCCTAGAGATCTGATACTAACCTTTGAACCTGGAACTCTCTCTGGAACCAGACACATGTGCACAGCAGCTGGACACACTCGTTTTTGTAAAAACATAGTCATCCAGTACTATGATTGTGCAGCTAATGTGTAGGTCCACTGGTTATGTATGTATGTGTTAATGTATGTGGCATTAGCATGGATGATGTACATATACCAATGCATGTACATGTGGAGACCAGAGTAGGATGAAGCCCAGTGTCCTGCTCTATCCCTTATTCCCTTGAGACAGAGGCTCTCACTGAGCTGAGTAGTCATTCTCCTGTCTCTTCCCTCCACAAAGTTGAGGTTAGAAGCACACATGGTTACACCTGGATTGTTATGCTGGAGCTGGGGTTTTAGCTCAAGTTATCATGTTTGTATAGAAAGAGCTCTTAGCCTGGCCCGAATTTAACGATTTTAGTGACTGAAGAGAGACCAGAGATCTTTCTGGTTCATGATTCTAAATACTGCAGAACATAGAGACAGGTAAGATGTCATTGACCCCACAATATACCAGAACTTCATCTATTCACATAAGGCAATTAATATTGTAGCTCAATGTGTGTCTTATTTAGGATATACACTTGAAATGTATACTGGAGAGGGATGAGGAAGTAACACAAAGACAGCCCTGATGCTTCAGGGAGGTTATCTCCAATGCTGTGCCCCCTTCCTTATAGACACATGTTTATGTTTACTCCATTTTTTCACAATCAAATAAGATGCTTTAACTACATATGGATGACGGGAGCTGAAGAGAAAGAATTTGAGCACTTTCTCAACTATCTACACATTAAGGAAAGGCCTTTCTGAACGGTCTTAGCGATATTGAGTTGTTGTGGTTGTAGGCTATTGATGGAGACAGCTATTGAGGGAGTCTGTCAGGCTGAATCATCTGGGTCACTCATCTTCTTTTGGTGTCTGATTCTGTTTTCTGCTGAGGTTTCCGTTGTCCAGTTGTCCCTGGGTTCCTTGAGTGGATGCTTTGATTCTCCTGGAAAGATAAGAACAGAGCCCTGCCCTAATCCTCACTCAGGGACAATCACCCTCTTTGTTTTGGGGGGGGGTTAGGTAATGCCCCAGCCAGAACCTCAGTAAAGCCTGGAAGTTCAGCTTCTGCCTACAAACTCCTTAGGACATCTAAACAGCTGAGAACAGAAGGACTGAACATAAAAGGATTGTACTAACATTTTTAACCATTTTTCCATTTTGGTAAATGGGATGGAAGGGTTAGGAGGTAAAGAAAAAAAATGAAATGTGATGTTTTGGCCTTTTACTACTAATTGTCATAAGCTGTTTAGGATAATTAAGAAATGCAAACTAATAGTTATGCAAGCCGGTCATTCTGTTAGGTACTATGACAGCCTATTATAGTTACTTTCTAAGCTAATCAGAAATAAACCGGCAAGAGACAAGCAACATCTGCTTACCCTAATATAAGAGATAGATAGGGCCTCTTCAAAAACCTCAAGAGATCTGCAGAATATGGCATTCAAAGATGTTTTCGTAACTTTAGATTTTTTTTATATCAAGACATATCAACTCCTGACAGCACCCCCTATTCTCCTCCAAGTAGAAGATGAGCATCGAAGAATCTCCAGTGGGAGATGATTGAATTAGTTGCAAGCCTATCTCTTGGTACGAAAAGCCCCTTGCCCCAACTGTAGACAGAATGCTGTCCAAAAAGGACAAAACCTGGAAGCAGGTAAGTCGACAGCCTAGCTCTGCCAAGACAGGGTAGGTAAGTCCTTCATAACCCCTGCTCTACAATCAATGTCTGTCAGAGAAACGGGGCCAAACGACTGAAGATCGATGCTGTAATGTATGGAGAGAAAATGGGAACTGTCCAGGCAGCCACTGGTATGTCATTTCTTAGTTTTGGAAGCTGCAGGCCCTGTACTTCCTATAAAATCAGATATATTTATCCCTCTCAGGTCTCTGAGGTGGTTGAAAAACAGATAGCTAGAGTCTCATAATTAAATTTTGAGTTTTTTAGGAGTCAAGAGAGTGTTATAGATCTAAGAAGATACTTTTAAAATTGTGTTTCAAGTTAGTATGAATGTTGAGTCAGATATAGACCTTTAAACTCATGGAGATGTTTAGATAGTAGAATGTTAAAGTCAGGTACCAAATACATATGGGCTGGTCATTGGGAATGTACGTTAAGCCATATAACCCTCATAACTGTGGCCTAATTACCTCTGTTGTACTGTATTGTATTTATTATTATAAGAGAAAGAGCCATTTGTTGGACTGAAAGGGGAAACTGTAGGGGGAAATAAGATATACCTTAAACTTAAAAGAAAAAAAAAAAAGGGAGGAGGATGGGGGGTTGAGGGCGGGAGGTTGGGACTGGAGGGGGAATAGGGAGGGGACTGCGATTGAGATGTAACTTGAAGAAATAAAAAATAAAGGAAAAAAAAGAAGAAGAACGGTCAGATTATTGAATATGCCCTTATACCTTTGTATATTGATACAAAATTAGTAGTATATTTGGCTAAAGTGGTATTGACCATTGTTTATTGTGCAAAAATAAGATTGTATTGGACTACGTCGGTATTGATATTTGTATATTGATACAAAGTTAAGATTATAGTTGGCCACAATGGTATTGACCCTTGTATATGGACACAATATTAAGATTGTATTGGGCCACATAGGCATTGATCTTTGTATATTGATACAAAATTAAGAGTATATTTAGCCACATTTGAATATATCTTTGTATATTGATACAAAATTAAAGGTAACGCTTCCTAATGGTATTATACCTAGAGATACTTAAAAATGAAATGTGAAGCTCTGGCCTCTTGATACCAACTGTCTTAAACTGTTTAGGATAGTTAAGAAAAACAAACTCCTAGTCATGCATGCATGTCACCTTGTTAGCTACTATGACAGTCTATCACAGATATTATCTAAGCTACTCAGTAATCAAGTTGTTAAGAGACAAGCAACATTTGCTTATCTAAATACAAGAGATAGATAGGGCATCTTCAAAAACCCCAAGAGATCTGCAGAATATGGCATTCAAAGATGTGGTCTTAAATTAAGATTTTTTTTTCATATCGTGACATATCAGCTCCTGACAGCACCCCCTATTCTACTCCAAGTAGAAGATAAGCATCGAAGAATCTCCAGTGTGAGATGGTTGAATTAGTGGCAAGCCTATCTCTTGGCATGTAAAAACTCCTTGCTTCAACTGCAGACAGACTGCTGTCCAAAAAGGACAAAACTTGGTAGCAGGGAAGTCGACAGCCTAGCTCTGCCAAGACAGGGTAGGTTAGTCCTTCATAATCCCTGCTCTACAATAAATGTCTGTCAGAGAAACAGGACCAAAAGGCTGAAGACTGATGCTGGAATGTATGGAGAGAAAATGGGAACTGTCCAGGTAGTCACTGGTTTGTCATTTCTTAGTATTGGAAGCTGCAGGCCCTGCACTTCCTATATAATCGGATATATTTATCCTTCTCAGCTCTCTGAGGTGGTTGAAGAATAGACAGCTTGAGTCTCATAGCTAAATTTTGAGTTGTGTAGGAATCAAGAGGGCATTCTAGATCTAAGAAGATGGTTACAATAGTGATGCAGGTTAGTATGAAAGCTAAGTCAGTTATAGAACTTTAAACTCATGGAGATGGTTAGAAGGTAGAAGGTTAAAGTCAGGGGCCAAATATGTATGAACTGGACATTGGGAAGGTATACTGGGCCATTTAACTCTCATAAATGTGGCATATTTAATTCTGCTGTTTTGTATAGAATTTACTGTTATAAGAGAAAGAACCATTTCTTGGATTGAAAAGGGAAGCTGTTGGGGGGGAAGAGAGTGGAAGGGTGGGACAGGAAGGGGGAATAGGGAAGGGTTTGTGACTGAGATGTAACTTGAAGAAAAAAAAATAAAGTACTTATATATAAAAAAAAACCCGATGGCATCTTATACATTTCTTAATTGCATGGACAGGTTATATTGAGTGGCAGTATCTTGTATTATTAGAAGTCTATGGTATTTGCATTATGACTTGACATCACATTTTTCAGGCTGTGCTTCTGCCGTTAAAGTGACATGTGACTATCTCTCTGGATTCTCTGACTTGGTATCATTCCTTTGTGACTCATCAATGTTGTTGTATAAATTAATGGCTTGTTTCTTTATATTTTGAAGTAATATTTAATTATATGAAAATAAAAAAAAAAGGAAAGGCCTTTCTCCTTGAACTCTGACCCTTGCCCTCCTCATTCAGAATCAAAGGTGCATTTCCCACACTTTCTACCAACACATGCTTAAGTGACGTAGAGGTCACTGTGGTGGAAAGAACATGGCACCCTAAAATTTTCATGAACCAATACTAACTGACTATTACTGATGAACTGCATTGCCATGCAGAGAAATCAACTTGTATCTTAACAACTCTATTTTGAGATCTTAGTTAAATGACTTATCTGACATAACACACACGATTTGCACAAAAGTTTTCCAATTTTGTTGATAGAATATATTTAATTTCAACATTGAATAAAGGTGACATTAATGCATCTTCTAAAACATTTATTTATTTTGTGTGTTGTGAGTGGTACATATACATGTATGATTTATGCATGTGAATTTGTAGAAAAATCCACATGTGCACAGATGTCTATTTATGTGTTTGATATAGAATATCTCACTGAATTCAAAGTGTAGTCTTAGCTCACTTCCTCTCCAGCTTGTTTCTCATTGTGAATCTTTTGACACCTAGAAAAGAGATTAGACATTCCTTCTTTTTCACTGACTTGATTCTGCTTCTCTAATGAAGTATGAACATTCATGCAGATGTCAAAGAGGTTATGAAGAGTTATTAAAAATGAGACTATGAGGAAGGAGTCTTTCAATACCAGAATTCTGTGTTCAGATTCTATAAAAACAAATTCACTATACTCAACCATTCTAGGTGAAATACCGAACTCCAGGCTCAGCGAGATACTCCTTCACCACAGACAAGAAAGGTGGAGAGAGACAGAATATGTTACCTGATTTTGATATCTGGTCTCCACACATTTGCTTACACAAGGGCAAGAACATCTGCAAATACACATGCTAATAAAACATACATACATACATACATACATACATACATACACACACACACATAACCACACACCAACAACAAACCAACTGACTAATAGCCTTTTGAATTCATTAATAAAGCTTCCTTTAATTTAGTTCTGCCAAATGTCCATTTTTAGGCTATTTAGTCAAATGCTTCACAATGATCTAATAATGATGACATTCTTGTCACAAAGCAAGATTTTCATGAAATTATTTTGGATGCCCCATCATTTGAGGCATGTAAAGTTGTAAAAGAGATAAAACTACTTGCATGTTAGTAATTTCATCCAAAATGATAATTCTGTCTTGAATTGATTATTGGCAAGAAATTAGAGATGTCTCAAGCTCCCAAAAAAGTAAGATATATCTTCACAACAGAAGAATTTCACAATGTAAACATAGCTAACTGAAATGCCACATGGTCTACATTTGCTTCCTAACTTCTCTGCAGGACATGAATGCAGTGAGAACCCAAATGGGAGGCATAATCTTTGTGCTTATTCATATTATTATGGAGAGTATAGCCTCCTGTAGAATCTTTCTTGCTTCTCTGTATTTAAAATAAGCCATAATTATTATCTGCTTCCTCCCTCAGTGCAGTCTTAATGGGAGTAGGCAAAACTGGGAAAAATGCTGGAAAATTGCATGGTTCATCACTCAACCTATGCTCCTATGCCTCCTTATTTACCTGTTATATTACTTTTTCATGACCATGATAGAGTATCATTCCACATGAATATGAAGGAGAACACAAGAGAATGAATTCTTTGGTCAATCTTGTCTTAAGAATCTGTCTATATCATATTTTGTGAGTACTTTTTGTCACATACATGCACAACTTCTATTGTAGTCTATGTATGTATATATATGTATGTATATATATGTATGTATATATATACATGTGTGTGTGTGTGTGTGTGTGTGTGTGTGTCAGTGCCTCTGCAGGCCAGAAGAGAGTATCAGGTTCCCTAAAGCTGCTGTTTTAACTATCTGTGAGATGCCTGGCTTGTGTGCTGGGCATAGAAAGAAGGTCTTTTGCAAACAAGTGCTCCTCAGTGCTAACCCATCTCTCTACTTCTGCATAGCTTCCATTTAGTGTATGTATTCTGTGCGGTGTGTAGATTATATGTGTGTGTGTAATAGACAAACATGTTTATGGGTACATTTGCTTGTGTGTGAGGGGGAACCTATAGGAAGATGTCAGGTCTGGATTGTTGGCCTGTTTTGTTTTGTTTTAACATGATATCAGGATCTGAACACAGGTCCTCATGCTTACATAGCAAGCACTCCTACCCACTGAATTCTCTCTCCAGCCATTTAATGCATGCACTCTATGGCTAAAGAGCAGTAGACAATATTCACTGTAAATGTGCTACGAGATATTCCACATGGACACTCACTGATGGGAAAATGAAACACAGACACACTTCAAAGATGAAACACTAATGAGTTCAACTGATGTTTCAGGTTGAGTAGAAGCAGAAGGATCCCTACACAAGTGGGAAAGTAAAATAGTAATGTGAATCAGATAAACACCAAGTTAGTATCTCTGTTACCCTCCATAGGTACCAATATTTTAACATTAAAACTCTCAGAAAAACTGGGCTTTCACTTCCAGAGCCAGTGTGTACTAAAAACACACAGGTCAGACTTTCACATTATAAACCGAAAATCATGTGCTCTGAAGGCAATTTGGCCATCCAACTATACAGGTAGTAAGTGAGACCCTAATTGTTGTGTTTAAATAATGAATACTTTGGTATAAAATACTCTTACTTTATACTATTAGTAATTATGTGACAGAATAAAACAATTCTGTTCTTGTTTATGAACTTTAAACATAGTCTTCAAATCTATAAATGTGTTCACATTTAAGTTTCTGATGATTACTTACTCTGTCCCTACTGTTTAATGCAATGTTTAATTATAAGGAATGAAAGAGAAATAATTACATGTTTTATATTGACATGCAAAATCAATGAAAAATAATAACTGAATAGCCTCAAATACCAGATTCAGATGGTTCTGTAAAACCTTTTGGTTTCCTTGAACTAACATTTATTTTTTGAGTGTTCTTGTGAGACATCCTTGGGGAGATGCAATGCAAATGTCTACTAATGTGAGAAAGGGAGCCCATGACAGACTAAATTACAGAGAGTACCAAAGACCAACTTGGCGAACCAATGACTTTTATTGGGGTTACTTACAAGAGTATAGGTGAGTGATTAATTATAGGAGCAGAAATGATGCAAAGACAGTTGAATCACCAAGGCTGTATGAAACAGCTCACAAAAGCTGGGAATCTGGAACTCTTAAACACACTGCAGGCAGCACAAGTTAGAGAATGTACTTTTGGGGTGTCTAAAACAGTTTTTTTGTGCTAAAATGGAAGGTTTTAATCTGAGAGGGAAACTGCTATACAACATGTATTCATGCATATGTATGCTTATGTGTATGTAAGAACACATGTCTGCACTAACATGTAGAGGACAGATGTCAACATTGGGTATCATTCCTCAGGAATCATATACCATATTTTTTCATAAGGATTGACTTGTAAGCAAGGAACTAGGTTGCTAGGCTTGGCAAACTAACCAGCCAGCACCAGGAATCTGCCTGCCTCTAGCTTCCTTGAACTGGGATTACACTTATGTACTGCAAATCAGATTCCAGTGTTGTAAGGCACTTTAAAGACTAAGATAACTCCATAGCCTCTCAGGGATGTAATAAAAATAGCCTGGGAGGTCTCCACCATTCAGTTTTCCCAAGACTCTTAAGGCCTCAGGTTGTAGAGGTGGCATGGCCAGGAAGGGTCATAGTAGCTTCAGTCCCAGAGGCAGTGCATGGCGGATAACAGGCCTATACACATTCTAGCCCCAGAATTCAGCCCCTGACATACTGCTATACTTAAAATATAGGCTCTAATCATTACAGCAGTTCTTGTTATTTGTTATGATGGCTGTGAAAACTGGCAACGTGAATTTGTGGTTATCAGGAGTTTACTCTAGAATATGCTACATTGGCTTTCTGATTGGATACAGAGACACATAATACATACACACCCACCACAGATCCACAGAACCATAAACATATAAGACACATCCCACACAGTATGGATGTTAGATAGTGGAATTAAATATACAGCTAACAAATCCACTCGTACTTAGTCTTTGACAATTAGGAAAAAAAAACTTGTTTTCTTTTTAAACTCTTCATTTGTAGGCATTGAAAAGCTCTGAAAATTACAGAGATTTTGAAAACAGAGAGACTACTGGAAAAGTAGACACTCTAATAAGTTGTATTATATTCCTGATCCATGCTTTTTTGCTCTTCTATTCAAAGATGCAGCAGCTATGTGGGCCTGGGACTGAGAAGTTAAAAGAAGCAGTCTAGTCCTAGAGGGCTGTGGAACTGAGAAGACCTTAATGCCATGTTTCACAGCTACAAAGATGAGAAATACGATAATCTGAAGCATGAGAGTAAGACATGAATGGTCAGCTTATCTGAGAGTAGACTCGTGAAGAAATGAGTCCAGATTCTGGCATAAAACCTCCTTTTGGGAGCTAAGTGATTTACATCAACTGGCTTAGAAGATGAAAGACAGAGCACAATCAGTGACTGAGAGGCTGAGATATCCACAAAAGATTGCATCTGTCTCCAATTGCCAAGAGTAGACACTATGACTCAAGTTAAAACTGGAATCATACCAAGGAAGGCTGGCCTTGGGAAACCCTGTGGACATAAGCTGAGGGTTTTATAGTCTTTCAAACATCATATAAACTGACAGACTTGAGTACATTTTGAAAAACCAAGCTAGAGACTGATATATAGTTGATGTGGTAGAGTATTTGCCTAGTATCATATCATGCAATAGTCATTGTGGTGCCTGAACTTGATAAGTGTACATACCATAAATTCTAAAGCCTAAGGCAGTGGGATCAGTAGGATAAGAAACACAAGGTCAGTCTCTACTAAATAACACACTTGAGGCCAACCTGTGATAAATGAGAATTGGTCTCAACAAAAACAACAACAACAATTCTGCTATTCTTGATATATTTTGAATTTTGGGGATACCTATCCTATATTATTTCATATTTGGAACATACACAACATTTATAGAATATTATTTAAAATAATTTGTCATATTTCTAGAAAAGGCCTAAGGCCAAGGTGCTGGCAAACTCTCTTGATCTTGAGGTTTTGATTTCTGATTTAAGGACTTCCTAATGTATGTTCAGTAGTGAATTCATGGGCCCACAGAGGCCAGAGGTCTCCTTTAAGTGTCCCTCCTTAGGATATGTTCACCTTGTGTTATTTGAGACAGGGTTATCTATGACTCTACAAAGACTGTGTCTTAATGCCATCACCTTGGGAGCTAAAACTTCAGCATATGAATTTCAAGGTATTAAAACATTCATTAAACCGTGATATAAATTACGCATTGTTTGATGATTTGAAAGTGAACTTTGCAAAACTAACACAGCCATCTTGGACTGTTGCTTTGGTCTCTGTCCTTTATAGCTCATTTTTATACATAGTTCAGTTCATTTACTTTTGGTTTGTTCCAAAAGTGAAACTATTATCTGTGGGAAGGTAGCTTACTTCAGATTCCTATGGCTATGATAAAACACTGCAATGAAAATCAAATTGGGAATTAAAGGATTTATTTCAACAGAAGTCCATATCTTAGTCCATCATGGAAAGAAGTCAGGGCAGGAACTCAACCAGGACAGGGCCCTGGGGAGGAGCTGATAGAGAGACTTAAGAGGAACACTGATTTCTTGTTTGTTCTATATTACTTCATCACTCTGTTTGCTTATAGCATCCAGGACCACCAGTTCAGTGGTGGCACCACCAACAATGAGCTGGGCCATTACACTTAATCATTAAACAAGAAAATGTGCCAGTCTCCTCCAAACAATCTAGTGAGGTATACTTTCAACTGAGGATCCCACTTCCAAAATAACTCCAGCTTGTTTTCAAACTCACATAAAACTAGCCAGAACAGATTGCAAATATTCAATATTTTACATTTGCATGTGATCTACAACTGTAGAAAAAAATTAATTAAATTACGTTGGAGTATTTATATTATAGTAAATTGGTTTGGGCAGCAGTTAATCTTTATTTCACCATTATAAATGAGCACACAGACACTACATGGATTTTCACAAGCCTTGGCCTGAGTTAAGCAATCTTGGCCTATCTAAGCTAGCTCTTAACTCTATTACCCAAATATGGCCCCATATATACATACGTCCCCTTGGACTGCCATTCTCCACCCTATGCCAATGTTCCTGGCCATGTGGAATGGGATTCTTTTTTCTAACCCATGGTGTGTTTCCCCATTTTCCTGCTGCTGGCTGGAATGCATTAATCCTCTGTCTAAAGCTCAGGCTTCCTGTTCTAGTCTCAGAAAGTCCCACCTTTCTCTGTCTTTGCTCAATCTCAGGCCCTCAGCATTTTATTTAAACAATCAGAGTCAATGTAAGTAACAGACAACAAGCAGGACCAATTAACATTTAGAATGCTTAACACAACCACATCAATTCCCTCCATTTGTCTAATAAAAAGCCTAAATTTTTAAACTCATATAGTAAAAACAATAAGAACAAATATGAGACAATCAAGAAAACCATATATAAAAGTTATGTACATAATGTTTAGACTATTTTAACAGGCAATCTTGAAGAAGAAAAAGATCATCTATCTATTTTGGTGTGTCTAAAATTCTGAACCTAAATAATTTCTATCATATCCTATATTAATAAACCTAAAGATTTTATTTACACTTGAAAATATCATTTTAAATCCTAAACAACTTAAGTTCAATTGATATTTTATAAGTATTATGCCTTCAACCCCATCAAAAACATAAGAAGGGATAAAGTTATTATTTGAGTGATTAGGAAGCATAGGAGAGCAGCTTCGAAAAATAAGTATGACAGTTTGTTGCCTAGACAGTCCCAAATATCTTACGATATTGTTGGAGCATCATCTTCAGCCTTCTGGCCAAGTATTTTTCACAGACTAAATTGTGCAGCAGGAAATAAGGATTTTCCCATTCTGTCTCTGCAGAATCAGGACATCGACTTACCTGCATTTAAGCTCTGATCCATCTTTGGACTGTATATAGTCTGTTGAGAGAGCAGGAGGATTTTTGCCCAATAAGAATTATCTCCTGATGGGAGATTTTTTTTTTTTTTTTGATGCTCATTGTCTTCTTCCAAGTCAAATGGGAGCTGTCAGGAGCTGACTGTCTTAAGTTAAACAATTCTTAAAAAAAATCTTTAAATGCCATTTTCTGTATGCCTCTGAAGGTTTCAAAGACATCTATCAATTTATTTGTAAATCTATCTATCATCTATCTTCTATCTATCTATGAACAAACAAACTATATATTTTTAACCATTTACTATCTGTTTAATCTATTAAATCTACTTTGTGATGAATTAAGACTAGTATTTGACATAACCAGAAGCTCAACTGGCCAGTCAACTTGTATTATCCAGACTCCTAAATAGATTGCAATAGCAACCCATAATAGGATCATAAGTAATCCTGTACTTTTAAATGAGTTGTATAGTCATAATACTTTATATAAGAGTTGAAATATACATATTATATGTCAAAATATAAAATTCTATACCAATGAATCAAAATTAATCTTATTTTTGTATCAATATACAAAATTCTATACCAATAAATTGAAAGATAACCTTATTTTAGAATAATAATAGTTTTGATTTTCAGAGCATATTCAACAATCTATTCTTATATCTTATCATTTCTATATTATATACATATATTCCCTCTCTTTTTCTTTTCAAGTCTTTCCCCCCACATAATAGAAAAAGGATAGAGGAAAGAAAAAGACATCTCCAAGTCTAACTTTCTATACCTTGCTTAACAAGAACATATAATAATTTGTAAACATTACCCCTAAACAACATTTATAACACATCAAAGGGCCAAAGAATTACTCACCCAACTTTTTGGTAATGGGACTTCACTCTTTTAAAATTTCTTCCTGCTGAATTGGGATGCAGAAAACCTGTTTGGGGGTCCCAAAAATGGAAAAATGGTTATTCAATTTAATTGTAGCATTTGTTGTATAGTGTCTATGTGCTCAACAATTTGAATGTCCTGAGCAGTTTGTAGTCTGAGGCTGGACTTTGGTTAGGAAAATTCAGGGCTTTAATTGAAGTTTTGTCTGGAATAGTCTTTGAGGCTGGGCCATCTCAGCAAGCTGTTTGAAGTTGTTCTGGATGCAGATTTTTGAGGAAACAGTTGTTGAGGCAGTCTATGAAGCTGGATTATTTGGGTTACTTGTCTTTTCTTCTTTGGACTCTGGTCCTGTTGTTCTGAAACTATATAATTTCTCACAAGTAACATATAGTTCTGCAACTACCAAAATGCCTTGGATGTGCAGAATGCGCAAATCAATTAAGGAATATCTTCTGTGCTTTGTTTGAACAAAAGAAAGACATTTGTTAAGTCTCCATTCATGCTATATAAAAGGATGGCATGTAATATTATTACATATATATGCTATATATAATCTATTTTAAATTGAAAATACAGTATAAGACTGTATGGAGTTTAAGTATTCTCCTCTACAGTTGACATAAATTTATTAATTGATTAAAACAGGTTTATTCTGTGTTGTTCTGGCTTTTTGTAGACTAGGTTGGCCTCAAACTAAAAAGGAACCAATCTGTGTCTTTGTCTTCCATGTTTTGGGATCAAAGGTATGCATTTATATACTTTTTTCTTTCCTTTTCTCCTTTCTTTGGAGATTTAATTTCTATGTGGATATATCTATCCTTATTGAGACAGGGTTTCTCTTTGTAGCTTGGGCTCTTTTGATTTGCTCTGTAGAGCTCTGTACATTTAGATTGACCTCACACACACAAGGAACATGCTTTTTCCTTGTCTCTCAAGTGTTGAGATCAAGATATGAGTTTAAATAATTGAATTATCCTTATTAAACAATAATGTTAAATAAACCATTTTGTATTATTTTGAGTTCCAATTCCCCCCTGGAAACCCCATTCTTGAGGAGATTGGTGTAGAATAGCATGATGTGCTATTTTATGTTAAGCTTTTCTTAATTGTTGACTGTGGGAAGCATGCAGTTTGATGTTCTACCACAGCCAAACTCGGGGCCCTTACATTGGTTAACAGAATCTCTCTCTCTCTCTCTCTCTCTCTCTTTTTCTGAGACATAATTTCTCTGTGTATCCTTGTCATGGACTCACTTTGTAGACCAGGCTAACCTTGGTGAAGGTCAGGGATCCACCTGTCTTTGTTTCCCAAGTGCTGGGTTAAAGGCGTGCACCATCACACCCAGTGATTAGCATATCTCCTTCAGGGCAAAATGTCTCTTGAAACCAGTTCTCCAGTGGGATCCCCACACCTAAGGAGACTGGTTTATGACCCCTTTCTCTTTAAGTAAATTTGAGATTATCTGTACTTATTCATTAGATCAGTAAGTACATTATTAAACTTAACCTCAAGGAAAAAATGTGTCATTTTTGAATTCTAGACTGTCTTTAGTAAGCTGCCTTATCTTAACAGCAGGGTTCCCACCCTGCCTTCATTGTTTAAACCAGGCTGGTCTAGAATCCAGAGATCTGTCTGTTTCTTCCTCTAGTGTGATGGGATTAAAGGATTAAGGATGTATGCCAATACCACCCTGCTCAAAGGAAATTTGAAATCTGCCCAAAATCTTCAAAAATCTCTGTTATAGCAATGCAAACCAAAATATCCTTTCTACCTCTTGATATAGGAAAACCAAAGACAACTAAACAAAAATCAAGCAAAGAAACAACATTCCAAAAGCTGTGGTCTAACCATGCCATCCTGTGCTGCAATTAAAGTTTTGTTCATTATTCCTCAGAATCTAGTTATGACTGTATTTCATTGGTGCACCCTTCCCAGAAAGCCCCGAGAAGCACCTTATAGCCAGGGAGTGCTCTACTCCAGCTGCCATCAATTTTGTATTATCTATCGGGAAGGTCCTCCCTCCTTCCTTCATTGTCATTGTTGGCAATTTAGCATTCCATCTGTAAATTCTTTCCTTTAAGACTATTCTAGTCTGAACGTTCTCAAAAAAAAAGATACACAGAACCACAATTGTCAGGGTTAAAAATCATTTACATGTTAAGAGGAACAAACTCAATTGGAATAAAAAAGTATTGAGGCATTATGAATTCCTCCATTTTTAATCTAAGCGACTATTTTCACTCTCAAATTCTGTTTAGAAGGCTGCCAGTTTTTTAGTATGTAAGGAGAGCTGAGCTTTATATAACCAAACTTTTTAATTATTATTGTTTATTTACTAACAATATTCACCTACAACAAATATCAACAATTTCTTAATTATTAATCCTACAAATTCCTACAGTCCCTTTAACCTAACCAATAATCCTATTGACAATTATTTTCCTAACCTTTTAGAAGAATACAGTCTCTGGGGCAGGTCCTCAATCGTCAGAAACACAGTCTTTGTTGTAGATTCTTTAATGCACTTAGCAGTCCTTTTTCTGGATCTTTCAGATGTAGATTCGTCAGGGTAGGTTGGTTATTGCAGTCTCACCTTAAATAAGGCTTAATGCTTTCTTCTCTCTAGGAGACCCCAGCCCCTTCACATCAGCAACTTTGCCACTCTACCTCAGAGTCCTTAAAGCCAGGCACAGTTTCCTTTAGACAGATCAAACCCCTCTAGGCAAAAGCTGAGCCACAGGGTTTAGTTCTTGGCCTTTTGGTGTCTTGCTCAGGCTTTCATTGTTTACCAGCTTCTTTCTGCCTCAGGGAGATATGGCCATCACTTTTTTCAGCAGGACTCTGGGAGCTCTCTAGCATCAGGGGCCTCTTCTTCTTTTTGGGGCTCCATGCACTGTCCTTAAATAGGAGGAACTCTGTTTCAGCTTAATTTGGGTTCTGCCCACTTAGCAGCTGAAAACAATGTCAGGCCAGATACTTTGTTTCTTTAAGTCCATTAAGTCTTTCCTGTTTTCCTGAATTCAACCTTGTTTTTTCAGTCTATTAAGTCTCCTGTTTGTTTCCTGT
>CAJQZJ010036569.1:0-13499 GCA_907164525.1 Lophiomys imhausi
TCCAGACCTGGGAAGGCGATCTTCACAATTACATCAAGGGTTCTCTTGATCTCAGGATGTCAGTTGGATTTGTCTGTTATACAACCTCAGAGAAATGGAGGAATGGGGGTTGTGAATATTTTTCTGGTACCCTCAGGATTAGAGGAGCTAGCCATTTCCCTCTCTCTCCTTGTCTGCTGCTGGCATTAGTCCTACTGATCTTGGCCTCTTTGTGTATGGATTCTGGTGACATATTAGGCCTAGCAGTATCAATGACATTGTGCACAGCTGTGCTGGCATGGGGGAAGGTGACATCCGACATGGCTTTGCCTATCCATAGCCTTGTCAAAGGTTTCTTTGTGTAGTTCTCCTGAAGCCATCTTAAATTCAGTATGCCTGTTCTTCCTCATATAGACTCTGACTCAGGTGATAAAGATGGTGCCTGAATTCAACCCTTAAAACCATCCTGAAGCACCCTCCTGATAGATTTCTTTAAGTGGGTGGCAGAGACCAAGGGAATGTTGCAGATGAAGGGAGAAGTCGGCACTGTCTGGAGTTCTTGAGAAGCCAAGAAGAGAACTGAAAAATACTGCTCGATTTAGCAACATGGAAGTCCTCGGTGACCCTGGCAGAAATAATTTCAATGATGCACTGTGACCAAAGTTGAGCTGTAGTCATGCTAGGACAATGAATTTGTACTTTTGGATCCTCCACCACTTTCTTAGTTATTTAACGATAAATAACAGCTGAAGAAGGGATCAAGGTCAAGGGAGGGATGTGTTGTTGGACAGTCCTCTTTTGTCTGTTTTAAGATTTGTTTTATTATTTTAAAGTGTGTGGTGTGTATGTGTGTATGTGTGTCTCTATATGTCTCTGTGTGTGTGTATGTATGTCTATGTGTCTCTGTGTGGTGTGTGTGTCACTCTGAGTATGTCTGTGTGTGTTTGTGTGCATGTATGTGTGTGGTTTGTGTGTCTGCGTGTGTTTCTGTGTGTGTGTATCTTTGTGTGTCTGTGTGTGTCTTTGTGTGTCTGTGTGTGTCTTTGTGTGTGTGTGTATGTGTGTCTGTGTGTAAGTCTGTGTGTGTGTGTGTGTGTGTGTGTGTGTGTGTGTGTGTGTAGGGGTCAATATCTAGTGTTTTCATTTTAATGTCTTAATTAGACAGGATCTCTCATTAAATGTGGGTCTCATCAATTCACCTGTCAGATGAAACAAACTCTTTCCTCTCCTAGTTGCTTCTGGTCAGTGTTTTATACAGCAACAGGGAAGAAAACCAGGATACTTGCCAAAGACTCAAATCCACAGAGCCATAGGTAAATGCACAGAATAATGACAACGAGGTTGTGTTTCAACATGAAGAGGCTCCTAAAATTAGTCGTGGGTGGAGAATGCCCAGATGTCTTCCTTTGGTTGTTGTTCTTTGTTTCTCTTACTTTAGAGAATTAGAGAAAAAAAAATAGATCCACGGTGGTTATGTTAATTAGAAACAACAAAATGAAACTTGAGTAGAACAGGATAAGTCCTTGCATGTCTGAAACTCTGGTTTGAAAAAGTCCCATTGTCTACTAGAGAAGAGGAAGGGGGTGGAGGGAGAAGTGGGGGATTAGGGGAGACAATGGGGGTGAATGTGATCAAAGGTGTCTGCATGTATGAAAATTCACAATGAAGCCCATATGCTGTGCAATTAATGTGCACTATAAAAAAATAAAATAAAACAAGTCCCATTGTTTGCTGGTCACAAGAGCCTCCCTCCAGTGAGATCCATGTAGGTGGATTGCATCTTGGTCTGAGAAACAGCTGAGTTGAGCTGCAGGACACCCAGCAGGCCATTCTTTTTTTTGGAACTTACGCCTCAAGAAGAAGGCAGAAACGTTTTGGAAACATTTAGCATCTGAGGCAGCAGCAGCCCCCAGAAGTGGAGAGCTAGGCCTCCTGAGACTTGCCAGGGTTTCTCCTGGGACTGGAGAAGCCCAGGGTAGAGGAACCTGGACTCTGAGATCCTGGAAGCCGGACAGGCTAAGCATGTGCCCTCAAGTCAGCATGTCTGGGTACCAATGTCCACCCCTCTTAGCCATTTGACCCAGAGAAAGTTACCAAATTTCTCTAAACCACAGGTTCCTCATTTATGGAAGGGGAATAAATTCTGACTGTACTTAATCACAGGACTAGGGTGGGACAGAATGAGAACATTCATCTGAAAGAGCCTTCCTTAGCCAGACATGTATAAGCACTCAAGAAATATGAACGATGATTACATAACTCCTCCTTACTTTACAGATGACAATACTTGGCCCAAAGAAGTGAACTGGTGTTCCTAAGGTGGTCTGTGTTTCTGTGTGTGGTGGGTCTGTGTGTCTGTGTATAACCCAAGCCTGGGTCTGCCTTGCTCTTCCTCCTTCCCATTGATGATAAAGAAGCAATATGTTACTGACAGAAAGCAAAGCCAAATTCTGGGCTCAAGTCCCAACTCTTCCACTGTCTGATTCTAAATATAAGAGAGAATCTGTTTATTTATCCATGTGTTTATTTAGTGTGCTAGGATTGAATCTAGGGTTGTATGAATGTATGTATGCTAGATAAACACTCTACTACTGAGCCATGCACCCCTGGCTTAATTAAATGCCATCCTTAATTATGCTTTAAACAGGAACACCTATGTAAACTCAGATCCTCCATTGTGTTATGGGCAAACTCAGGTTGTTAAAGGGTCTGAGATGAAAAGCCATGAGGCTGCATGTATGAGCCTAGGGAATGCATTGCTCTGCTGCCTCCTACCTAAATTTTCTTCTTTTCTTCTAAGTCAGGCTTTCAGAACCATCATCTGGAAGGGGCCACAGGCAAGCCTTCAGCCCTTTAGTGAAGTGCTCATGACCTAACACGATGGTTCAGTGTGGAAAATGCCTACCATCAACCCTGACAATTTGAGCTGATCCCCAGGTGCTTGAAGGTGGAAGGAGAGAACTGACTCCCAAAGTTGTCTTCTGACCTCCATATGGATGTTACAGCACATATATGTGCATACGCATACTCACAATAAATAAATAAACTTTAAAAAACAGGAAGTACTTATGACTCTCTGTACTGGGCTTTGGTTCAAGGCCTTGGAAGAGTTGGCCGAACTGCACAGGTATAGGCTTATAGTCCTCGAGACTACAGGAGAGGCACATGTGACACCCTGAGTGGGGCACCTGGAGCCTGGGAGATGCCGGAGAAGAGGGCTTGGGCTGATTTCAGGGAGGGTCCCAGGTGGGATGAGGGAGAAGCTGAGTTGCTGGAGCAGTCTGGAAATGCTGTGGCAGTACATGTGACTTCATGGGAAGAATGTGGTTGAGAATATGAAGTGAGGAGGACAGCCACAAGATACAGACAGCCAGGCCTCTCTGTTGGCAATGACAATGGATGTCAAAAGTACCACCCAGTTACTCAAGGAGAACAACAGCTTTTTCCTTAGTTTCTGGGACTGCTGGGTTAGACAGTGCTGGAAGTCTGAATGCAGAGACTGTCACCTCCTGTGTCAAGGCTCCTTCCCAGGGCAGCCTACAGAGGTCACGGGTGACCCTGGTGTGTAGCACCTTGATCCCTCACTGAAGCCATCTTGGAAGGGTCATCTCAGCCTCAGACCCCCGTGCTCTTTGTAGAGCTCATTATTGCTGCTGTATTATGTCAGCACCCTCCATCCCGCCCCATCCAACCCTGCTGGGACCATTAGACTTTTCAATATTGTCTCCAGGGACAAGAATGTAACTTCTTAGGAAAATGAGTCATTGGAGCAGAGGATGGGTCAGGTGGGTGAAGAAGCAGAATTGGAGAAAAAGAGGATGGTGCTGGAAGGCATGCCAAGAGACAGTGGGTACACATCAGGGCAGGGAGCTTCAACCCCACACCACATGAGGAGTAGTAGAGACTGAGAAGTAGTTTGATAGCAAACTTTGTACATCAGACAGGGGACTGGATGGCTAGATGGAAGGCACGCTACTATGTCTCCCAGCTTCAGCTCTTGACCTTCTACAGTCTGTTTCCACACCATTTAGAATTAAGCAAGTCATGTCACTTTCTAGCTTCAAATCCTCCAAAGGTTCTTCATGCACTATGACCAAACCCACAAGTGTTTTGCTATGACTCATGGAATCTGTCATAATTTCTCCCTTCTTTCCCTATTTTTTCTTTCCTGGTTTTTGTGTGCCTTTTGGGGTGTACATGTGAGGTCATAGGACAACCTCAGGTGTTGTTCCTTGGGCAATGTCCACCTTATTTTAAGAGATGGTCTTCGATAAGCTTGGTGCTGGCTCATTTCACTAGCCTGGCTAAACCAGCCCCACGGATTTGTCCTCACTGGCTCCTCCCCAACATCCTTCAGCTTTTTTGCTCAAATATTACTTTCCCAGTGAACTTTCCCTTGACCCCCCAGTTTACTCTTCCCAGTATTCTCTATTTGTCTTTCCTTTTCCATGTTCTCCTATGCCAACTTGGCTCCTATAGCAAACTGATCAATGGTTTGTTTTTGTTTCTTTTTGTTACCTGTCTAACTCTACACTCAAAGGACGCAGGAATGTGTCCTCTTTAGGCTCTGGCCTCAAAGAAAACAGGTTTTATGGCCTGCAGTTACCTGCTCAGTAATCTGGTGACAGCTAGAACAGGAACAGCTCGGGATGCTGGCTGTGGAAGTGTCTGATCTCAGGAGAATAGTTTTTGTGTCTGGAATAGTTTTCTCTGCAGAATACACTTGTTGGAAACTGAGGTTTTCAACAGTTCTCCAACTCTAGAAACTTGGAAGAGGCAACAGTTAAGGAGTCAGAGTGGATGGGGAAGAATCCACTTCCCAAGAGGTGTATCTGAAGAGACAACTGACAGGGTGCAGGGAGGTGACTGGAGAGCACTGGGTAGGAGACGAAAGCCTTGAGCTCCAGTGTGGCTTTCCCTGACCAGCTGTGTGGCACTGAACTAGTTACTCAACCTCCCTGAATTTTCTTTGTATTTTAAGGAGGGGAAAGTCCACTAGGCCTTCCTCTCTGTCAGAGTATAGCAGAGATTGAAGGAGATCATCATGCAGGTACCCCAGAGGCAAGCTGGACAATGCAGATGGGGCAGTGGGGCAACAGAGGAGGAAGTGGCGTTGTCAGCGTGGCATCTAGGGGAGGGTGCATGGAACGGAGGGAGGGAGAGGCTAGGAGGATCTTGGCCCGCGGGCAGAACGAGCAGAATGGCAGTTGGGTGGAGGAAGGGAGCAAAGAGGTGTTTCCGGGGACAGGGGGCGGGACCTGAGGATTATAGGCTCTCCCAGGACTGAAGTTCATTGAGCTTCTGCAGACACTGGGTGGCCCTCAGTCCTCCCGCTGTCATCATCACCTGTGGGCCCCACCTGCCTGCACCTGTAGCCCGCACCTGCAGCCAGCAACTGCAGCCAGACCCCAGCAATGACGGAACAGGCGCCCTTCGACACGGATATCAACACCCTGACTCGCTTCATCTCAGAGGAGGGCAGGAAGGTTGGGGGGACGGGCGAGTTGACCCAGCTGCTGGACTCGCTGTGCACCGCGATCAAAGCCATCTCGTCCGCGGTGCGCAAGGCGGGCATCGCACAGCTGTGAGTTAGGGCTCTTGCGGCCGGCCGCGGCGTCTTGTCTGTTAGAACGCCTGTGGGGGGTGTCTGCCTCTCTGGACCCCCTGCTGGTAGCCAGTGCGCCCATCTAACACCTGAGATTCCGGTCTCTGGTCTCTTGCACACAAGCTCCCATTCCCCTTTCTCCTGGTGATGGAAAAGGTCCCCTCCCGCTTGGAGGGCTGTCTCACAGGTGCGCAACTGCCCTGGTCTGAACTCTCCTTGTAGCTCTCTCAGCTTTATGGTAAAAAGTGGGTGACTTACCAGCTACCCACCTGGGCCTTAGAGAGACAGTGCTAGCACCCGCACATTCCTCCCCATTTCTCCTTTAATCTCCATCACTCTGTTTGAATTGCAGTCCCAAGTTCAGTTTCTAATCCAATGCCATCTTTAACCTAGACAAGTCCCATTAAGGGTCCCTAAAACCCATTAGTTTGGAAGCAAGCCAATTCCCAGTGAAGTAGGCTGGGCGCACAGTACCCTAGGTGCTCCCTCTTTCTGGGGACAGCTGCAGAACTCGCCTTGTGAGAATCAAAACCTCTCCCTACCTGAGTTAATGCCACAAACAGATCTTGCTCAATTAGCAAAGAGCTCAAAGACAGCAGAAGCAGTAAACTGCTTTTAATAGAGCCAAGAAATCAATCTCCTTTTCCTGAACTTTTGGGGACCTTGTTATGCAGACCCTCCCTTTGGGGGCAATAAAAAAAGGTCTGAGACCCTGCCTGTCCAGTAAGTTCCCTTGTAGAGGGTGACTATTATTATTGTTTATTATTATTATTATTATTATTATTATTATTATTATTACTTGTTCTTTGAGACAGAGTCTCACTACGTAGCTCTCACTGTCCTGGAACTCACTATGTATAGACCAGGCTGATCCTTGAACTCATAGAGATCTGTCTGCCTCTGCCTCCTGAGTCCTGAGATTAAAGACGTGCGCCACCACACGGCATGGTGGGGGATTTAAGTGCTCTAATCTGTTTGTACTGTAGGTTGGAGAAATGAAGGGACTTGGGGTCTCAGCACAGCTTTTTGTGGGCCACACAATACTTTTTTACTTTGTCCTGGCCTGAGCTCATGCCTGGTATCTGACTGGTCTTCTCACAACCGAACAGAACCTGGGCTTTCAGGTTGTCTGTACACTTTCTTAATATTGTTCATACCTATGAACAATGCAGAAATGATATGTGAGGTTTGTAGCTAACTTGAACATACAATCCCTTGAAATGCATTTTAAAGCTTCTGTGACAATGTGACGTGGGTTTATTTATCTATTTACACATTTATTTCTGGAGAACTCTGGTTCTACTGTGTGGCTTGGTAGAGATAATTCTTAAGAATGAAGCAACTGGTGATGTTTGTTTCAGATGTTGAGCAGGGCTAGTCCTTGCTAGAGAAATCTAGGAGCAGGTATGTTAGAGGCCATGGACCCTTCATTGTTTTGTTCTTGGCCCTAAGGAGCCTTTCACACCCATGTAAGATCTCACTTCACATTAAATTTACAACTTATGGATTTAACCCTCTGAGGACCTGGGGACTTTGTGAGAGACAGCGGTTGGCATTTCTTACATTATTTTAAAAAATGCACCCATACTTGACACAGCACCAGAGAGACTTACTTAGAAACCCAAAATCTGCCTTGAGATATCCCACATTTTAGCCAACCTCAGATAATGGGAGTAGAGTTAGGAGTGAAAGGTGCTAATTCAGAAGAGAATGTGTTGTTAATAGACTAGATGGTCATGGCACCAGTTTTGAAAATGTTATAACACATTCCTTACGGAGTTGCACTCATTGACAAAAACACCAAGCCATTTAAAAGAAAAGCATGGCGCTTCCTGAGCAGGTATCTCATGAGTAATGGGACCCTTCTGTAGTTTTGGGGCACTTAAGTCCTCAATACCGAGTAGTAGAATACGATGCTATGTGAGTAACTGAGAGGAGGAAGTTGGATTCTTGTGGGACAGAAAGCATGTGACTATTCACAGTATGACATGCAGTCAGACCACTAGCAGCCAGATAGGATCTCAAGACAAGCCTTTAAATTATGCTCATTTGGTCTTTGATGTGTTGGATGAAGAGCCAATGTGCCTGCAAAGAGCTTATTAAGGCTGCCAGTTGGCCCCAGAAGAGCATGCACCCAGAGGGATGAGACTGGTTGCAGATCTGCAAGAACCCCACCAAGACAGGGGTCACCCTGATGTCTCACAGGGAATCAGCAGAGGTGTAATTATGGATCGTGCTGTTCCTCTTTCTCAGTCAGCCTCAGAGCTGCCACTGTAGTCATTTCCATTGCTCCATATGATATGATGTGATGTGATGTAGCTGCCATTTAATTTAGGTGGTAATATGGATGGATAGATGGTGAAGCATCTGTGAGAGCCTCAGTTTCCCCTCTTGTAAGATAAAGACAGCTGTTCTTCAACCTTAGAGGGTTGTGTGAAGATGAGAAGCTTACTAATCACATACTGATGCCATCATTGCTTTCCTGGAGACTTTTATTTACCTTTTTTGTGATATGATGTGATAATCTTGAGGTATCATCTCATATAGCCGATGTCAGGTTCTGGGTCAGGGAAGGCTACAAGTGTGGAATTGGAGGAGAAAGCATGGGGAACTGGTGGAAAAGATGAAGGAGCAAGCAGAGCCATAGTAGCAGAGGGCAGGGGAAGGACCTGGCAAAGGTGATGTGTGGATTGGATTTGAAAGGCAATGAGGGGTGTTCTCAAAGAGCTGGTTCTAACAATGACAGTAGAATCATGCCATCGCAAACCAATGCAATGCAAAACCCCAAAGGGAATTCCAAGAGAAGTTGACTTCTAGAGGCTGAGGAGTAGTGAGGGTGTGTGTGTGTGACATTTTGGAAGTCTTGGCTTAGGCTATTGTAGAAATATACAGTCAGTCTGGGGGCATCTATGCCACTGGGCTTGGCACATTTGCCTTGAGGCAGAGAGGAAGAGAACATGAGGCCTTGGTTTAGAAAAGCAGGGGTGTGACCTTTAATTTAGGTGTGATATGGATGGATAGATGGTGAAGCATCTGTGAGAGCCCCAGTTTCCACTCTTGTAAGATAAAGACAGCTGTTCTTCAACCTTAGAGGGTTGTGTGAAGATGAGAAGCTTACTAATCACATACTGATGCCATCATTGCTTTCCTGGAGACTTTTATTTACTTCATTTGTAAACTGTTTTCTATGTGCTTTGCTTTCATTCTATTCATTCACCCACCCACACACATATCAGTGGACTATAGTCAAGGTTACAACATCTGGAAAAGTTGCATGGTGTGTGTGTGTGTGTGTGTAGGTCAAGGCCAAACCTTTACTGTTGTTTCTCAGAGGCTTAGAGTTTACTTACTGATTAGGCTAGGCAAGCTAACCAGTGAGCTCCTGGCAGCTGCCTCCCTCTACCTCCCCTCATTGAGATTATAATTGTGTGCTACTATGCTCTGCTTTTCAAAACATGGGTCCTAGGGACTGAGTTCAGAAACTCTGTTCATGTGACAGACACATGACCAACTGAGCTCTTTCTCTAACTTCCCAGGAACGATTCTTTGTGTGATGAGGTCTTCTCCCTTGTTTGACAGAGGAAAACAATAAAGACATTCAGTCTTGAGTTTGGAACTATGGGTCAACTAAAGTGTGCTTTACCCTTGTCTTCATATTTGCAGACTTTATGGCACAAAATCACTGAGAACAGCAGCAGATTCCCATGTTGTTTCTTGGCTTATCTGCACCACGTGATGTGAGTGCACTGCAAATCCCATTCCAGGGCAGAATCAGAGCTGGCCCGATACCCTGACATCTGTCCATCTCCAACCATGCTTGAACAAAAGCCAGGGTTGGGTTTGTGGCCCTAGAGGAGCTTGATTGGCACCTCTTCCATGTATTTCTGAAGTAACCTTGGATTTTCCCCACTGGGTGAAGGGTTGGTCATTGGCCACAGGATCTATCAACAACAGGGCAGAGGCAGCGTCACCTAGGAATTCAGTGATAAGACTTAAAGCAGAATCTCCCTCCCTTTGTCCTTGGTTGGGTGTTCTGGAAACCAGTGTGGGCATGCCACCAACGATGCTGCAGCTCAAGGCTCTGGTGTAGACACTAGAAGGAGGGAAATCACCAGTCAGAAAGTCAAGGGTGTTGTATAGGACTTGTCCAACCCCTGGCAGCCATAGTTCCAGTCCTGAGGATCAGAAGTTCAAGATCATTCTGGGACACATAGCAAGCCTAAGCTACATAAGAACTCTCTCCCCCCACCCCCAATTCTACCGGGGCTTCTCTCAGCCATGGTCAAAGAAGCTTCTTTTTGCAGAAGTTGATGGAGAGATGCATAACAGGGCAGACTGCTGAGAGTAAGAGGTCAGTGCTCAGCTCTCCACAAAGCATCTCTCTTCTACCACCACCCAGGCTCAGGGAAGACCTTGGAGGAGGCAGCAGGAAGAAGGTAAAAGCCAGAGGATGGGGAGGGGCATGGTGAAGCACTGTCTTCTGGACACAACATGGCTATCAGAACAATGAACCCACAGCAGCTGTGGTTCCCCCCCAGGAGACCCACACAGGGTCAAACACAATTCCAGCATAGATCTCTTGTCCTACTGAGGAAATGTTGGCAATGGATATCTGCTAAGGGAGGGAGATTTATTCTACTTGGAGAATGTGGGACTGTAGAATTCCCCTGATCTAGTGGATGCCCCACATCCATACACATGTGAGCAGACCACTAACTGGACTAGAGGGTAACATTAATTTTAAAAGACGTGAAGTCAGAAGGAGCATTTTCGAGGATGTGGGCAGAGATGATAGGTGTGGATGTGGTCATATTTTGTATATGTGTATGAGATTCTCAAAAGTAAAGAAAAAAAATTAAAAAATATTAAAGCTGTTCAAGGCTTCCCTTCTTTTGTGAACATCTTAAGTCTGAATGTAAAATACCAGGGCTTCATGGCCAAGAAACAGCTCCTGACATGCTAGAAACCATATGCAAACTTTGGATAAAATACTAATACTTAATCCAAATTTCCAAAGACTTAAATATATTGAGCAAACCAACCCACACTCTAAGGAATTCCATTTTCGATTAATTAAAATAGTTTGTATCTTTTTTTAAAATTTAGTAAATTTTTTAGTTTGATGGTAAAAGGTTAGATACACAAAGCTTTTCTTAATGCTAGTTTTAGTCCACTGACTCCAGAAGGAGAGTGTCTGCTGTGTTTCTGGATGTCTAAGAGCAGAAGGCGAAGAGCTTGGGTTCTTGACCACACACTTTCCTTACTCTGACTGACTGCTGGAGCTAAAGGCCAGCTAATCTGAATAGAAATGTCAAAATGGAGCCTCAAAGGAGCCATTTTCCCCTTCATGGCATCATCTACTTGTGATGACAATCCTGTGTTGGTCATCTTCTTAGGAACTGTCTGAAAATATGGTTTTAGAACTGGTCTCTCACCTACCCAGCAACAAACACTTGCTTAGCGTTGGCTCCGGGGACCTTGGCTGTAATTTTAGGCTATCGGACATGCCAAGGGACAGGTCTGTAGACCAGGTGTGTCACATTCCATGTTTGTAGCTAAGATTGTAAGGATGAACTTAGTCAGGGAGTTTGGACAAATTGACAAGGATCCATGTACTTGGTGGGAGGAACATAGAGACTCTGGAGCCATGTTTTTGTGCTGATGACTTCCTTCTAGGACTGCACCTTGCTTCTTAGCATGGATGTATTAACAGCGTTGACAGAACTAGGGGTGGGGTAGGATGATAATAATTCTTAAATGTCTGTATATACATAGGCGTTATTTAGAGCCTTTGATCCTTACCAACTCATTGTCTGCCCTCCCTCTGCACTGTATTCCCATGTTATAGTTGAAGAATAAGAGGCCAGAGGTGTGAAGTGACGTGCACAGAGCTTCTAAGCATGTAGTGGAGCTAGGACTGGAATCTTGGTGGTCTAGAATTCCAGCCTGTGGATTTGCCTGTCACCTCCTATGTTCTTCTGACAAGCTGGTGGGAGAGAAAAGCCACTGTCCTTACCTGCACAAGTTTGTGCAGGAGGTACACAATTTTTTAAAAAACATTTTACTTATTTATTGTGTGTGTCTATGTGTGTGAATGAGTGCATGCCATGGTATGTGTGTGGAGGTGGGAAGACAGTTGTGGGAGTCAGTTCTTGGGGGGGGGGTGAATTTAGGCAGTCAGACTTGGCAGCAAGCACTCCTCCCTGGCCCAGGAGGGACACTTTGATTGAGGTGAGTTCCTTTAGCAAATACCCTCAGCATTTACCTTGCACCCATGAACCCCAGCTCTAGCATTCGACGTCACCAGAAACTGAGCAGGGTGCCACAGTCAAGACACAACACGGATTCTAAAATAGTTAAGTCACTGTGTTGTATTGGTCAAGGTTATCTTTTTTCATCTCAAGAGTCCTAACTCTGACTGAGACAGAAGTGCTGGTGCTTGACCTCAGAGCCCTCTGCATGGTAAAGCACTCTAGGGCTGAGTACATCCCCAGGCCTTGTTTGAATGGCAGCTATAATCCACACATATCTGGATGTAGCTTTGATGAGCTTGGCACCCCTGGATCAGGATTCTGGGTCTTGCAGGAAGGTTGGCTGTGGCTGGGTTGGGCATTTAAATTTTATTGCCCACATTAGAGGCCGGTGGTGCTCAGGCCTAGGCCTGCACCCTGCCCTTTTGCTTTCTGCCCACTGCTTCCCAGGGAGACCTCAATCCCCTTTCATATCCACTGTGCTTTGACATTTCTCCTTTGAGACCCAACAAAACCAGCAAGGGAGCCATGACCCTACAGCTGCTCCTGACTGCAGCTCTGCTGGGGGCTGCCGAAGGGACTGAGCCTAGACACATCTGCCTTGCTGTTTTCAAGTGCAGACTATGAGCTTGACCTGTCCAGTCACCTCTGTTGACACCACTGTAACCTCTCATAGCATAGGTCTCATGTTATTTATGTTGAGGCTGAAAGCTCAGAAAAATCAGCTGCGTGGGCCAGAGGCTCTTTTTACTGCATCTCACAAACCAAGTACTTCCTGGATCCTGGATCATGGGAGAAAGACCTCAAAAGTTTTTTTAAGAACGACTTCTATAGAAGTTTATTCAGCACACAGCCTCTTTCTTCTAGAGATGCAGAAAAGCAGACTATCTCCTTGGAACTGTGCTGACTGGCTCAGGCTTCTTCAGGGATTTTTAGATATCTTCTCTTTCATCCAAAAAAAAAAAATCCCAAAACAACAAACAAACAAACCACTCTAAATTTCATGCAGTCTTTCCTCAATGTAATATTAAGCTCCCTGAGGCAAGGGGTCTGGTCTGTGCTCTTCAGCAATGATACCCTAGCACAGTAGGTCCCCAGGAAGTTACAGAGTTTACGAGGCTCAGGCTTTTAAGTAAAAGACACTGGGGTGTGGGAGCAGGTGGGACTGGGGCCCATGAGAAGGAGGTCCATCCTTCCCACCATCTTACCTTGCTGTGGTGTGTCAAGGGACCCCAGTATGCTGGTTGTGCTGAGAAGTGCTAGTACCTTTAAGAGGCGGGGCCTGCGGAAGGCGGCGAGCTGACCCATCCCTCTTTCACTGACTTCTCTTCTTTCAGTCACTCCAGCCATGGGTGTCAACCACCAGCTAGACAAAAGGGTTTTTGTTAAAGCTGGTGCTGTGTGTGTACCTTCCTTCTCTCTCATTGGGAGTTCAGTACTGCTTCAGGCTCTTCACCCGGCTGTCACAAACTGGAATACAATGCCTGTTTGCAGTGACCTAGTCTTGCCTGGGGCTCTCATCTACTCTGCCCCCACTTCTACACTTGTCAGGGTCCCCTAAATGGCTCCCATTAATCTGTATCCCTGAGGTCCCAAGGGCTGTGGTGGTGAAAGCTTTCTCTCTCTCTCTCTCTCTCTCTGTGTGTGTGTGTGTGTGTGCATAT
>CAJQZJ010036570.1:0-26046 GCA_907164525.1 Lophiomys imhausi
CACACACACACACACACACACACACACACACACCTAAATTTTTTTAAAACTCTAAAGTTAAATCAAGAAATAAACTTAGAAACATGATACAAACCACCAGAAGTAAGTATCCAAATCTTAGTTTCACTGATTGGAACTGAGAGTGGGGAGGTGTCAGCTGAAGACACTGGTTGCAGCAAGAGCTGCAGAACTTCACTTGCTGTTGTATGCACAGGGACAGTAATGACAAAGAGGCACAAAACTTGGCATGATGGTGTTCTGTAATCCAACCACTCAGGATGTGACGACTGGAGGACTGTGAGTTTGAAGCCAGCCTAGAAATTTAGTAAAGTCCAATGAAGAGCATCCAATAATGAGGAGTTGAGGAGGTGACTTACTCACTAAAGTACTTGTTGAAAAAGCATGAAGGGCTGAGTTCAGTCCTCAGCACGCATGTAGAACTCTAGTGAGGCAGAAAAAAGGCAGAAGATCCTCAGCCTTGAGGGCCAGCATGGCCACCCAGGTCCCAGTGAGATATCCTGCCTCAGGAAACAAGGAGATGGCACCTAAGAGCGAGACCTGAGTTTAACCTCTTGCCTCCACCCACACATGCACACACACTTGTGCACCTGTAGGGACACACCTGCGCATAAACACTCTTTTGCACGCCCCTCCACACATACTCCAATGTAAAGATGGCACTACCACAATACAAAGATATGTTCAGGTTCTTTAGGAAAAGTGGGCTACACATTAATTGCTCTGTGAACTTTCAGGAAATTGAGTTGGAATTGTTTATACCTACTTTGTGTTTCAAATATTTTAGAAACTATTTGGGAAAACTCAAACTACAAAAGAAACACTTTAGAAGGGTGAGCTATGGGAAACAAAGAAGAAAAACAGTCCAAGTCTACTTCCTTAACCCTAGCAACAGCAGAAAGAGCACCTGTAAGGATTTAACTCCAGGAGCATTGGTACTGACCAATTCCTTACTCTCTGTTACCTTTCAGAGACCCCTCCAGTCCTCCTGGCTTCCTGTGGTTCCCAGCTTTACCCTCTGTTCCCAAAGCTCATTTATCCCACACCGAGCAGCTCACCAATCTTCACTTCATGTCACTTCCCATCTGGATTGGTTCTTTTCAAACATGCAATGTAGTGGATTCCATGTCAGCTGCTGGGTTTGAGAATGGGATGCCATTCATTTGGGAAGGGAGGGAGGGTGATACTTTCATTGAAAGCCAGAGGCTTTGGTCTTGGCATCAATACACTTTTCATTCCCAGAGAGCGTTCACATAGCACACTCACAGAGCAGTTGCTGGTTGTGCACAGATAAACACAAACTGGGAGTGGATGACCTGCTTTGCTTTCTCTCTGTTTCTTATTTGAACTTGTATTTTTCTTTCCAGCCAAGCATCATTATGGCTCAGCCTTTTCCTGGGAACTGCAAACTTTCTGTGTATACAGGGAACCCTGGTAGCATTGGAGAATCACGTTACACTCAGATGACTTTATAAGGGACCGTCTCCAGCTGTGTTTGCCATTTTGGAAACTTGGTATGTTCCCTTCATCGTGCCCTTCTCCTTGGAGGATTTCTTCCAGTCCTTCCAGTTTCACACCATCCCAGAACTACATATGTTTGCTAGGGCACTGGCCCATGGGCAGAGATTAAATGGTAGGGCATGTGGACCAAGTGGAGCCTCCTGTGTTGGAAGCCAGCTGGGGAACACCTGGTATCACACCCCCTCTCCTCCAGAAACTGAGCCACGCAGATGCTAAGCCCTCACAATTGCTTCTGTGATGTTGAACTGCAATGGCAAGGACAGTTTGTGACTCCCCTGAAGGAAACCAAGCATCTGGAAAGCTGGGAGACATGCTCCTCATCTGTGCCAGAAAGCTTTGCAGTTGACAAGTAGAGCCAGACAGGGAGAGCATGCCATTCTATTGGCAGCGTGGTTTTTCTTCCCGTTAAGTCAAAGTTTTGATTTCGTGGGAACTAAAAGCTCAAGCCTAAAAAAAAAAAAAAAAAAAGGAACACACACATATAAAGACAGTCTTCCTCCAGACTGGTCGTGTTTTCATCATGAATTCTGAATGCCTACTGCCTTCTCCTGGCTAGTTGTTGTAAAATGAGTTTGGGACCTGCACTAGCACCTCCAGGAGAATTCCTTTACTGCCAAGTTCAAAAACTCTTTCTGTTTGAGAAAATCACCCTTGGTTTTATGAACAAGATGACTGAGAACCCCAAAACAGAAGAGATGAAACTTGTGCACAGACACCAGGATGTTGGGGAGATGGCTGATTGGATAGTTCACACTTCCTTGGTTTTATGGTAAGAGAAAAGGGTCCTGACTTTCGCATAAACCTGCTTCTGTTAATTTTATTCCCTTTAGTGGATGTTTGCTGCTCCTTGACCACCCAAGAATTCTTCTCTCCTGGCAGCACTTTAAAATTCTCTCAGGAAATCTCTTTGATTCTGCAAGCTGTTGTTGGGGCTGTGGGGGAGAATTTGCCCTACCTCCAGGGGTAGACTATAGTGGCCAATAAAAATCTGGATTTTGGGTCAACCTAACCAGTGCCCCGGTGTCAGGCCTGGAAACACAAAGGCCATTTGTCAGGAAGACTTGCTTTTGCCTTCTTCCACAGGTGCAAAAACCAAGCCAAACAAAACAAAACCACAACTCACTCTTCCTCTGAAGAAGAGGAGTTCCTGCAGGCAGGAGAGAGGAACTCTGTGGTGACTGAGGATGCAGTTACAACAGACAGCAATCAGGACTCTGGACTTCCAGCTTTCTGCATCCTTATTTGGGCCTGCCAGACCAAGTATTGTCTGAGGCCAGCACCTAGGCAGGCATTTCCATTATGTGAGCTAAGAGACTCACTTGACTCACTTGACTCACTTGACTGTTTAACCAGGAAGAGTTGGCTGCCTTGTTGTTATGACAAAATAGCTTTGGATAATACAAGCCCCTTGCTTAGAGCCTTTTATATCCCCCACTGTCTATAAAAACAAGTTAGTGGATGTTTGTGGGTTTGGTGGTAGGGATAAGTGTCATGGTGTGTAAGTACATACAGTCTTACTAAGATGTGTATGTTGAATTTGTATAGATTTTTTCCATGTCAATAATACCTCAATAATTGTTTTTTGCCTTAGAAATGCTGAGTTTTTTGTTCTTTTTAATCAATTAATTAAATTATTTTAATTAATTAATTATAATTATTTGAATTAATCAATTAATTAAAAGAAAAGTTTAAATCCTTCAGCACAGCATCTGAGACCATACAAGGCTGGTACAATGCCAATCTTTCAATTCTAGCTAAACTAGTCTCATTAAACTTCCCAGAGTCTTGTCCTTTTATGGGTTTTATTTTTCTCCAAAGGTTACTGACCTTAAATTTTACACCCCCACCCCAATTCTTACAGAGTGTACTCATCTCTTGAACCTGTCTCTCCTCATTTTCTTTTCCCAGTTTTTGTCATTACTGTGACTTCAAACTTTTGTGTCATCGTGCGCTAATAACCACTTAATGTGGGTTTAGCTTGTCTCTTGAGGTTGAATCTTATAGCTTTCTTGTGCATGTGTGTGCACACAAGCATTCATGCCAGCACACATGTGTGTGCGTGTGTTCCAAGTTTAGAGGATAACTTTGGGTATCGTTCTTTAGGAACCTTTCATCTTATTTTGAGACAGGTTTCTCACTGGCCTGGAACTAGATTATTAGACTAGACTGGCTGGCCAAGAGACCCAGGGTGCATCCTGTCTCCACGTCCTCAATGCTGGGACTGCAAGGGTGCACCACCACGCCTAGCATTTCCAGGGAGCATCCTGTCTCCATGTCCTCAATGCTGGGATTGCAAGGGTGCACCACGACACCTAGCATCCCCAGGGTGCACCACCAAGTCTAGCACTCCCAGGGTGCACCGCCACGCCTAGCACTCCCAGGGTGCACCACCATGCCTAGCATTCCCAGAGTGCACCACCACGCCTAGCACTCCCAGGGTACACCACGCCTGCCTAGCATCTCCACGCGCTTTCTGAACATTAAGCTTAGGTCCCTGCGCTGTCTGGCAAGCACTTACCACCCGAGCTATGTCCCCAGCTACAGGACTGACAGCTTTATGATCAATGTCTGCCTCACCTTGGAGAACCATCCTCTTCTCACTGAAGTCATGCCAGCTGGTTGGCTACCCTAATGTTTTTTATCAATATCAGCACAGTGAAATCTGGCTAACAATAAGGATCCAAATGCAGCCTAGACCCATGAAAACCACCAAATAAAAGGAAAGGTCTGGCTAAGTGCTTTTCATCTGAGGATGCAGTAGGTCTGCTTCACTCGAAGAAAACCATTCTTTTAGGCTGGGAAGATAGCTTAGTGTATGATGGCCTGAATCTAGATCCCTAGAACCTATAGAAAACAGGATGCAACATTGTATATCTGTGATCTTTAGGGCAAGGTGAGAGACAGACTGCAGAGTCCCTGAAAGTTCATGGGCTTTTTAACCTAGTATCCACAGCATAGAACAACATATACTGCATCAAACAAAGTGGAATGTGAGTGCCATACCTCTGATCTCCTCACTCTTAAACACAAGTGCACACACACACACACACACACACACACACACACACACACAGAGATGCACACATACACGTACATACACACACATAGAACTCACTTTCTAAATGTATTATGTACATGTATAAAATGTCATAATTGACCTCATTATTATCTGAAATTGGTATGTTTTAAAACTTTTTATTTATTCTTCTCTCATACAATACATCTCAACCTCAGCTTCCCTCCCTCCACTATTCCCATGTTCCCTACTTCCCCCTCCCCCAGATCCACTCCCTCCATCTTCCCTCAGAAAAGAGCATGCCTCCCAGGGACATCAACTGAACACAGCACAAGATACAATAAGATCGGGCACAAACCCTCACATCAAGTCTGGGCAAGGCAACCTAATAGGAGGAAAAGAGTCCCAAAAGCAGGCAAAAGAGTCAGAGAGTCTCCCACTCCCATTGTCAGGAGTCCCCAAAAGTCCAAATAAGAAAATCAACCATCATTATTAAACGAATTTTGTTAGTGGACTATACACCATCTCTTAACTCTTCAAACACACATTCCCATGGAAACAAAGTAAGCACATTTAATGATTATAGCTCTACTTTGAAAGAACACTAGGTCTTTCTTAATCATAAATGTGTACTAAATGATCATAAAATATAGCCCAGTGACTCAAAAGCTGCCCGGACCAAGTAAGTCTGCCAAGTAGATGTCCAGTTTGACAACCCTAGCACCCAGCTCTATATTAAAGGCTGGGAATGTTGGCTGGCCATTCAGAAGGCACCCAGATCCAATCGCCTGCAGAACGCCTGTGCAATGCTGGCAAGCCGTCCTTTCCCACCTATGTTCCCCTCACCTTCTTGAAGTCTGTTTACAAAGTGAAGAAAACACCTGTATTCTGCATGACCTCAGCAGGGATTTTTACTGTAACTCTCCAAAGCTCTATGGCATTCTGTGCCTGTCTCCTTTGCACTCTTCCATGATCTGCATTGCACTGGAAACAGGCTGTCCTTCACGTTTCATAGCTAGCCCGAACATTTAATGACATCACTCTATGAGACAAAGGGAAAGCCATAAGCGAAATCCAATTTGGCTCACTCTAGCCCCGGTTGCCTTAATTAGTCTCCATTTTTAATGCAATGAAAGGAATAAACCTCAAGATGGCTGGCCAGGAAAATTATAAGCTTTCAGGCACACTGGGTTACAGTAATTTTTCTGCAAATGTCATTATGCCACTGATTTACTCTGTTTTCAGAACACAGATGACAAGGAGAAAGAGACTCACATTGGTTTTTTAAGAGGCATTAAATCACACTCTCTGGTACTGTCTCCTGTCTTGTCACCTTTCCTGGAAGCATCAGCTCTTCCTTTCTATGGGCTCTGCCTGACCCTCACTGTGAGCCTTTGGGTTTTGTAAAACAAAGCCATGTAACATGGCTCTGGTCTGGCACCACACCGTACCATGAAGCTGCATCATCTCCATTGCATTCCTCCTAAGTCATGTTTGAGGAAAGAGACATTTGGAAAGCCATACAGTTGGGGCCATTTTTCAGCGTGGGTTTTATTCGTCTTAGCAAGCAGATGCTTCTAGAGGAGCCAAGTCTCCATTTGGTGTGCCCAAGTCGGAGTTTGATATTTGTACAGAGAAATGCTGAATTCCTAGAACATCAAGAGGCAATTCAAGACTTTTCTTACAAGTCAGTAGACTTTAAATAGGTTATTTGCATATTCATGACCATATATATTTATTGACTATGCTCTGAGCATTTGGAAAAAGAGCATTCACCATCAACTTTACCTTTTCTGTGGGTGAAGGTAGTTCATATTCTACAGCCCAGGCTGGCCAGGAATGTTTTCTTTACACACCCCAGGCTGGTCTTGAACTCAGGGACATCCTACTCATTTACCCTCTCATGTGCTGCAGTTCCAGGTGTAAGTCACCATGCCAAGCTGAATGCACCAGCCCCCCTTCTCCCCAGTCCTGGGATGCTTGGGATTGAGTTTAAGGCATCCAGCATTCTAGGAAAGTGTTCTGCCAGTGTGCCACTCTGCTGGCACAGTTTTCTCCCACGTCCACTCCTGCCCATAAGGTCCTAAAGTCAATCCAAAATTGAACTCCACCTAAGTTCATCCTGGAGAACCAGTGAGTCTTTAAGGCCTAGTTACCGAGCAGGGGTTAGGGACTGGAGAGTGGGTGGCTCTAGAGCAGCTGGAGTGGATGATGGGTTCCCATGGGTGTGTGCTGTCCCCTAGTGTGTCCCCGCCTATATACTATAGTTCTGTCCCTAGACCCAAGGCTCCATAGGATTAAGGCAGAATTGCTGATGTTAGCTACATATTCAGGTGAGTGTTCAATGACCCTCTCTGCTCCCTCCTTCTTCAAGGGAATGTCAACAGTTCACAACTTTACCTTTTCTGTGGGTGATACATTAAAAAAAAAAAAAACCTAAACTAAATTGTATATTAGGGTTGAGGCATGGCTGAGATTTTTCATTTCTTCTTTTAAAAAATTTTAAAGGATGTTTCAATTTTTTTTTTTCAAAAAATCTCTAATGGTCTTTGAAAAGCAGACTCAGCTGGTCCTATGACAAAAGTGGCCATTCTGCTTGCAGGATAGTGCCACACAACGCCCTGCCCCTAGCCTGGTGGCCATTGTGCTTGGAGGACAGTGTCATGTGACACCCTGTCCCCAGCCTCGTCTGAGGCTATTCTTTTCTTCTGTCTGCAATTCTTCCATTCTGAACCCCTCATTTCTTTGGCAGGTATCTTAGATGACCTACTGTATACTAGGCCCTGGACTAGGTTCAGGTGTGTAACAATGCATGGAGAAGACAGAGCTGGAACCCTTATGGAGCTTCTATTCTGATGGAGTGCAGCAAGACAGACCATATGCCAAACTCCTGGTTGCTTTTAACCACACAAAGCAACTATTTCCTGATTCTGTGGGCAAGACTTTGTTTTTAAATAGAGTAAAATAAGGACTGTGCCTTTTAATTAATCTTACTGAAAGATGGCAAAATTGTTTGGTGACCTGAAGGGAAAAAAACAATTATTAGGGCCACCTGTAGTTCAAAGCTTCAGAGAATTCATTTAGCCATTTTTGCTGTGCTGTGGCAGTAAAGTTGTATATAACCACCTCATGGGTGGACCCAGAACACAAGGGTGGATGCTGGGACACAGTCCCGTGGCCTTGGTGCTGTCAAGCACCCAGCTGGAAGATCATGTTGACTGTAGATTGAGGAGCAGTGATGAGAAAGACACAAGGGAGGGTGCACCCATCCTTCTCCTCTTTCCAAGTCGTAAAGGCTTCAGAACCAGCTTCATGTGGCGCCAGTAATGGTGGAAGAAGATGTCTCAGGGACTCACCTATGGATCGTTGACAGGCACCACTCCCTGTGGGCTCATTCATGCCTCTGGGGGCGGGCAGACACCTCCAACAAGAGACATTGCCAGACTAGCATCACCAATTTCAAGACACTCCACCTTGCCCTGAAGATTCATAGGATTTATTAATCAGTTCAGAATTCAAATACCACTTTTTGTTGTTGTTGTTCTTTGACACCAATATTGATATTTAAGGTGTCCTTAGCTGGAAATGAACAGATGACTGGGGAGATGAAACTGCACTGAATATATCTTCCTCTCTTCCCCATCTGTTTGTGAGTTGAAGGCAAGAAAAGACCATATTAGCAATAGAGAACTTGGCCTAAATGTTAGAACAGTTGCCTTTAAAAATACATGTATCTTAAGTGCTCAGAGGATGGCAAGAGGCCAGGAAAGCACTCAGTGGAGTTTTCCCTCCATGCTCCACATCTTATCGGTGGAGTGTGCACCTTTTGTCTTAAAGCACCACCCAGGCTCCCATGCTGGGAAGCTTATCTGGTCTTTCCTTCTGTTTTCTATGTAAATAAAATGGTTAAAAATGAAGCAAGCAGACTTTCGGTTTGAAGACAAATAGAGTAATAAATGTGTTATATAGAGTTATAAATCCCAAAGCGTGGGAGAGAAGATGGGGCAGAGATCAAGACCTGAAATTATGCCCGAGGTGAAGTGATTCAATCCAGCTTCTGCTATCATTGTGGGATTAAAAGCCCTTACCAACTACAGAAAGATACATGTCATGATACAGAAAAAAGGGAGAGAGAGTCCCATGTGTACAAGAAACACAGCTGAATATTAAGAACATGTTGAACAGAAGAAGCCAGGCATATGCACATTCCCTCTCACTGATGGGAATTTCAGGAAAGCCATTATTCCATGGAGAGATTGGGACAGTGGTTGCCACCGAGGATGGGTGATGGTAGGAAAGGGGCTTGGAGATATCCACAATGAAACAAACATCCTGCTCCTTGATGTGGGTGCCTCTGAGCTGGATCTTCAGATTTGTGTGCATCACCTTATGTACCCCAAGCATAGACATTTTAAAAGGCCATCACACTTAGAAGGCATCTAAGGATAGATCTGTAACAGAATAAATTGACTGACAGATTTTGAATGTATGTTTGTATGCAAAAGGTTTTCATGTGAATTTTTTTTTCTTTTTGGTTAATTTGAGACAGGATTTCTCTGTGTAACAGCCCTGGTTGTCCTGGAACTCACTATGTAGACCAGGCTGTCCCTGAACTCACAGAGATCTGCCTCCTGGGTGCTGGGTTTAAAGGCATGCACCACCCACGCCTGGCCATTACAGACAGTTTTGAGCTGCAATGTGGGTGCTGGTATTTGAACCCGGGTCTTCGGAAGAGCAGCCAGTGCTCTTAAACACTGAGCCATCTCTCCAGCCCTGTGATCATGTTTCAATTCTAGCAAATCTCTCCAAGATTAGACGAGGAGGGTTCACTGGAGCTTCATTAGCATGCTTTCCCCTTGTCTGTTCTCAGACTCTGGGGATATCAGTGTGCCTCAGTTGCAGTGTTTCTCAGAGTGGGGATTGCTAGTACTTGATCAGAACTTATTCCTATTGTGTCCCTATTCAAAGAATTGCAGAATGCCCATCATGTCTAGGAATGACTTTCCTAGAAGGTCAACGAGTGAACTGGAAAATTTTTTACTCAGATCTAGATGTGCCAGGAGGGGATGGCAGTGCTGTCTGGAATGCACTTAGTCATTCTGGTTCATAGGGCTTGAGCTCCAGTTCATTTGACTCCCAGAGGGACTGTGTCCCTGTGACGGGGACCTTTGGTACTGATGCAGAATAGATGTTGGTCTATGCTTCTGGTAAAGCCACGTTTCCTGACCCCTTACTTTATATGTAGGCCAGCATTGACTACCATGATTGTGGTGTTAGAAGCTTCAGGCCCAGTGCTTCCCTCCCCCTCCCCTCTCCTCCTCTCTGCATATGTGTGTGCGTATGTTCATGTGTATGTGCACTTGTGTATGGAAGCCAGAGAACAACAACCTTGTGTGTCATTCCGTGGGCACTGTCTACCTGTTTTTGTTTGAGAAAAGTTTCTTACTGTGCTGAAGCTCACCAGGTAAACTGGGCTGCCTGGCCATCCAGCCCCAAGGATCTAACTGTCTCCACTTCCCCAGCACTGGCATTACAATCATTCGATACTACATCTGACTTTTTTTTTTAATGCAGGTTTTGAAGTTAAACTCAGGTCATCAATTGTGCAAAGCAAGCACTTTCTTTTTTTAATATTTATTTATTGCTTCAGGTTACATCTCCATCACAGTATCCTCTTTCCACCCCACCCCTATCCCTTCCATCCCAGTCCTCTGGAGTGGAGTGTCCCTACATAACAGTCCCCCGCCCCAGTTCAGCAGTCATATGAGGGCCAAGAGCCTCCTCATACACTGGGGGCCTATAAGGCAGCACCACTAGGGAAAAGTGTCTCATTGACAGGATAAAAAGTCTGTGTTCATGTTCCCTTTGGTGCATTGGTTGTAGTATAGTTATCCTGTACTATATAGCTAGAATCTGATTATAAATAAATAGATGCCATGTGTATCCTTCTGAGTCTGGGTTAGCTCACTCAGGATGAGCTTATCTAGTTCCATCCATCTGGCTACAGATTGCATGATTTCATTGTTTCTGATGGTTGAGTAGTATTCCATTGTGTAGCTGTACCACAGTTTTTGTTTTGTTTTTTTAATCCATTCCTCAGTTGAGGGACATCTGGGTTGTTTCCAGTTTCTAGCTATTACAAATAAGGCTGCTATGAACATAGATGGGGAAACGTCCTTGTGATTTGGTGAGGAATCATTTGGATGTATACCCAGAAGTGATATGCCTGAGTCCTGAGGCAGAGCTATTCCAAGTTTTCTAAGATATCGCCATACTGACCTCCATAGTGGTTGTACAAGTTTGCACTCCCACCAGCAATAGAGGAATGTTCCCCTTTCTCCACACCCTCGCCAGCATGTGCTGTCATTTGAGCTTTTGATCTTAGCCATTCTGACAGGTGTGAGATGGAATCTCAGAGTTGTCTTGAGTTGCATTTCTCTAATGATTAAGGATGCTGAGAATTTCTTCAACTGTCTCTCAGCCATTAGGGATTCCTCCTTTGTGAATTCTCAGTTTAGCTCTGTTCCCCATTTTTTGATTGGATTATTTGGTTTCTTGGCATTTAATTTCTTGAGTTCTTTGTAAATTTTGGATATTAGCCCTTTGTCATATGTGGGGTTGGTGAAGATCTTTTCCCAATCTGTAGGCTGCCGTTTTGTTCAAATAACAGTGTCTTTTGCCTTCCAGAAGCTTTTCAGTTTAATGAGGTCCCATCTATTGATTGTTGGTCTTAGATCCTGAGCTGTTGGCGTTCTGTTCAGGAGGTTGTCACCTGTGCCAATGAGTTCGAGGGTTTTCCCCACTTTCTCTTCTAGTAGATTTAGTGTGTCTGGCCTTATGTTAAGGTTTTTGATCCACTTGTACTTAAGCTCTGTGTAAGGTGATAAATATGGGTCTAATTTCATTCTTTTACATGTTAACATCCAGTTGGACCAGCACCATTTGTTGAAGATGCTGTCCTTGTCCATTGTACAGTTTTGGCTTCCTTGTCAAAAATTAAGTGACCATAGGGGTGTGGGTTCATTTCTGGGTCTTCAATTCGATTCCATTGATCCACTGGCCTGTTTCTATACCAGTACCATGCTGTTTTTATTGCTAATGATCCCAGTCGACACCATGTGGGGCAGAAGAATTGCTGAGCTGAGCCCTGCCAAAATTACTGGGCCAGGGAATTGGGAAATTAAAACACAGAGTGGTTGTTTTTATCATTACGTTTCGAGTCATGCACAGGCTAGATGACTGTCAGCTTTAGAGGGTTCCGGTACCAAGTGCTACAAGCTGGGGGGGTCCTAAGATGACAGAAAAGGCTTGTTTCACAGCTCTGCAATCGAGTCAGTCAGCGGGGTTACACTCCCTGTGAAGGCTCTAGGGTGTAATCTTCTTTTGGCTCCCCTGGTGAGCTACAGTCCTTGGCTTGTAGCTGCATCAGTCCATTATCTATAGTCACATGGTTTTATGACTCCCTCTGACCTCTCTCCCTAGAGCTCTTCCCACTTCTCTGCTCTAATAGGTGTTAGTCATATCGAATCAGGGTCCTCTCTCGCTTGGGGACAGCATATCTTGCTTGGTTACCTCTGTAAAGACCCTATTTCCATACAAACCCATATTTATGCTATGGGGAGTTAGTTAGGAATGTACCTTAGGAGAGAGGGACACATGTGATAGACACGGGAAAGCTTCCTTGGATGATTGTGGGAAACACTGGAGGATGGGGGTGGGAAAGTAAGACAGGAAAGGCTCAGAAGTCAAAATATCATGTGTTCAGAAGTGGGTTGACTTTATGAGCAGCTGGAGTCAGTCCCCCTGGGGGATTTGGTGGAGTGTGTAGAGAACACCACAAAGTCATTCCTGCCCCCCCACCCCACCTTTAGCAAAGAAGATGAAGAATTCATGCTTCAGTTCCCATCCATCACTTGCTGAAGGCCGCACCCTGGGAATATTCATTTCCTGGTACTTATGGCAGAATGCCCAAAGGTAAGAGAATTGCATACTGCAGAGCAACAGACTTGCAGCAGGCTGCCTGCGGCACATCAGGGGTAGTGAGTGGTGAGTGTGGGGCACAGGTAATCCTTGCTACAGGCATGTTTTGCTTTTGTTCTTTGTCAAAGATGCTTTGAGAAGAAAATAGTTCAAAGTGCAGCAAAGAGACTTTTACTTTGAGAATAAAAGGGTCAAAGGGCTTTTAAAAAATATTTATTATTACTTCAGGTTCTATCTCCATCACAGTGTCTTCTTTCCACCCCTTCCCAGACCCGTCCTCCCACCCTCTACCCCCTATCCCTTCCATCCCACTCCTCTGGAGTGGAGTGTCCCTACATAACAGTCCCTCACCCCAGTTCAGGCGTCATATGAGGGCCAAGAGCCTCCTCATACACTGGGGGCTACAAGGCATCACCACTAGGGAAAAGTGTCTCATTAACAGGAAACAAAGTCTATGTTCCTGTTCCCTTTGGTGCATTGGTTGTAGTATAGTTATCCTGTACTATAGGGCTAAAATCCGATTATAAGTGAATAGATGCCATGTGCATCCTTCTGAGTCTGGGTTAGCTCACTCAGGATTTGCTTCTCTAGTATCTGGCTACAGATTGCATGATTTCGTTGTTTCTGATGGCTGAGTAGTATTCCATTGTGTAGATGTACCACAGTTTTTTTTTTTTTATCCATTCCTCAGTTGAGGGACATCTGGATTGTTTCCAGTTTCTAGCTATTACAAATAATAAAGAGCTTTTCAGGGCAGGTGACCCTTGGATTCAATTATTTTAGAGTTTCTATTATATAATTTCATTTGGTCTCCTCAAATATCTTAGGAACTGGGGAGGTACTCCAGCTGGTAAAATGCTTGGCATACAAGGATGAAGATTGGATTCAGTCTCTAGCACCCATGTGCAAGCTGGTGGCAGTGGTGTAGGCCTGTACGCCCCCCCCCCGCCCCGTTCTGGGAGTATAGACAGGAGGATTCCTGGAGCTCACTGGAATGCCAGTTTTGGGGTCTTGATGCTACCTACATACATGAGCATGTACACATGCACATATGTATGACCATGTATGCACATATACAATTTAAAGAAAAATTATAAAAGCTTAGTAAAGTTTATTATAACCCAGACCTCATTACAGGTGTTTATTTTCTCATTTTATGATATTGAGAAAAGTGTCTCAGTGTGTTGCCCAGGCTAGCTTCTAACTTGTGATCCACCAGCTTTAGCCTCCTGAATGCTGAGATTATAGGCCTGGGCCACCAGGTTGTGAGACCTAGCTATGATAAAGGAAAAAGGGCTAAAACTTTTCTCTTCCAATGTTTCTGAGGCACAAATTTAGAGGAGGCCCATACAGAAAAAGAGAAAGAGAAAGAAAGGAGAAGAAAAAAAAAGAAAAAAGGAAAAAAAAACCCAACAACAACAAAAAAACCATGTTCCAGTGCTGCATGTGGCATTTGAGCTGTCCAGGCGTGGGAACGTGGGTGGAACTGAAGTCTGGAGAAGTGTTTCCACCACCTTTCTCCTGCTGAGCTGTCCTTGTCATCTTGTCACAGTATATCGAGACTCTTCTAAAAAAAAAAAAAAAATGCAGATACCTGAGTTACAAAAGAGCGTGGAATTAGGGAAATGACTCGTAAAACGCTCCATAGCATATCTTGAATCTCATGGAGGGAATGGGAAATGTGTATATATTTAATTCAAAAGATAATTCAGAGTTGGTTCTATAACTCAGTGATGGAGCACCTACCCAGAACATTGCAGGGCCCTGGAAGGTTGAAAAAAGAAAAAAAATCCATAAATAGGGCCCAGTCCAGAGTGCTACAACATTTAGCTATTTTCCCACATCTATCCAATCTCCTTTCTTTCTCCCTTCTGCACCCCAGTGGGAGACCTGTGGGGAATTAGTACCACAGCCTCTGTCTCTGGTAAGAGTAAGTGGGGGTTGAAGCTTTTTTTTTCTTTCTTAGTGTACTTTTCTGTATTGTCCCATTTTAAAAAGTGTGAGTATACAGTAAAATTAAAAAGCAACAAATTGCCAAATAGAATCCTTACTGTGTCCATCAAGATCCAACTGAAAAAGCTTTCAAATATGGGATCAACTATGGGAATCCCACCTCACGAGTGGTGGTGTGTGCTAAGGAAGGAGCTGGGCAGAAAATTGGGGGCCCAAGAAGAGCACTGCCAAAGAAACCCAGAAGCCAGGTGCACTGAGGTGGGGACACTTAGAAGCAGCTGGAGAAGCCCGTCTTCACAGCTGGGCACCAGATAAAGATCCCAGGGCTGCAGCTGCTTCAGTGGAGGCAGAGCCAACTGGGATCTACATATGACTGGAGATGTTTGTCACCAGCCATGATAGTCTGCAAAAAGTTATGACTTGACTTGGAGATGGCTCAGTGGGTAGGACTGCTAGGACGGCTAGGACGGCTAGGACTGCTTGCTGTGGAAACTCAAGGACCTGAATCCAAATCCCCAGATGTAACAATATTTTTATTTATAAACACATTTTAATACTTAACAAACATCTATAAAATACCTCAACCTTATAACCTAAAATCTATAATCTATCTAAGAATACCTTACCTAAGAACATTTTAATATCTAAAAACACTTAACCAACACTACTTTAACTTCTTAAAAGGATATTAATATTCTTAGTGCAGGTCTGTGCAGGAGGACTTGGTTTATGGAAGGTAGTACTTTTTAAGCTTAAAGCCCGTTGGACCTTGCTTTGCCAGTTCGTAAGGCCAGTTTATTTCCACCACCAAATTGTGGCTGATTTATAAAGGCAGTCTGTTCTAATCTACAACTGAGGGCAGCTTTTTCAATCAGCTAAGACTTGCCTCCATGGTCTCTTTGGCCCAGGAAAGTCTCAAGGCTGAAAGCCTCTCCAAGCGGCTTCTGAACTCTGCTTGCCTCTCTCACTTTTCCAATACTCTGGGTCCCCAAGACAGACAGACACCTTCCAGGAACTCTCAGTAATTTTTTAGCCTTGGAATATAACAATCTAAATTCTGTTAATGGTGTACCTTGCTGTGCTCTTCTTCAGCGTGACTTCTCAGTTGGTGAGGGCAGGAGGAAGAGAGAGAACTCGTGGAGTTCTCTGACTTGAATATATCGCATTATCTTGCGATGCTCGATAGTCTTAAGGGTCCACGAGATTTCTCAAGATGTCCAGCCGTCCTATTGCTTCTCACAGCAACTGATGTCATCTGCGTGGCTTGCACAGTTTCTTAGCCACATCCCTCCAATAAGGCATATTGTCGGACCACAACTGATTTTATTCATATCAACAAGTAAAGGGACTCCAAGCTTTCCTTATGTGCTGCCAGATGCTAATCTGAACTGACTAATTTCACGAGGAGACCTAACTTCTACCATACCCAGCACTCATATAAAAGGCTGGGCATGGCCATGTGCATGTTCTACCATACCCAGCACTCATATAAAAGGCTGGGCATGGCCATGTGCATGCGTGTAACCTGAGTACTGTTGGCACAGACAGAAGCATGACAGGGACTTGCTGCCTGCCTAGTGCCAGGTTTAGTGAGAAACTCTATGACAAGGGAATACATTGGGGAGTGACAGAGTAGGACATATAATGTCCTCCTCTCATCTCACAGGTGTGTGCATGAGTGCACACAAGTGTGCATATAGCACACACAATTACCACACGTGTATGGATATGTACTCACATAAACACAAATAACTGACTATTGTGTGTAGACGTATGTGTGCATGTTTAGCTGTGGTGCATGTGCATGTATTTACATGTGCACGTGGAGATCAGAGGGCAACCTACATTGCCATTTCTCAGGTGCCTTCCACCCTGTTTTCTTGAGACAGGGCCTCTCACTAAATAGGTTAGTTTGGCTGTCTGAGATCTGCCCGTGTCCCTCTCCCCAGCACTGGGATTAAGCACACACCGTAACTGTGGGTTCCAGCAGGTTGAACTCAGGGCCTCAAGCTAGCAACGCAATCACTTCGCCGATGGAGCTGCCACCGCAGACCTCTCAGATTACTATTTCAATCAACTCTCGCATTAACTAATCTTTGTCCATGCAGTCGGGTCTTTCTGGGCAGCAAGACAGGTGCCAGTCCTACCGGAGTTGATTCAGTGTGTCACAAATTCCATAAAGCACTGTGTTTAATTCTGGTCCACTGCTCTGGTGGAGTCAAATGAGAAATTCCCTTTGATCAGTGGACTCCATCCTTAAAGAATTTTTGTATATATGTTTATTTACATATGTAGCACATGTGCAGCTTCCTGAGAAGGTTCCTGAGAAGAGAGCATCAGATCGCTGAAGTTAGCGTTACAAGCAGTTGTGAGCTTTCCCAATGTGGATGCTGGGATTTGAACGTGGATCCTCTGAAAGGTCAGTATTCATTCTTAACCGCTGATTAGTCTCTCTGGCCCCATTGTACATGATTCTTTATTCATCCTGACCTCTGGCATGGCTTCTTATGTGCCTTCATCTTGTTCGGTTACAACTTGTCACCATTAAAAAAAGCCATCTGATTTGGAGCGTGCCCACGTGCACTGCAGAGAGAGCAGGATTTCCCACTTGCATCTGAAGATTGGCTGGAGATCCAAGTTGATAAGCTCATGCTTTTACCCCTGCTAGTGCTGCAGGGACCAAATAGTCACTCCAAAGCTGTCCCTGCTCTGTTCACACGTTTATCCACCAATCAACGATAGATCCCAGAAATGTCCCTGCAAGATGCCACAGGGACTACAGCACTTGCCACCCTACTTCTGAGGGACAGTGCTTGCCCAGGATTACTCAGCTATCTGATAAGATGGTATAAAGATGGTCTTTTTGTATTAACTATTGTTTTTTTAATAGGTTCTCACTGTATAGCCCTTGATATCTTGTGACTTACTGTGCAGCTCATTCAGGCCTAGGACTTATGATCCTCCTGCCTCAGCATCCCAAATGCTCAGTTAAAAATGAGAACCACCATGCTCAGCTAAGATGTTGATCTGTTAAGTATTTTTTATTTATATTTTATAAGTATGAATATTTTACCTTCATGTATTATTTTATCCCCTAGAATGGGAGTCACAGCTGGTTGTGAGCCACCAAATAATGCTGAAAACTGAACCTGGGTCCTCTGTAAGAGCAGTAGCTGCTCTTAAATGCCGAGCCATCTCTTTAGCCTCAGATGTTGGTCTTTTTTTTTTTTTAAGTGTTTGTGTCAATTATACATTAACAGTGAGTTTCATTATGACATCTTCATACATGTACATATAGTATTTCAATCATATTCTCCCTCTAGGACCATCTCTTGTCTTCTTCCTCTTTACCTGATCCTTTCCTTTTCCCACTCCTTCTATTTTCATGGTGTGTGTGCATGTGTGTGTGTGAAAGAGATACAGAGACACAAAGACAGATAGAGACAGAGACCCACAGAATTTCATTGGTGTTGCTTATAGGAACATAGGTGAGGGCTTGTTTTCAGGAGCCTGGGTACCTTACCAGAAGCTACACCACTGAAGAAAATGTCTCTCTATTTCCCATCAACCATTAACTCCATATAATTCCTCATGGAGGGATGGGGCCGATGAACTTGCCACAACAGGGTGTCAAAAGGGCTGGCCTTGGACTGATCTTATGCAGGTAATCACAGCTGCTATGCCATGTCCTGCAGAAATTCTACCCCCTGTCTCTTCCTCTGGCTCTTACATTCTTTCTTCTCCTGCCTCTATGATGTTTTCTGAACCTTGGAGAGGGTAATAGAGATGTTCATTTATGGCTGAACACTTAGTTGTCTTTTGATGTCATTTGTCTCATTTTTTGGAATATTCTACTGGGTTCCAAGCAATCAAAGGAAAAACTAGCTAGCAGATGGTTCTAGAACCCAACAGTGGTAGATAAGCCATGGACAAAGGCCAGAGAACATTGAGACATGCTTCCTAAGTTGGCTCAAGAGGTGGAAAGAAAATGGCATTGAAAAGAGGGATGAGAAGGGATAATTTCAGAGATTCACCTTGGTAATATATGTCATTCTGCTTATAGTTGCTTGAGAAATCTCCAACCTTTGAGGCTACAGGCACCACAGGTTCTTGCTAATGAGTAATAGTATGCATTAGTTTACATCTGAGTCGTGTTTTGTTGAGTTCCTCATTCAGACTTTATGCTTGATCAGCTCTTGCTTGAGGAAACATTGTTGCATGCTTAAGATTTAAAAACATAATTAGGGTATACTAAATGTTACTATAAGAAGGGGATTGCCTTTTGTTCAACACTGGATGAAGTGCTTTATTATTTCATAAGCACATAATGAGTTCTTGGAATGGTCTCTTTGAAAGGATAACTGCACTTTGTAACAAAACAGCACCATTAAAATTTGATAACCTGAAAAAAGACATTTGCGGTTCCTTCAGTGCTTAGGGCTCTTTCAAGACAGTACTTACAGTTTTCCTAAAGTGCATTATTTATGACTAGAAAGGAGGAGAAGGGAGGTATACGTCATCAAAAGAAATGTTGGCCGGTACTGTATAAACATGGCTTTTTCTAAGTTTCTAAGTTTAGCCCACTGTGTATTGGGAAGAAAAGAGGTTTGGCTTCAGACCATGTAGCTGCACCATTTTCATGACAATGATGATTTTTAGTTTGAGCCAAATGACATCGTTTTTATTCAGTCATTTATGGTGTATAAAATAGCAGTTTTATGTGATTCAGCAAACCAAGTGTTGCACAGCTTGGAAGGGAATTGGCAGTCACTGCCGATGAAGCCCTTGGCTGGCTGCCTGCTGTGTTGTCAACATTCAGGAGATGTTAATTCTGTTAATGATGTCTTTTCACTTGTTGGACTTTGAGAGTATTTATTGAGTGTCCATATCTATTTTCTTTGGTTTATACCTTCTCTGAGTTCTGGCTGTTAAGTCCCTTCACAAGGCCTTCTTTTTTTTAAAATTTATTTATTTATTGCTTCAGGTTATGTCTCCATCATAGCGTCCTCTTTCTACCCTTCCCAGTCCCACCCTCCCACCCTCTACCTCCTAACCCTTCCATCCTACTCTTCTGGAGTGCAGTGTCCCTACATAACAGTCCCCCGCCCCAGTTCAGCCGTCATATGAGGGCCAAGAGCCTCCTCATACACTGGGGGCCTATAAGGCAGCACCACTAGGGAAAAGTGTCTCATTGACAGGATAAAAAGTCTATGTTCATATTCCCTTTGGTGCATTGGTTGTAGTATAGTTGTCCTGTACTATATAGCTAGAATCTGATTACAAGTAAATAGATGCCATGTGCATCCTTCTGAGTCTGGGTTAGCTCACTCAGGATGAGCTTCTCTAGTTCCATCCATTTGGCTGCAAATTGCATGATTTCATTGTTTCTGATAGCTGAGTAGTATTCCATTGTGTAGATGTACCACAATTTTTTAATCTATTCTTTGGTTGAGGGACATCTGGGTTGTTTTCAGTTTCTAGCTCTTACAAATAAGGCTGCTATGAACATAGATGAGGAAACTTCCTTATGATTCTGTGAGGAGTCATTTGGGTGTATACCAGAAGTGGTATGGCTGGGTCCCTAGGCAGAGCTATTCCAAGTTTTCTAAGATATTGCCAGACTGACCTCCATAGTGGTTGCACAAGCCTGCACTGCCACCAGCAATGGAGGAGGGTTCCCCTTTCTCCACACCCTGGCCAGCATGTGCTGTCATTTGAGCTTTTGATCTTAGCCATTCTGACAGGTGTGAGATGGAATCTTAAATAAGTCTCCCTAATCTATTGAGGTCTCCTGTGCAGAGTCTTAATCATTTTCTTGAATCACTTTTTCTAAATCTATGATAAGTTTAATTTCAGAACCTAAATGATGACTTGGGATGTGGTGCCATGTGTCTGTAATGCCAGCACTCAGGAGTCAGAGGCTGGAGGATTGTGAGTTTGAAGTGTATGTGAGCTACAAAAAGCCAATAACCAAACTGACGAATCAATCAAACAAACAAACCAACAAACAAGGTCAATTGCCAGGCCGCTAAGCATAGCCATAGTCCCAAACTCAGAAGCTGTAGAGTGCAGTAAACGCAGGATGACTGCAGACAAGAAATTCTGTCACATGATCTGAATCATAACCTGTGTCAAATTCAGGTCAATAGAGTGACTTGTGCACCCTCTCTGCTTACGCCAGAGACGGTCACCAGTCATACACATTATGATGTCCTCACATGCTTAGTGGGAGGTTGTTATCCAGGGTCCATAGTTAGTGGGACCAAGAGAAAACCTAGGCAGGAAGCCCAACCTATGAAAGAAGACCTTCCCTCCATCAACTGTGGGTGACAATGGGGGTCATTCTGCTTCTTCATGGGCTGTCTTGCTCTTAGTCTCGTCCCTCACTAATTCCATCAATTCCCCAATTCTATGCTCATGGACTTAGGTTGACTCAGGGTTATATTGTGTGAATTTTGATTGGGTTAGGAAGGAGGGGATCAGGATTTATGGCCTCCCTCCTCAAACACCTGGGTTTTATAGTTCATAATAGTCTGTGTATATTTTGACAGAACGAGAAGAGACATTCGTCCTGTCAGTCTGGCAGATATTAAATATTCTCTGATATAATGTGCCTCTCAAAATCCTAAGTGGTCAGGAAAGAAACACACTGCCAACACTTACCCCTGTATCCAACCCAATACCTGCATGCTTCTTACTTGCCCTCCACTGGAACATCAAAGTAAACAAAAGTCCCTGCTCTTGGGGGGGTAGAGGGAAACATAGGGGCGCTGGGGTTTGAATGTGTCCCCCAAATATATAGAAACGTGTCTCCAAAACCATATGCTCATGGATCTGAGAGGCATTTGGAATTAGATGAAGTCATAGAGGTCAGGATTCAATTTGTAGCTTTTTAGGAAGAGACCCAAGCGAGCTCATTTGCTTTGTGTCAGCACATGATGTCCTGTGCTGTCTTAGTACTCGGCAGAGATTTCCTCCAGAAAGAAGGCCCTCACTTGATGCTGAGCTGATGTTGGTGCTATGTTCTTGGACTTCTCAGCTTCTAGAATTCTGAGCTAAATAAACATTATTCTTCATAAGTTACCTGATCTTAGGTATTTTGCTGTATTGACCAAAACATACGGTAAACAAGAAATAGTTTATACACTATTCAAGTGCAAACTATATCAGGAACAGTTGAATACTAGAGGGAAATGGATCTTGGCAAGAGATTGAAATCCCAGCACTTTCCTAGACACAACCATGTCCTGTAGTTTTCTGAAGCAGGGTCCAGATCTTTCATGAGGTTTTCTTCAGACTTCCAGGTTATCCCATAGGTTATGTTGATACCATTGTTCATCTCCACTAGGGAAGGTCAGTGGGGTAAGCTGGCACCATAGTCAGAAAATGCTGGGGCTGGAGAGAGAGCTCAGTGGTAAAGACCACTTGCTGCTCTCACAGAGGACCCAAGTTCAGTTCCCAGAACCCACATCAGGAGCTCACAACCACCTGTGACTCTAGGTCAGGGGATCAGATGCCAGCACCCAACATGCACATACCCTCACACAGACACATATTCATATCCACAATTAAAACGAAATACACACAGCTAAAAAGAATGCTGTACCTTCTGGGAATGACATGATCAGTATGATGGTAATATCCAGACAATGAGAATGTACCCACCGCCAGGGGAAGGGGACTAGAACAGCCTTCCCCACTTTTCTAAAAAGACTCCTAAATTTTGTGTCAGAAGTACCAACTTGTCCTGGCATGGCTCCATTAGGCAAGTCTCAAAGTCCTCAGGGATCCCAGTGACAAGAGCAGAGGGAGTGGGCTTCAGTTGGAGATTTTCTGCCCCTACCTTGACTTACTGAACCAGAAACTCTAGCGCAGACCCTACCAATTCATGTTTTAACAGGCATACTGGGTAACTATAATCCAACAATATTTGAAAGTCACCCATAGCTAGACTATAAAAATAGTGATTTTTAAAATATAACTTCTACTTTGTAGTTTTTAAAAGATATTTTCTCATTTGAGCTATGCTACAATATTGTAAACCAGGGTGATATACTATACATGTAAAACCAACCAACCAACCAAACAAACAAACAAACAAAAAACCTCAAACAAGGGAGGATTCTTGGGGTCAGAGAGTTAAGGGAGCCCGAGGCTCATGTAGTCCATGAGTGCTGAAGAAATAGATCATGAGGCACAGTGAACATGTCTTTGATCCCAGCCCTTTGAAGACAGAGGCAAAAGGATCATGAACCTGAAGGAATAAAAAGATCCTATTGTGCTATTTCTTCACTCCTTCTGGGCTCTCTGTATTTCAGAACCTGCTTTTGTTCACAATCTAAATAATAATGAGTTGTGCCTGCCTGGAACTCTTAGACCAACAGAAGACGAATAGTGAGGTAACATTGACATGTTGAAATAGCTAACAAACATCTCCAGGGTCAGAGCCATAGCATAGCTTTCTTTAGATAATGCTTAGCATTGTAATCCAAGGCTTCTCTCTTTAACAAGAATAAAAGGCCACCCAAAGTTAGAAAACAATCACCCCACATGGCCTCTCTTTCAAGGTAGCAGTCTGGCTGTTGTTTCCAGGACTGTTTAGAAAGGCCCAGGTTTGCTGGTTGTGAGAGAGGAGTGAGGAGTGCACTGGCTTGCACTTCCAGCATGTTGCATAGATTGGTGGTTTCATGACCCATACTGCCACCTCCTGGGAGGTCTCTCCATGGCCAACTGATTCATTTAGTGTCAGGGTTCCAAACCAAAGATGGGAGTATGGCCTCTATCTGCTCTGTTTCAAGGAGATGAAATCAGGTGATGATTTAAAGAGACACATTCAGGAAATTAAAACCATTTCACCACGTATCAGCCAAGAGACAGAATGCATAAGGGGTTACTATCTTCTTGTCGTTGTAGTAAGAAAGGATCTCATGAAGCCCAGGCTGGTCTTGAACTTACTGTGTAGCTGAGGATGATCTTGACTATCTAACCTGCTGTCCCCTTGTCTCTACTATTAGCATTGCATGTGCCACCATGCTGGGTTTGTGAGGCTCTGGGGATCAAACCCAGGGCTTTGTACATGTTAGGCGAGTCCTTTACCAACTGAACCATATTTCCAGTCTCTCTTTTGAAACATGGAAATTCATGGGATGGCCATCAAAAAAGAATTGAAGAAAACTTGAAAACTCATAGTTTGTAGTGACTGATCTTGGAACATAGCACGTAAACATTTTATAAGTTCCTTTTGTTTTCCAAAATTCCTATAATAACCTGGTTAGTAGGGCACATTCCTTGGGATCATGGAATGGATAGCTTAGAGTGCCAGAAATTTATTGACGGTTCTGGAATCCAAAAGTCTGAAATCAAGTTGCCCACAGGCCACGTCCTCCGAAGACTCTCAGGTGAATCTGTGTCGTGTCTTTCTCCCCGTTCTGGGTTTCCAGCATCCTCGTCACCGAAGTAGCTGCATTTCTCACCGTCAGCTGGTACCTCTGTGGATCAGTGTCTCCTACAAGGGCACTGTCATATTTGAGCTAGGGACCACATGACTGCAGAATGACATACCTTAGCTGAGCAGCACATTTATGGAGCCTATTTCCAAGTGACATCTCATTCTGAGGTTCTGGGTAGCATGTGACTTTGGGGGACCACTGCAAAGGACACACACTTTGGGTTCAAATCCTGACTGAAACACTAAATGCCTTAGCCTTGAACCAGTTATCAGTTGTCTCAAAGGGTGCGTGCTCTCTTTTACAGTGAGGAGTAAGGTGTCAACTGCATAGGCTTTGGGTAAGAATTAATGTGAGCACTTGGTATGAACCTGGCAGAGAGTTCAGGGCTCAGGTCAAGGTTCCTGTTGTGTTTGCTTTCAGCCTCCTAGAAAAATCGTTAAGTTTAAAGAGAGGAGAGCATAGGCCATTTAACAAAGAGAACTTTGGGGTGTGTGAATTCTACCTGTCTTTTTCTTCTATCACGCACCTGGTTAAAACCTTTTTTTATTTAGTTCTGAGACACATAGTCAGAGTTAACGAATTGTTTCCAACCAAAAGAAAACATGTGAGTATATTTAAGTCTCGCAGATGACTCAGAAGATACACAGTATTTTAGGAAGTAAAACAAGACCACTTGTCTCTCCCTGCCCTGTGTAAGTCTGACTGCTAGGACAGTTCATCTGAACCCTCACCCACAGCCACAGTTTTCCATGTTGACAGAAGGAGCTGGGAAGTTTACAGGCAGTAATAACCTCATCAACCTGATTTAACTTCTCTTCATTAAATTCAGGAATTGGGGATTTAGACATACCAATAGGGCAGGCCTGGACTTAGGAAAAGGAGGCATATTCTCAAAGAAGCAACTTGAAAGTTCCACGTGTGGACTGCTTGCTGCAGACACATAAGAATGTGAGTTATTCATCCTAGAAACCATGGTGAAAAGCTGAGCATGGCCATATGCACCTGTAACCCCAGCACCATGGAGCTGGAGGCAGGAGAATCACTGATGTTTCCTGGCTGCCAGGCTAGTTCCAAGTCCACTGAGACACTATCAAGGACACAAGGCAGCACAAGTGGTGGAATAGAATGCCCAAGTCTTCCTCTGGTCTCTGTGAGTTCATCATTCACAGTGGTGTACACACACACACACACACACACACACACACACACACACACACACTTCCAAATGTCAACATTTTAGAAAGCAATATTAAAACTGTTTATTACTGCCTAGTTAAAAGTGAACCAGAAGAACATCCTGGAACCTTAAATGGCCACAAAATGGCCACAAAGCTAGAGACTACACCGGTGACAGCAAATATAAACAGCTGTGCGTTTCTGAGCCAAAGCTAACAGAGCTAAAAGGCAGACTCCCAGGAATAAATCTGGTTCACTATTTTCCATCATCTAAAACACCTCTTCTGAGTTTTGAGCCACACAGAGCAGCCTGTAACAGAGTGTGCAGCTGAAACCTACAGGAATGGAACGTATGTAATTCTTTCTCTCTCTGTTGGCCTCAGGAAGTAGAGAGCAGTTTTGCTCAAGACTCAAGCCAGACCCCCTGAAAGCATCAAAGGGCAAGGACTTGGGGCGGCAGGCCCTGTCCTTTCCCTGCAGATCTGCTTGCTTCTTCTTGCAAGGCGTTGCACCCTTTCCTTCTACTCTGGGTGCACTGGAAGCACTTGTACCTTTTCCTCTAGTTTCCATTTGGTTTTCTGTCTGGGAGTGGGTTCTGAGGAAAGCCTTTCTGACCTCAAGCCTCTTTCCCCAAGACAAGGCGTCATTTTAGTTAGCAGTGTGAGAAGACTATAATGTTGACTTATTGGAAATCATTGATACTTTCATTATTTTTCCAATGAATTGGAGCCTTAAGAAGGCTAGACATTTGAAAGAGAGGAAGGAGGCTGAGAAACATCTGAATATCTGTGTCCCTGTCGGGCAACCTCCTTCCCCACAAAGGTAGTAAGAAGGAAAATGAGAATCTTTGAGTGGTGGCTGATTTGCTACCTGTGGGACCTCGCAGTGTGGTATTTACCCATGTGTAGTGTCCCATGTACCCCCAGTGTGGTA
>CAJQZJ010036571.1:0-14044 GCA_907164525.1 Lophiomys imhausi
TTTTTTTTTTTTTTTTACGTTTCTAGGGATCAAATTCAGGTCCTTGTGTACGTAAGGCAAGCACTTCACCAGCTGAGCCTTCTCCTCAGGTCATGAGAATCCATCTTTAAATTAAAATACCACAATTTATAGAGCTCAAAGTATGGAACAAGGCACACGGCATTGCTGAAGGTGATTTGACATTGCCTCAGGAGCCCTGAGATAGGCAGGGCGAAGATGGTCAACTCAGGAACTGTGAAGGGGGCGGAGCTGCTTAGACAACAAAGTGAGGAGCTACAAAAATAAAAATAGGAGATGCCAGAGACAGAAGACAGGGTTAGTTAGCATAGAACTTAAATTACAAATTCAGTTTTGTAAAAGTTCGACACATTTATCTTTGGATTTGTGGCCTAATTTACAGTTCTGTCTTGGAAAAGAAGAAGAAGAATTGAAATATAATTTTCATATGACAAAAGTCACCTCGAGAGTGTGATCAGAACCTCTTAGTACATTCTTGTGTGTAGCCACTCTCACTGTCTGGTTTTCACATATTTCCATTTCTTAACTGAGAAGCCCACACTCATCAGTGGTCACTCCCCTGCTGCTCTCAGTCCCTGGTCGCTGTGGACCTACTTTCTCTTTCTATAGGCTTCTGTGCTGAACATTATGTGGAATTGTATGCTCTTTTTTTTTTCAGTGTTCATTTCTAATGTTTAGAATAAAATTTTTGTTATTGATTTAGTATCCTGCAAACTTGCTGGACTTGCTCATGCTTCTAATCATTTTTAATCAGTGTATTCCTTAGGATTTTCTACATACAAAGTCACATTATCTGCAAACCCTGATAGTTTTGCTGCTTCCTTTATTATCAGGGGGCTGAAGTGATGGTTAAGAGCACGTGCAGCTCTTACAAGCTCGAGTTTGGTTCCCAGAACCCACACCGAGTGGGTCTCACTAGTGTAAATTCCAGCTCCAAAGGATCAGATACCCTCTTCTGACTTCTGTGGGTACACACTCCACCAAACATATAAATAAATAAGTCTAAAATCTAAACAAAGCATTTAAAAGCTGTGTGGTATTCCCTATAAAATAATCTTTAGGCTATTTTAAATGTCTTTGTCTTTCACAATTAGCTGCTAAGGGCATCTTTGCATTTAATTTTGGCACTTTTTGGAATATTTACTCAATGTCTTCATTTCTGTCACCAACCTCTCTGTTTTGCCAGAACATAAGAATGGGCAAGCTATATAAAGTTCTCCACTTAGGGCTCCCTGCTACTCTTCAGGAGTGAATGACAATGAAGAAGTCAGGAAGGCACCGAAGAGCCAGTTATCTTCTCCGAAACAGCACATGGAGCAGAGGTGTTAGTGGAACAGGCTGATGCTGGTGCTCAATGAGGACAAGGAACAGAGTGACACACGAAAGCTTCTACTGAAGTACCTGAGGCACAGGCACAGATTTCCCTTTGAATTGCTTTGCTTATTAGTCTACTATTCATTGTACATAATGGCGGGTTTCATAAAGACAATTCCTTCCAAGCACATAAAGTATTATATTAATTTATATGCAATAATTATATCATATCACATTACATTAATTAATATTATATTAATGCCCTGTTTCCCTTTTTTCTCTTCCCTTTCCTTCCCTCTTCCTAGTCTCTTTCCTTTCTTTACCTTCCTTCTGCTTTCATGTTTTGTGTGTGTGTGTGTGTGTGTGTGTGTGTGTGTGTGTATTTTTTTCTGACAAAGTTCTCAGAAAGGGTGTGATCCAACCTCACTGTCAGATGTGCATGAACAAAAAGCACGTACTACAATCACACAGCCATTAGCAAGTGACAGACCCACCAGTCAGGTTTAAGCCTTGTGCTGCCCTGCGCCCCCTGACACTATTATGGGCTGAGAATCCGAATTCATTTCCGTGTCCCTCTAGACGCTTTGCCTCCTTCACATGCCTCCTTTTCCAGACTTTCCTACTGCAGCTAGATAGAATTCTGGATGTGATTTGGATTCCTGTGACTTGATGCAGTCAACTGTTGGAAGGTGGAGTCAGCATACAACATCTTTCTGCTCTTCCTGCAAACTGGGTCAAAAGGGTGGGCTGGGTGCAGCCCACCTTTGAGGGGGGGGGGTCAGAAGGCATGGAAAGACATGGTTATTTTCCTAGGGCAGATCTAAGATATGAACTGAGGCTCTCAGTGCAAAGCCGTGAACAACAATTTACACAGAACAGTTCTTGGTCAGTGTCTTCATTCTCCAACTCCTTTGTGCTTAAAATAGTGACATCACCTCTATTTTCTGCTGCCAGTCCCCAGCTCTAAGTGTGAGGCATAAATTTACAATGAATGATGAGCTCAGAAATTGCCCTGTGAAGAGGCAACCCCCTTGCTGGGATGCATATTGTTTGAAGCACAGATGTTCTGCACAATGCGCTCTTCTTGGGAATATATGTTGCATCATCACCTGGGCTTCCTGGAACTGTAGAATTCAAGAACATCAACACGGTCATCCTGGGCTTTAGGGAGAATGCCAGTAGGGATGCAGGAACCTGCTGGAAGAGCAACCCCCAACTCAATTGGAATGGAAAATTTTAATTTTACTTTTTAATATCCCTCCTCCCTTTCTTCCTCCTTTCCCTTGTCTTTTGAGACAGGATCTCATGTATTCTAGGCTGGACTTGAACTGGCTATACAGCCAAGGGTGACTTTGAACTTCTGACCTCCTGGCTCTGTGTGTGCTGTCGTGCCCAATTTTATGAAGAAATGGGGAGTGAACCCAGGGCTTTGTGCATACCAGGTGAGCACTCTACCAACTGAGCCACAGCCCGGCCTCTACCTGTGGCGTTTCTCATGCTGCCTGAGCTCTAAGTTCACCATAGGTCACCTTGCATCGTTCACACAGCACAGTGTGAGTCATATTGATGCTCGCTTGCATCAGGGTTTAAAAAGAACAACATTTAGAGAAAAATTTCACTACAAAATTCTTGTGTATTTCCCCATCATGAGCGTTAATGCACCAGCTGCTATTTGCTGGCTGTTTTCTGAGCCATCATAACTATTCTAAACACATTAGCTCACATAAGCAATTGCATCAAGTCTCTGCAGAAGGGAGACGTCCATCTTGCAAATGATGAAACTGAGGTCTCCTGGGTAAGCACCCTGCCCTCGACCACACCGCTCGTAAGTGACAACATCTACATCTGAACAGACATGGCTGCCTCTGAGGCTTATGTATATTTTTCCTTCCTTTCCCCAAATAGGACCTTCAGACTTTTGTGCAGCTTCAAGATATAAATTCTAGGGTAGCCAAAGGATGCTAAAGGGACAGCTTTGAAAAGTGACCTCATTTATTTCCCTTGTGAAAAATACTGTCCAGGGAAAAGGGTAGTGGAAGCATGTTTCCTTAGTGCGTGCAAGGTCCTAGGTTGAATTCCCAGTACTGGAAACACACACAAAAAAGTCACAGAAAGTTCTAAAGAAAGGGATCAGTGGTGGTCCTTGTTCAAAGGTGATTTGACAAAAATAGAAAAGGGTGTTGTCCTTACAGCTTCTTCCTCTTGGTCACCTGACAGTTCTAGGTGTCCTCATTTTGGTATAATGTGGGAGGAAGAACTTCCTGTTGAGCCTTGCTTGTACCCCCACACAGATGTATGCACTAGGAATTCTGAGGGAAAATCTGTCTTGTGTGCCTGCCTCCCAGTAGCTTATTTCTCTTGCTGGATTAAAGCAGTAACAGAACCTTCCTGTGTCTGCTCAGAAGTTTTCCCCTGTGTGCTAACCCTGTGGCATAAAGGGAGTGAGGAGGGGCAAGCTATCTGGACATTGGAGTCTGGACCTTGGCACCCGAGGGCTGCACAGCTTGGGACTGTGTTTAATTTTCAATGTTGCCCAAATACCCAAGCTGAGTACCAACGTCACAGAGGGTTCAAGGGCCCCAGGTCGTTGGAGGCTTGCATCAGCTAGTCTTTGCATGAATCGCTGACAGCAGCAGCTGTCTCCCCGAGTGTAGACCGGAGTCTCCAAAGAGAAGGTCCACACGCCTCGCCTGCACACCGACCTTTGCTCCTTTGCAAACACTGCACTTCACAGGCAGGAACACTCGGACTCAGCTCAGCTTCGTTCATCTTAGTTGACCTTTCTCCTATAACTTCTAAGCTTGTTTTTAATAAATATTTAACTTCTTGATTAATTTCAGTAATTTCTGAGGGTAATTTTTCACAGCTCAGATAATGTGCTCTGAATGCTGGCTGAGCTGTGGGCTATCTCGAAGCTGTAAACACTTCGGATTGTTCTGTCTTCCTAATACTCTCTCTTATTATGTGGGAGTGAAATTCAGCCTTTCTTCTTTCTGCAGAATTGCCAGCATTTAAAGATGCTTGCTTCTCTCTTTTGTTGCCTTTGGGGAAAGAATCACTTGCTCAACCTTCACTAAATTACTATTTTTCTGGTTTGTTATCTCTCATTTCCTGAAGACTGTCAAATTATTAATGCTTGCATTTTGATGTTTTTCACTGGACTGACTTTTCTTTGGCAATTCACCTGCTTTCCACTTTCTTCCTCTCCATCTGCTTATCCCAGGGAGGAACTTCTCACCCACATCTTCATTCTATTTGCTTTTTAAAACACTTGGTGGTTTTTTGGAAGGAGAAAGTGTTGTCTCCTGCCACAGAATCAGAACTGTCTCCTTTGTCATTTTGCCTGAGCAACTTGGTTCCCATTTTCCATTCTGTCTTCTTGGATATTGGACTTGGTGGCGCCATGTAACCCTGCAATGGAGCCACACTTAAAAGCCAGATGAATCCCTCAGGGAAATGTCTCTCTCCAGCAGTCCCATTACCAGTGTTTATCAATGTGCGACTGACACAGCAAAGCTACTAGGAGGTCATCTGTGAGCTCCAGAGGACATCAGGGTGAGGTGCTTCCCAGCACAACGACCTCCAGTGTATCCTTCCTGGCCTGCTGGACCACAGTCTCCTCACTTCCTTCCAGTTATTTATGTCTGGCTCCTTGTTGCCAGTCTGCCTGTTGTTATAACAGCAGATGCTGTTACATGGCTTGTGATAGGGCTCACTTGATATTAATACATATCATTTTGGAGATACAAATTAAAGAATGTTATGCATGCCACTGCACATCTTGATTTTTTTCTGTTGAATCTTTAAATTCAAGATTATCTCAGTATATTCTTAATTTAATTTTTGAGACATGGTCTCTCTACATAGGCATGGCTGTCCTGGAACTCACTTTGCAGACCAGACTGGTCTCAAACTCACAGAAATCTGCCTGCCTCTGCCTCCTGAGTGCTGGGATTAAAGGTGTGCACTACCATGCCCAGCTATCTTAGTGTCTTTTAAAACCTTTATTCCACAGAGCCATCACCCAGCATGTTAGCATTTTCACTTTTAATTATACAGTGATTGCATTGCCATGTTTATAGATTTCTATATAATTGTGATATAATTTTTGACGCTTGCATATATGTGTGGAGGCCAGAGGCCAGCCTCCAATGTTGTTCCTCATGCTCTGTGTACCTTTTGGGACCGGGAATAACAGAGTGTCTCACTGGCCTGGTAATCACCAGTTGAACTAAGGTGGCTGGCCAGCGAACCCCAGGGATCCACTTGTCACTGTTTCCCTAACACTGTCATCCGACTCAGAATTTCTAGAGGGTTCTGGGTTCTAACTCGTACTTGCTTGGTGAGCACTTTACAGAATGACCATCTCTCCACCACCCAGTCAATGCGGTTTCTTAACGTTTGGGTTGTAAGCCTAACATTTAAAGGCTGAGCCATCTCACCAGCCCTCAACATAATTTCTAAAAGGAGTGACTTCCCACCCTAGGACCCGAGTCTGTGTCAGTTACTACCCTTGGTTTCCTACAGAGTAACAGAAGATACACAATGCTTTAGCCACATTGGTTGAGTATGATCTGAATGGTAGGCTTGAACAGGCGGATGTGAGTTTAATGAGGTGCTAGTTCTGAACATACCAGACATGCCAGGTGGTTTTTATTCTCTGGATCTCATTTTTCCTTTTTTTGCTTGCTTATTATTGTATAATCTTTTTATGGAAATTGGAATCATTTTCAAACCTCTCATCACAGAGCAGTGGGTGTGCTTGTCACTCCGGAAGATCAGAACCAGTTCCAGATTTTATCTCTCTTAGGAGTGAGGGATGGCCTCCTTGAGGTCCATAGTGAGACTAACCTTTATCATCAGACCTTCACCAACCCTGTACTTATTATAATACCATGGAAAAAATTTTAAATGGCTACTCCATAGTGCAAGATAACATTCAGATGAGGGAGATATGAGTGGGAAGTTACCATGGCCAACTCTCCCAAAGCTTGCAGTTTGATATTTCACAAGAAATGAAAGTACCTCGGAGTATCACCATACTGTAACAATCAGAGATTATAACCTTTGGGGTGCTGTTAGGTGCTTTTGCTTCTCCTGTATAATGCTCCAACATCATCTTCCTGTAAACAGAATCTAATTCCAACCGTGACTGTGGCCCACAAGGCTCTCTGCCAGACTCGGCTGAGTGTTGGAGGTGTTGGCTTCAGCCATGCTGGCCATGTTCTATCCACAGCTGTTTCTACACCAGCGTGGCTTTGAGAATTATGACAGGGATAGTATGCACACAAACTTCTCTTTGATGCTTTCCAGGCAAAGCAAGCCCAGCTTTGCCCTGTAGAATCTGGCCCTTGCCACCTGCCCATATCTGGCACCTGTTGCTTAAGACTCCTGCATTCTCTCCACTCTTAGAGAACTGGGCACTCTGTCTGAGTTCTTGATCCTAAAGTTCCCCCAGCAGCCATGTCCTTGAGGTCCTCTTGTGGAGCATGGCCCCCTGGGGGTCCTTAGGACCTCAAAGCCCACAGTTCATGCTCTCTGTCTTCAGTTCTTTAGTGAAATTCACGTAGTGAAATTGCCCATTCTTCACTTCACAGATGGGTAGCATTTGGCATGTTTATCATGCTGTACAACTGCCACCTCTCTTTAATTTTAGAACATACTCACCACCAAGAAACCCTGTGCCCACCAGAGGGCTAGTTCTCCAGTCTGATGTCGCTCTTTTGGGCTCTTGCTCTTCTGGATTTCCACAGTGAATGCGGGAGCCATCGAGGAACACTCCCTCGCTGCTGCACCACTCAGTCGTCACTTGCCTGAGCTCACAGATGGCTTTGGCTGTGTCGCCGTGACCCAACTAATCATGGCCAAGGTTGGAAGAGATCAGGATTGTGGGGCCTCTGCTGACCGCGTAAATGCTATAGAAAGGAAAACAAATATGGCAGTCATAGAACACCAGAAAATAATGTGCTTGTGTGTGCCCGTGTATGGCTGTGTGTGCCCGTGTGTGCCCGCGTGTGCCCGTGTGTGCCTGTGTGTGCCCATGTGTGCCCGTGTGTGCTTGTGTGTGCCCATGTGTGCCCGTGTGTGCTTGTGTGTGCCCATGTGTGCCCGTGTGTGCCCATGTGTGCCTGTGTGTGCCCATGTGTGCCTGTGTGTGCCCATGTGTGCCTGTGTGTGCATGCCTGTGGCGACACAACATCAACATCTACCTACCTTAATCACCCTCAAAAGGTTTTTATTTGTTTTGTTTTGTTTTGAGCCAGGGTTTCTCACTTTACTTGGAGCTCACCAGTTTGGCTAGGCTCAGGAAGCTAGAAACAAGATCAATGTAAGAGATAAGTCTGGGTGTGGCCATGCACACCTGCAATCCCAGCACTCAGGAGGCTAAGGCAGGAGGTTTGCTGTGGATTTGGAGCTGGACTTATATGTAGGGAGTATCAGCCAAGGCTGTGAAGCAAGGGCCCATAGTTTCTCTATCTACTAGCAATGAGTGATAAGAGATTAAAATTTGTTTTGTTTGATGAAGTGACTCACTTTATAGCTGAGGCCAGTTTGGACTTACTCTGTAGTTCAGCTGGCCTTAAATTCTAGACCCTCCTACCTTAGCTTTGCAAGTGAGGGACTGAAAGTTCTAATACCATATTCGACAACATAAAAATATGAAATGCTGAGGGATAAACATGGCAAAAGATGAAAACACATGCAATTAAAAACATTAATGAGATAAATGAAAGAATACCTCAGTAAATTCAGACTTGACATTTCTTTATTCACAGGTCAAAGTACCAGTCAAAATTCTTACTGAATATTATTGGAATTTACTGACGCTAAAGTTGATATGCAAATATTAGAATTTAGATGATATCATATATATATATGTATATATATATACATACATATATATATATATATATATATATCCCTGGCTATCCTGGAACTTACTCTGTAGACCAAGCTGGCCTTGAACTCATAGGGATCCATCTGCCTCTGCCTCCCAAGTTCTGGGATTAAAGATATGTGACCCTACATCTGGCTCCTGATAATATTTTAAAATAACAAAAATTTAAGGCAAATAATGCCTCATATCCAGATTTATTTTAAAACTGCAATAATCAAAACACATAGCACTGATGTAATGACAGATAAATAAGTCAACTGAATCGAATAGAAAATCCAGAGATCAGAAACAAATCCACAAATATAAGAAAACTGATTTGAAAAAGGTGCAAAGGCAACTCAGAGACTAAAGGATGGTGCTGCAGTAACTAAGTGCCCATATGTAAATACATGTCCTGTGTTGATATCCCATATCCAATACACAGTTAGTGCCAGGTGAATAACAGACCAAGAACCTCTAAGAGAAGATGAGATAAAGTTTTGTGGTCTTAGACTAGGTAAGGAAGGTGTTGTGTGTGTGTGTGTGTGTGTGTGTGTGTGTGTGTGTGTGTGTAGGTTAGGTCAAATACCAAAATACAATCTGTAAAAGAAAAGAAAGTGATAAATTGGATCTCATTAAAATTGAGAATACTAGCTTTTCAAAAGACACCACCAAAATAGTAAAAAGCCAAATCAGGAAGAAGCATATAGTTAATTACAATATGATATATATGCTATATACATAGTTGTATTGCTTAAAGAATGCTAACAAGAAAATATCTAGACATGCTAGTACATGCAGTATTTCCCTTGAATATTTCCAATCCATGATTGGTTGGATCCACAGATGTAGAACTCACAGAGGGCAACTGTGTTTGATAGATTTGAATGTAAAATATGTTTTTTAAAACTTAACAATTTAACAGCCAATCTAATTAAAAATAATGGATAAAGTACTGGGATAGATGCTCATAAAGGACAAATGACTAGCCGATAAGCACATGGAAATGTGCTCAGCATCACTGGCACTATTGGAAGCATATTGAGATACCAGTGCATTCCCACTACAATGACAGTTAAGAGCACTTACTGTTCTTACAGAAGACCTGAGTTCAATTCCCAGCACCTACATTGGGGAGCTCAGAGCCACCTATAGTCCCACCTCCAGGGGTTCTGATGCCTTTGGACTCTACAATACCAGTGAGAGCGTGCATGTGTGTTTATTAAAAGAGTAAAATCAGTTTTAAAACAGAGTAAAGGAAACCACTGTTTCTCCTGCTAGTTATGTAGCAGTAGGATTAATGGTTCCAGAGTGAATTCCATAACAGAAGAGCCTTTGGGATTTGTGGGCCATAGCCCAGCACCAGGGATCTGGTCACCTCCAGTGTCTGCAGAGGCAGCAGACCTGCCAAAGGGGGACTCTTTCTGGGTGTAGATCACAATTAAAGCTACAATAACTGAAAGTGAATGAAGCCTCCTCAGCTAATATGTCACTGCTAATTTAATCTAATTGGCCTCTGATTGGGAGCCAGAGCCTGCCTCAGAGGCAGAATGTGAATTGAAATTGCTAAGTAATTGCAGACTGGGTGGTTTCTCCACAGACAACTGTTCTTGTTCTTCGATTACTTGCTCAACTGGATCATTGGCTCATTACTGTTAAGACCAATGGGACTTTATGTGGTGTTCCTTGCAGCACGTAAACAAAGCATCTTACAAGACACACAGGAATGGAATAACAGTCCCTCAAACCGAGTTGTTCTTAGGAAGCCATTGATGGTCTTGGCTTCCGAGAATCTTAAGGAGCTCTCTGCTCATTCAAATTACCTGCCTGTTTACAACTCTTCTGTTTAGATACACCAATTTTGAATTACCTTCAGAATCTTTATTGTGAGCCTTGAAGCCATTATATTAAATCAACCTTGGTGTGGTAAACAGTTCTGACCTTGAGAAATGAGCCGGGTCTGTCTGAGCAGAGCTCTGGAGTGAGCATGCAGTGTGCATCCCAGTTGGCTTCTCATCATCCTGTGATCTGGATGTGGACTTCTCTGAGCCATGGGCAGGATTTGTTGAGAAAAGTGTGAGCTTTGCATGAAGACTCTTCTGGCTGCTATGGTGTTGGCTTCATTTGTTCTTCTTGGGTTATAACTGCTTTCACAGAGTCACTGTGAGGACTGGAAATGATCACTGTGTGCGAACATTTCATAACCCATGGATCACTTGTTAATGCTCTTACTTCTCTATCTGTGATACACAGGAATTCAACTGGGGCATATCAATAGTCCCTGTATTCGTTTCCTGTAACTACAATGACAAAAGCATCACATAGACACCCTACCTTAAAGCAACACCAATATATTCATTCACTGTTTTGTAGACCAAGCATGAAAGCCAAGGCTGGACCAGGTTTTTCTTCCTCTGATGGCCTTAGAAAGAAATATGTCTTGCCTTCTCCAGTTTCTAGTAGTTCCAGGTGGCTTATGCTTTCATTGTCATGGATACTCTTGTCCATAATTGAGTATGTTGAGAAACATATATAGAACTGGCACAAGACATTCCTAGGTGTGCCTGTGTGGTGTTTTCAGAAATGACTGTAGCAAGGTGGTGTTTAGTATTATTTTTACTATACTTAATTTAGTTTACAGTACTTAAAACCTCTACTTCCCTTCCACCCCTTGTTCCTCCCAACCCCCCAACACTAAGTGGGAGAGAAAGAAGGTTAGAGGGAGAAGGGACATAGGTCTCTTTGAGGTATTTCCTGCTGATTAGGGTCCTTGGGTTCTTTGGGGGGTAATACCAGTCTCAGTAGAAGTCCAGAAAACCAGGAGACAGCAGCAGGAAGAACAAGCAGCAGTTTGGGGGAGCACTAGCAGCTAGGAGAGCAGCAACTTCTTTCTTCTTTGTAGTCCTTTCTCTTCTTTGAAGAGCCCCCTTCTCCTTGGGCTCTGGCTTTTTATCCCTCTCCCAAGTCCTCAGAGTTTACAAACTGCAACTGGCTAAGCCACGCCCCTGATAGCTCGACAGACAGTTAATACTTTACACCTGTGTCTTAAGCAGCCTGACACCTGAAATAAAACAAAAACATTCTCATAATTGATTATTTTAATAAACTATTACCACAAATGACTGTCATACATGTCAGCAGACTGAATGGAGAAGACATTCTCTAATAGGGCATCATTGGCCAGTAGACTGGGAGTCCCCTCAGAAGGAACAAAAAGCTGAAGAAGGGAGGAACTGGTGCAGGCATGCTAGACTCCTAAGTGGTCTTTTAATAAATTAGCAAAAATGTAGTATTTTTATTAATTCTTTGGGAATTTCGTGAACACATACGGTGTATTTTATTCATATCCACCCATCTATCCTTCCCCCTAACTCTTCCCCAATCTTCCCCCTTCTACCACTTCCTCCCAACTTTGTGTTCTCTTTTTAAAATTATAATCCAAGTCCATTTTGAACTGTCATGGTTGTGGGGCCACCCACTGGAGCACAGTCAACCTACCAGGGACCACAACCTTAAAGCAAACTAATTCTTTCTCCCCACAAAGCCATCAAGTGTCAGGATTTTCGAAGCTCAGATATTGACAGGCTGCCACAGCTGCTGCGAGTTTACAGGTCCTGTCAAGGCCAGAGGATACTTATTTCCTGGGCTCTTATCTAGCCTCTGGCCCTTACAATCTTCTCCCCATGTCTTTTTTGATGATGCCTAAACTTTGGGAGTCAGAAATGTGGTAGAGGTCACCAATTTCTGGTTGAGCACTCCACACACACTTATTTTCTGTGTTTTGACCAGTTGTGACTTTCTACCTTAACTTCTACCTACTACACAGAGCGACTTTTCTTATGAGGGTCATCCTTAGTGTTAGTCATTGTTAGTTACCCAAACCCACCGTCTCCTCTGCCCAACTCTCCCTCCCTCTCCTCACTTAAACCTCTCTCCCTATTATCAGTCCTTCCCCCTTCATATTACCTATGTTCAACTCTCCCCCTCCTTTAAGACTTTTCTCTCCTCCCCACCCCCCATAAATGACCACATTCTAGTTTTCCAGATCCCACAGGCACTTCATCTTAAACATACAAGTCTAAAGATTTGACATTATGATCCACATATGAGAACGTGTGGCATTTTCCTTTCTGGATTTGGGTTACCTCAGTCAGTACAATATTTTCCATCTCCATTTATTTACCTGCAGATTATATGTGTCTTTACAGCTAAATAAAACCTCATTGCGAACAGGCACCACGTTTCCTTGTCTGTGATCCATTTTCATGCAGTGATGGACCTCTAGGCTTACCCATGTTGTAGCTGTTGTGAATAGAATAGTATGAACACTGTGAGGACAAGCATGTGACTCATCATCATCTGTGGACACCATGCCTCAGCTTTGAATATAGACTTGTATCAATGACTCTGCAGAGGCTCCTAGTTTGGCTGTGGCATGGGTTGTGTTATTAGCTCCTCTTGATCTGGTGCTTATAGGTTCTCTGACCTAGCAGCCACTGATTCCCTGTTTTCCAGCCTACAGACAGCCATTGTGGGGTAAGTCCACTACTGATGGTGAAAATCAGCCTAATAACCTCCCTCTTATAATCAGTTCTGCTTCCCTAGAGAACCCAGCCACATACACAGCATCTTAATAGTTTGCTATGAGTGTTATCATTTGTTCTAGCCTGGACTGGCTCAAGTTACATATTAGTGCTAAAAAAAGCCATGAGCAAATATGGCATTCCCATTTTGTGTGAGAATATGTTTCTTCAGCACTCACAGCTGAAAAATGCATAAAATATTTTGCTACAGTAGGTGGGAGTAGGGGCCATATGTAGGAGGAGGAAAGCTTATTGGGGGTATGTTTTTACAAACCACACAAAGAAATAAACATTTCAAGCCGTCCAAGGCACTATAATAAAGAAAGTGGGTCCTGCAGGGAGTCAGACTTACATAATATAAAACTGAGGTAAGTCTTCCAAGTTGTTTTCTAGTCAGAGACCCTGAGTTATGGGTTTTTGGATTTTCCCTTCAACTGGCAGATGTGTACTATTCTAAAACCAAAACACAGCAAAATACAGTTGCAGTGCACAAAGAGGAAGGTGCTAGAAACCATGCTAATAACAGACAAGAACAGCTCCTTCTACTTCCAGGGAAGTTTCCACTGAGCTCAGGGATGCTCTGCAGGCAGCTACTCAAACTCTGCCAGGGTGGGGATGTTTTCAGGGTCTGTGCCAATGAGGAAGTGTAAAGACATGGTATGTCATTGGAAAAGGGCCTGGAGCTGATGCTGTGGGGTCATCAGAGCCATGATCATCATATTTAATCCAGGACAAAATGGCCATCAGGTGATCTTGCATGTTTTCACATGATCTCTTTCATAATATAGGATTTTATCTGTAGCATGAGCCATTAAAGTGACTTATTCCACATTAGCTCTATGTTGACTTTAGGTTGTGAGCTAGTAGGTGAGGACAACATCCTCATTGCTCCCTCATGCTGATGGCTGATGGTTGGCCATGTGTCCTCCTTGATAGGGCTTCTCGGTATTGCCCACATACCCTGGACCACTTCTGCTGATGTTTCTACTCCAGCAAGATAGCCTCAGAACGTAGACTCACTAGTATGTAAATGAAAAGAGAGCCTTAACTTCTCAGATGTGTCTTCCAGGAAGGTGGTGTGTGGACAGTCCGCCAGAACACCTGGAGAGCTATGGAGGGAACAGCCTGGACCTTGCAGGGGATGTGTTGGTGTCAAGAATATCTCTTGGAATTGGTGCTTATTGTCATTATTTGTACTTCCAAATTTATATATCTCCCACTCTTCTCCATATGGTCCAGACCTGGGAAGGCG
>CAJQZJ010036576.1:0-12105 GCA_907164525.1 Lophiomys imhausi
AATATATGTGAGTAGACCATGAAATATATGCAAAATTTAATAATTTAAGTATAACATCAGATTTAATATCTTATTTAAAACTCAATAGCATATATAATTTAAAGTCCATTGATGCTCACGTTCTAATCAGTGAACCACTGGTTCTACAGGAAGAAAGTGTGGTCTGTGTCTCTGCATAATTATTTTACCCAGTTAACTAGTTATAATTTTCATTCTCCAATTTTTCTGGGAGAATATATGTATAGTACCAAAATACTGACTTTAAGAGTAAAAAATAAAAGAATGAAAATAGAAAAGAAGAGGTGCAAGTACCTTCTGTTTTAATTTGGATATAGAAGCAAGACTCTGATTTCATAAAATTAGGGAGCTGAATAGTGGTCATGTAAAATTAAAAAAGTTAAAGGCAGGAGGATAAGGGAGTTTATAAGGGATAAATGTTGGGACATTTAACCAAAATACAGTTAAATATATTCTGGTCTTCTACAACACAGTAGAGAAGTAACTAGAAGTCAAAATAGTTTTACATTTTATGAGGAATTGGAAGAACAGAGTTCAAGGTTCCATAACATTTTACAAGTGATGAATCTTTGAGAGGTGGAATGCTAATTACTGATGTAATAATCACATATTGCATAAATTGACCAAGTCATCACATCATAATATATAAACACATGTGGTTTTTACCTTAGTAAAATATTTATTGAAAAATAAATAATCAAGAAAGAGCTACAGAGATGAGCTACAGAGAATGTTGGGTACACAAAATGTTTATAGGAAATTTTAATTCTTGTTTCACTTACCTGTGAAAACCTTGGCACGTGTTGAGAACTTTTCTAGTTTAGTCTCTTCTATTCAATATCAAAATGAGTTATCAAGTAAATTAATTATTTCAAATATAGGATTTATGATTGATAATTTGCTTTTTCTAAGGGATTTATTAATTTCCTCCAGTTCTGGTTTTCTGGCTTTCTTTGAAGGGTCTATCCATTTCCTTCAATTGTCTGTGCTTTTCAGAATTACTTTATGGTATTTATTCATTTCCTTTTTAAGGGCTTCTATCATCTTCATAAAGTTGGTTTTGAGATCACTTTCTTGTGCATCAGCTGTGTTGGAATATTCAGTGTTTGCTGTAGTAGCATAGATGGCCTCTGGTAGTGGCATAATTCCCTGGCTGTTGTTTATGTTCTTATGCTGACATTTAGGAATATAGGTTTTGGGCAATTATGTGTTCAGCTGTCAACTTTAGAGTTTGTCTTTGTTGGGTGGGTTGTTCCCCCCCCCCACCTTGTTTTCTGTCTCCTCTCCAGTCATCTGTCCTGAGTGGCCTGCAGGCCTGGTGGTAAGATTGTCCTCAGATCAGATCAAGTAGGGTGCCTCCACTGGAGTTCTGGAAGCCTGTATGACTTCTGGGGTTCTGGATACCCCCATTGACTCTGGAGTTCAGGGAACCAGCTTGGCCTCTGGTAGAACAGGTGGCTTCTTGTGTAATTTTTGGCTGGGAGATGTTGATGAGGATTTGGTGAGGGAGGGGTGCTGTTGTTGGGAGAAGACTGCAGGCAATCAGGATATGTTGGTGGTCTGACAGTGGGGAAAACTTCACAATGTCAAGGAACACAGTATACTTGTCCTCTGAGAAACAACACACAGTGAAGGATTGAAAGAGATGGTGATACTCATGTACAAACATTGGACAAACACCTAGGAGTCTTGTGTAAGAGTTTGAGGAAGGACAGAGGCACTAGAAGGGACTAGAACTACACAACAAGACCAATAGAGGCAACTAACCTAGGCCCATGGGGGGTTCACAGAGATTAAACCAACAACCAAAGAGCATGCATGGACTAAACCCAGGTCCCTCACACTCATGGAGCTGAGGGACAGCTTGGTCTTTATGTGGGCCGCCTAGAAATTGTAGCTGGGGCTGTCTCTGACATGGACTCTGTTGCCTACAGTAAGTTAACTTTCTCCTAGCTGCGCTTAAGTGTCTGGTGTCAGTAGAAGAGGATGTAGTTAGTTCTGATCCAACATGAAGTACTGGGGTGGGTGAGTGAGTGGGATCCCTTCTCTAGGAAGAAGAAGAGAGGGGAATGGGGACAGAGGGTGGGAGGGTAGGATGGGGAGGAGAGAAGGGAGGGGCCTGTGGTTGGGTTGTAAAACGAATAAATAAATTAATTAAAGGAAAAAAGTCAAATTGTTATTTGTTCTCTTGATAGGAAATACCTAGCACTGGTCTACACAAAGGCACATTGTAGAGACAGTCTCCTGTCCTCAATGATTGTAACCAGAAGGCAGCTGAAGCTAGATGACAAACATTTTAATCCCATGAAGATATGTTATTGAGATTAAACTGGTGTTTAAAAATTTGAAATGTGATTCTTATTAAGGTGTAACTAGTCTTTCCTCAGTGAGTTTTACCATGAAATGAACAAATAGCCTTTTACTAAGGGAAAGATATTATGGAAAATACAATGACCTCTGCAGGACTCTTAGTATTCTTTCATTCACTTTTTATGAGACATAATACTATAATTTCATTCTAAGAAAAAGTGAACAGTTACTAATATGTTATAAATTGACTAAAACAAAAAGCCATTACATATACTAAGTTAAAAATGTATTTATATCTCTTTTACTAATAAGAAAGATTTGATTTTATTGTAATGAAAAATTTACAAAATATTAAAACAATGAATATATGGAGAATTATTTAATTAACAATGTTTTATGATCACTTCTACAAATAAGAACAATTCACATAATGTAAAAATTCAATAAAATGACTAATAAATTAAATGAGAAGTAATTGCATGAATGTTCTCAGTGCAAAAACATATAAATGTGACAGTGAATAAATTAAAATTTACGTTTGCATGGAATCCTTGATTGTATTTCATTAAATGGTGGCTAAGGAGAAAATCAAATTTTAGAGGGTTAAAAATAAAATGCCCTACTTTTACAATCATGGTGTGTGACCCTGATTTGTTTTAATACACAGTATTTCATGAATTTTTATAAACTGCTTCAGGTTGTACACTTCCTTCTCCTCTCTTTCCCTCTTCTCCCCTCCATCTCTTTCACTCTCATTTTTCTTCTTACCATTAGTAATTGCCATATCTTGAAAGAAATTTAATCTCTGAGTCTATTTCTTAAAATACCTATGAAAATTGAAATATTTAATGAATTTAAAACAATGTCTGGCACATAGGAAAAATATTCTTAACTATTAATTCTATGGTTTAGACCTTTGCTGTTTAAAAGTTGTATGGATACATCTGTACATAACTGTCCTCATGTGTGTACAAGACATTCATGATGTTTTGGAGATCCTAAAACTTGATAATTTTCTTGGCCACTGCCATCAATCAGTGAGTATAGGCAATTGTACACAATTTGAGTTCAGTCTCAGTTCTAGAAGGTACCAAGAACTAACTCCATATATATATGAAAGCGAGGAGTAATAGAGACTTGGAGGAGACAAGAACAACACATGAAGATCAACAGAACCAACTAACCTAGACTCACCCCTAGAGGCTAACAGAAGCTGAAACACTATTAGTACAGAAGAAGAGGAGGAGGAGGAGGAGGAGGAGGAAGAGGAAGAGGAAGAAGAAGAAGAAGAAGATGAAGAAGAAGAAGAAGAAGAAGAAGAAGAAGAAGAAGAACAAATCTTAGAAGACCCCCCCCCATACAAATATAAATGATAGGCAACTTGATCTTAATTCAGATTTCCTAGCAAGTGTGGGGGGTTCTCAGTCATAGATTTGTTACCTGTTAGAAGATACTTTACCCTAACTGGGCTGCCATATTGGGTCCCAGAACAATAAGAATCTCTTAACCCATCATATGACTGATGATCTGAGGTGGGTTGATATGTGGGGGCCACCCTCACCAAAGTAGAAGGGAAGGAGATTTTTTGCTTAGGTCCTTAATTTTCTTAACAATCTTTGCATGTCTTTTGTCAAAATTGTCTCTAAAAGTTTTATAGTTTGAAAAGTAGGTAAATTGTACGTGGTCATTACTCTATTGAAGATTAGCCTAGACAATGAAATATAGAATGTGTAAATAGTTGTAATCCTGAAAAATTCTTATAAATATTATAAATATTAATTACTACCATAATTTACTGTTATTCATTTCAAATTAATGACTATATTCCAAAATCAGCTGATTCATTATAATTAGTTTAACATTAAATAACTAATTCATTATTTTAGATTTTTATTTATAGTGCCTATCTCTTTTGGTGTTGTGTGACTCATCCTGGGAAGATGTGAATGAATGTCTACCCTAGGCAGGAAGATGGTAACAGAACAAAAGGGATCCATCCAAATTTAGTTTAGTGAACTATTGAGCTTCTTGGTATTACATACCAGAATATATATGATTTAAAGACAGCTGTATCCTTGAGAAAATCTTACCAACACAGGTGCCAATTCAAGAAAATGTGTATCTGGAGGCCTTTGCACTACTTGTAAGCAGATTAAACAGTTGAAATGTTCCTGACCCCCAACTATGGTTACCACATGTATAACCTTGTAAATAGCTTTATAAATTTTGTAAGTTTCAGAACTTTCCTGAAACTTGTAATTTTGGTTATCTTCCTGAATCTTGACATTTATATTTCAATCTTTGTTATATGTCATTTACTATTTTTAGCTTTTAAAAATGATTGAAAAAGTACAACAAGAAAAAATGGTAATCTTTATAATCACAACATTCTTTATTTACCACTTGTGGGTCTGTGATGCCTTGCACCCAAACAAAATTCATATATCCATACAACATCTTATGGACAAGCCATAAGTTTGTGTTAAAAGTGGTAACTAGGAGGGTTCTCAGCAGGTATGTACAGAACCATCTCCAAGACATATTAAAATTAATAAATTGCAGAAAACATTATTATATTTGGTTATCATGAAGCAGGACAGAAAACTATCAACAGTATGGGGACAGGAGAATGGAAAGATACCTTCCATCTCAGAGTCAAACTGAAGCCTCATCTTCTGAGTATCAAGAAGCCCAGCACAATTAACACTATATGCTATAAAGTCTACAGGCATACAGTTATTATTCTTCTCACATACAGATATTTTATGTAAAAATAAAATGGCCCATGCTTAACGCCTTTATATATATGATGTTGGTTCGGGCCTCAGTTTTCCCCCAGTGTTTGAGAGTCTCAAGCAAAAATTTACATTAAAGATATCCTCTCTTCCTGTATCCCTTCCTGTGGACCAGTGTTTGGTCTTATTAATTGTAATTTAGTCAGGTGCCATCATTTATAAAATAGTAGCACTAAACTCACAAAAATCTAATATGAGATTACTGGAAAAACATAGAGAGATCTCTTTTGAGAAACTTGCACCCATGCTCTGGTGTGTCATACTTTCTTCTGAGCAGTTTCTTTTTCTCCCAGTCCTTATGATCAATCCTAAATTAAAATGTTATTAATAAAATCTACAACTCTACTTCATGAACTGGCTAGGCTTGAAATATTTGTCAACACTGAAGCCATGAATGTATCTTGGTTCAGTCTGAATCAAGTAGGAAACCATATCTCCTTTCTGTGTTCCCCAATGCTAACAACATCCACTCAGGTTGTAGGAATGTTGGGGAGCTTTTTAGGCGCTTCTTTATTTAGCCATGACATGCAGAATTAGAAGAAATAAACTTTATAGGACAGACACAGCTAGCTTCAACTTCCACTAGGCTGTGGAATTCCCTTCTTAATGGGCTTCTCACTCACTGGCATCTCTGTTGTTTCCCTTTCAAGCTTACAAAGACAAAGATTGCAAAAATACTGATGGTGCTCTCCCTCTATTTATACATTTATACTAGAAACACACAAATTAAATGTATCAAATAGGAAAGAGAAATAATTCAAACCAAAGGAGAGAGGCTGTCAGGTATTTCATTGCACATGAGCAAATAGGGGAAAATTTACTGAACATTGGTGAAGGTGTAATTCCAGGTATTTGATGGTTTCTTAGGGATTTAGGGGAAAGTGCCTAGGTTTTGATGTCAGCCATCAAAATGACAGCAGAGGCTCAGATCCACCTGAAGAATCCAGATGGAGTATAATGATGAATGAGTATCCTCACTGCCCTTTGCTCTTCACTAAGTCTGTGTCTATCGAAGATAAATGTGGTCCTGCTTCATATGGGTTTAAAAGGTTTTAAAGCTGTTTGAGTTTGTGAAGTGCCTTGATGCTATTTCAAAATTTCTCTGAACCCGTGGTCTTTTCTCCATATGGGTACCATGAAAAGAGCCATACCAAGTATTAGTCAATTAAATTGTGTGTTTATTTATTTATTGTTATGAGACAGCGTCTCCCCAGGACTCCTACCTGTCCTGGACTTGTCCTGTTTTCAAAGTGCTGAGATTATAGGAGTGAATCCCATACCCTGCCTTATACTCGCTCTTAATTTTAATATCAAAAAGAAAATGACAGTTTGCAATAAATTATGCCTTTAAAACTAGGGTAGGAGGATTCAGTTTAAAGTGAACTCCTACCCCCACTCTCGAAATGACATAATGTGTGTGTGTACGTATATATATGTATATTATATATAATATACATAATGTATATCTATAGTGTATTACATATATATATATGTAAATATATATATATATATGCACTTTACCCTATACTTAAATTGGAGTTTTGAACTTCCATGTCCAGAAAACTTTGGATGGATGATGACTTTTTCAAACACACTAAACTGTGTCTATTGTTGGTTATATTGATATGGAAATTTTGCTGGCTAATTTTATATCAACTTGGCGCCACACGCTAGTGTCATTTGATATAATGGAATAACATTTGAGAAAAGGCCTCTGTAATATTGAGCTGTAGGCAAGCCTGTAGAGCATTTTTTTTTAAATTAGTGATTGATGGGAGAGGCACTAGTCCATTTTATGGAACTACCTCTGGGCAGGTTTTCCTGGGTTCTATCAGAAAGCAGATTGAGCAAGCAATGGAGGGGTAAGCCAGTAAGCAGCTCCTCGGTGGTATTGGCATTCATTCCTGCACTATGTGTGTTCCTGCCTGGACTCCCTCAGTGATTTTGAACTGTTACTTGAAAGTGTAAGTTGAAGTAAACCCTTTACCCTCAGGTGTCTTTGGCTATGGTGTTTCATCATAGCAACAGTAACCCTAGCTAAGAAGAAATGCATGTAGAAAATAAGGAAACCATTTAACACAGTAGGCACTCAGTGAGTATAATCAATGCTCCCCCATTAGAGGTAGCAATTGCGTAAGTTTTAGAATCGTGACATTTTATTAAGAAGGTGATAGTAACTGTCAGAAACTCTGAAAGAAGGAAATAGCAATTTTATTTCAGATTAAGGAAAAAAATTACCGTAATTTTATTTCAATAGTTTCCTTCTTGTTTACTTTATATGGTTTACAGAATTAATAACTCTAAATTATGGGAAAAAAATAATGGGATTATGATGTTTGACATATAGTGAGAATTGTCCTTTGAGACTTTTTTTTCAAAAAATGAAAAAGATAAATAGCAAGAAGAAAAAAAAAGAATGTTGAAAGGGTAAAAATGGCCTATGTAAGAGAGAGGCAAAGAATGAGGGTAGGAAGGAGAGAATGAGAGGGGACGGGAGGGAGAGAAAATGGAGTGAGTGCAAATCATAATTTTGTTATCAGCTCAACCTGTACTCTCTACTACAGCAACAGGGCGAAGTACAGACATTTGTATTACTTCTACCACTCTAGCTATATGCTATGACTAAATGGAAGTTATGTGCACAGTTCATAGACTGTAGCCTTCTCGGAAGCACACACCCCATCTTCCAGCAAAAAAATCCTGAACAGGGTCCATATAATAAACTTTGCTTTTAATACCCCATGCCTCTGGGTTTCTCCTTCCTTGGGGACTCCAGGCAATTTTTACTCCTTTGCTAACAAAATGCTTGCTTTGAAATTTCTTTTTTAACTTATAACCTTGTCTTCAAGAAAAGACTTTATCACTTTGTGTTCTCCTGTGCCTTTGCCTAAGTTCAAATATAAAGTGCTTTACCACCCCACAGCCTCTGGCCAGGAGTATAACTACTTTGCCAAAGGCTGTTCTTAAGAACTTGCCTTACTTTACCCCTGGAATTTTCAAACATCAAGGAGCTGTGCCACTTCAGTGACAGCCAATGTGTTCATTTCTGTCCATTATTTTTATTTGGGAGTAAGATATATGTCTTTTTTCACTTATTTTTACCCATTTCTGAAGAGGAAACTTTGACAGGGACTTAAACTTTCTGACATTTTGAAGGTTCTTGTACTTAGCCCTGTGATTCCTCTTTTAGTCTTTCCTCCTATTTTCAGGCCTATGCCTCTGCTTGCTAACCACCTTCTCTGTACTTTTTTATTGGATATCATTCATTGTGAAGCCAAAAAAATGTAGTGCTGAGGAAAAAATCCATTTTTCAAACAAATATTTTCTCTCTTCTCCTGCTAACTTTGACAATGCTACCCAAAGGATAAAATTTATCCACTTAATATCTATCCCTATCACAAGATCAATTCATTGTTGTTCTATTTTCCTTCCCCAAAGAAAGCTTTATCTTTGCTGAGATACACCTCATATTTCTAAACTCACAAATTTCCTTGGAACAGATATGAAAGATTTTGCCTCTGACATCAAATATTTGGATTTGTTTGTAATATATTATGAAGTAGCTTATACTGAGTATGCCAATCTGTTCTCAGAAAAATGATGTAATTAGGAAAAATGAAATTTTTTTCTATATTCATGGAAGAAAAGCACAAAATAATTGTGAGAGAGAACCAGTGTATTTGTTAACAGGCATCAGTAAATATAAATTCTTAAATGTTTTAACTAAGATATTAGGAAATAGATTTTCTGATACTAAAGAAGTAAGTATGAAATTCTTACATTCACTGTGCAATATTTATGTATTACGATGGAGAATACTAATATCATGAACATTATGGTTTTGAAAATAAAATTTTGATAATTCTGTGACTCTTACTTGTTGTGTTTCATTCTTTTTAATTGTGAGTTGATCCAGCAAGCCTCAGGGATCTGCCTATTTCTGTTTTCCCAGTACTATAATTACAAAGATATGTCACTATGTTCTGTTTTTTCACATTGGGTTTGGGGACTGACTTTATGTTCATTCTTGTACAGTAAGCACTTTATTGAGTTAATTATCCTCTCAGCATTATAATTCCTGAAGCCCCTTAGACTTACACTGCTATCTTCAACAAGGTGACAATTATTCTTGTTGTCCTGACATACAGCATTACTATTGCTTTTTCTTATTTGAAAAAAAAAAATATTTGTTCATTTATTCATTTTACATCCTGATCCCAGCCTCTTCCCTCCTCTCCAGCTGTCCCCACCATCCCACAATCCCTTTCCTCCCTGACTCTTCCCTCAGAAAAGGGGACTACCCCTCTATCAACCCACCACAGCTCTTCAAGTCACATACAGACTAAGAGCATCCTCTTCAACTGAGGCCACCCCAGACAGTACAAATACTATAGCTTTTTCTAGTGTTGTGTCAGATCTCTCATGTAAAAGACCACAAGGTATGATAACCACTATGTAGCCTATACCTGACTGAAGGGACATGTTAGATTTATATGTACTAATCAGGTGAGAAAAAATGAAGAAGCATTACTAAAATGATTTGAGCAAAAAAACTTATTACTCAAAATTCCAGCAGGACCTGAATGTCTATGTGGCCAAGAGTAGACCAGCACACAGGGTGAGTGGCAAATGAACCTAAACGACAGGATTTCTTTTTAACTTTCTTGTTCTTTTCTTTTTTTACTGTTTATTACTTCAAGTTACATCTCCATGACAGTCCCCTGACACCACCCCCCCCGACGCACCCTTCCACCCTCTCCCCTTTCTCCAAGAACTCATAATTCTTTTTTTTTAATAATTAGGCCTCAATTATGAAAATTATAATGAATAACATACATTACCAATGTCCATTCCATACATATTTGGCAACTGATATGAATATTCTATTATCCATCTATCTCATTGAGTTTAAAATTCTACACCTAACTCATTTTCTATCCTAACTTGCCTTAATAACTTAAACACATCTTCTTAGACCTAGAACATCCTTTTAATTCCTAAACAACTTAAAATTTAACTTAGACTATAATTATTGTCTCACAATTATATTTTTTAATATTTATTTATTACTTCAGGTTACATCTCCATCACAGTGTCCTCTTTCCACCCTTCCCAGTCCCACCCTCCCTCCCCTCTACCACATATCCCTTTCATTCCACTGCTCTGGAGTGGAGTGTCCCTATATGACAGTTCCCCGCCCAAGTTCAACTGTCATATGAGGGCCAAGAGCCTCCTCATACAATGGGAGTCTCAAAGGCAGCACCAATAGGGCAAAGGGTCTCATTGATAGGAAACAAAGTCTATGTTCCTGTTCCCTTTGGTGCATTGGTTGTAGTATAGTTATCCTGTACTATAAAGCTAAAATCTGACTATAAGTGAATAGAGGCCATGTACATCCTTCTGAGTCTGGGTTAGTTCACTCAGGATAAGCTACTCTAGTTCCACCCATTTGGCTGAAAATTGCATGATTTCATTGTTTCTGATAGCTGAGTAGTATTCCATTGTGTAGATGTACTACAGTTTTTTATCCATTCCTCTGTTGAGGGACATCTGGGTTGCTTCCAGTTTCTAGCTATTACAAATAAGGCTGCTATGAACATAGATGAGGAAACTTCCTTGTGATTTGGTGAGGAATCATTTGGATGTATACCCAGAAGTGATATGGCTAGGTCTTGAGGTAGATCTATTCCAAGTTCTCTACGATATTACCAGACTAATTTCCATAGTGGTTGTACAAGCTTGAACTCCTACCAGCAATAGAGGAGTGTTCCCCTTTCTCCACAACCATGATCTTAGCCATTATGACAGGTGTGACCAATGGAATCAAATTGAAGACCCAGAAATGAACCCACGCACTTATGGTCATTTAATTTTGGACAAAAAAGCCAAAACCATACAATGGAAAAAGGACAGCATCTTCAACAAATGGTGCTGGTACAACTGGGTGTCCACATGTAAAAGAATGAAATTCGACCCATACTTATCACCTTGTACAAAACTTAAGTCCAAATGGCTCAAAGACCTTAACATAAGGCCAGATACACTAAATCTACTAGAAGAGAAAGTGGGGAAAACGCTCAAACTCATCAGCACAGGTGACATCTTCCTGAACAGAACACCAACAGCTCAGGATCTAAGACCAACAATCAATAAATGGGACCTCATGAAACTGAAAAGCTTATGTAAGGCAAAAGACACTGTCATTCGAAAAAAACGGCAATCTACAAATTGGAGAAAAAAATCTTCACCAACCCCACATCTGACAGAAGGCTAATATATAAAATTTACAAAGAACTCAAGAAATTAAATGCCAAGAAACCAAATAATCCAACCAAAAATGGAGAACAGAGCTAAACAGAGAATTTACAAAGGAGGAATCCCTAATGGCTGAGAGGCACTTGAAGAAATGCTCAGCATCCTTAATCGTCAGAGAAATGCAACTCAAGATGACTCTGAGATTCCATCTCAAAATTAATTCTTAAGAAGGGCTGGATTTTATCAATGTTGTGTTCTCCAGATTTCCCATGGAATTGTAGATTGACTGTCTTATGTAAAATGTTCTTGAGAAAGAAAAATATGTACTGGACTCTGGTGTCCACCTTTGGGTTTAAATGTGTTTAAGGTCATAAAATTTATTGGGTATGAAATCATCAAGATAAAGAATAAACAATGATTAAGGGAGGGACAATTTTAAATTGAATAAAATTGGTGAGATACTGGGTTTGAAAGTTAGAGGTAAAATTGAATGCTAAAGTAGCAACTGAATCAAGGAAGTTAATGACAAGTATAGTTATCATACCCACCCATTTCTTAAACTTTCAGAGTCTGTCCAAGTAGTTGGTTTCTATATAATAACCCGGCCAAAGTTAGAAGCAACTGATTCACACTAGGATATTCTTTTTTTTTAAATAATTTATTTTTTATTTCTTCAAGTTACATCTCAATCACAATCCCCTCCCTACTCCCCCCTCCCTTCCCCCCC
>CAJQZJ010036576.1:17105-33625 GCA_907164525.1 Lophiomys imhausi
CCCTAAATAACAAAATTTTCTATTATCTATCAAATAACCAAAGGGGGGCGAACACCCTCCCCACCTTCTGGGGATGGGACGTTGTTCTCTTAAAATGACTTCCTGCTGATTTGGGACGTAGTAAACCTGTTTGGGGCCCAAATAAGAATGGAAAAATGGTTAAAAATGTTAATAGAATCATTTGATGTTCAGTCCCTTTGTGCTCAGCTATTTAGATGTCCTACGAAGTTCATAGACAGAAGCTGATATTCTGTCTTTACTGAAGATTTGGCTGGAGTAGTCTGTAGAGCTGAACGATCTTAGCGATTTTGAGTTGTTGTGGTTATAGACTTTTGAGGAAACTGCTATTGAAGAAGTCTGCAAGGCTGGATCATCTGGGCCACTTGTCTTCTTTGGTGTCTGATCTGTTTTCTGCTGAGGTTTCCGTTGTCCAGTTGTCCCTGGATTCCTTGAATGGATGCTTTAAATCTCCTGGAAAGATAAGAACAGAGCCCTGCCCTAATCCTAACTCTGGGACAATTACCTTTTTTTTGGGGGGGTCAGGTAATATTTTTCCTGGAGCAAATTTGGTTTTTTTGATAATATATAAAGTATTACCTTTCAATCCGGATTAAAGAAGAAATTATTTGATATTTTGGAGCTAAACAAACTTTAGTGTATATATTTTGAGATCTCAAAGGACAATTTGTTTGAATTGAAGCCTGCCTTTTGTAAGTAGCTTTTAAACTTAAATCTTTCCAAATCCTATGTGCCTGTCTCTGCATTCTAAATTTTGGGATCAAAGACATGTGGTTTCCAACTGATGGGATTAAAGATGTGCTCCTCCACTCCTGGATCAAAGTTTTTCTCTGTTTAGAGCTTGTTTTGTATCACTAGGATATTCTTGATGACTTTTGAAAGGCATTGCTGTCTCATAGATAAATTTAGTAACTGGTAAACAAATCTTCATGAATTATCTTGTATCCTCTCTTCTCAGTGTAGGAACACTAGGATTATACACTTGTGTGTCACTTTGTCTGTCCACTAAATTTTAGGATTCAAACTCAGGATCCCAGGCATGTTTGGTAAATGCTTTACTCAGTGCCTTCTCACTGGTTCTGTTAAAAATGTAATATCAAAGTACTTTATTTATCTTACTATATAAACTTCTCGCTGATTTAGCTATAAAAATAATCTAAGAGGTAAATAAAATATGGAAATTTTACCTGAAAGCATGAAAAGTATAAAAACTTGGTCAAAACTTTAGAAAATACTAATTGCCGGGCGTGGTGGCGCATGCCTTTAATCCCAGCACTTGGGAGGCAGAGGCAGGCGGATCTCTGTGAGTTCGAGGCCAGCCTGGTCTACAAAGCAAGTCCAGGACAGCCAGGGCTGTTACACAGAGAAACCCTGTCTCGAAAAACCAAAAAAAAAAAAGAATACTAATTTAAATTAAATACTAATTTAAATATGATTCTAGAAAACACAACTCATGTGTCAATGTGGCATAAAATGGAATAATAGCCTGGTCTTTAAACTCATCTTTATAAATTAAAATTACAGACTAAAATATTTATAGTGTATTAGTAAATGTTTAATAATTTGTGAATAAATATCATTACTTAATAGAAAAATAAACAATATACCATAAAATATGCAAATAATTGGAAAAAAGCACCTCACACACAATACAGGAAATTACAAAATATGCTTAACATCATGGGTCTTTACACAAATATATGTTAAAACCACAGTGAAATGTACTGACATGCTTAATAACAACACTTAGAACACGGATAGTATTAAGTACAATGTAGAAGAGAAAAACTGATAGCAGTGGAAGGTAGAACATTTGAAAGCACTTTACAGATTTATTAAGCTCTTTCTCATGTCTATGACAACTTATCTGACAGAAGGAAGGAAGAAGAAGTTGATAATATCAGAGGGTATCACTGCATGGAGGTGGCATGAGAGCTTGGACCCTCCTGCAGTGGTGGCACGAGTTACATACAGGCTTGGTTCTGTTGCTGAGCATTGGGCATCTGAGACCACAAGAAGGGATAGGAGTTGATGTTAATGTCAGTAATCTCGAAAGCAGTCTATTTCTGTTCCCTAGAGAACTGGTCCAAGGCTTTTACCACCACTCCGAACAGGACAACAAGCCCAGGACAGAATGTTTGAAGTCATGAGCATATTGGGAATTCTTATATTCAAATCATAGCACATTTTATGAGAGCATAGGTACTGCTTGGAATAGAATCCAAGGTTGCAGACATGCTGGACAACTTCTTTGGTATTGAGCTCGCCCTCAGCTTTTTGTATTCTGCTGCAAAGTTTTGCCAATTAGCCCTGGTTGGCCTTGTCAATTCTAATGAATATTTTTTCTCTTAAACTGTATCAGGGGGGACATGTATTCTCTTTGTCCAATAGGCTTGTAAGAATTTGATAATACAAGTAGAAAATTAATCAATGAAAGTCTCATTAAATTTCTAGGTATATTGAAGAAAAACAGCTATTTTGGTTTGTCGTCATTCCCTACAGGAACTTCCCTGTCAATCCAGGACTGAGAACAGAAGCATGCCAACTGGTGACCACCTGAAGTTGAATTCCACCTCATCTTCAGCCAAAACTAATGGATAGAAACCGTTCTTACCTTACAGAAATTTTCAGAATGAATAAATGTATATGAGTGAGCTCTTAAATGCATATTTGTAATGTAATGGCATTTAAGATCACCTAAAAATGAAAGTCAAGTATGTATTTTCAAGGATATTCCATTTCTATATCATTATTATGCTAAACTTGATCTTAACCAGATGGAGGAATGGCAAAGTCTGTTCTCAACAGATCCAAGGCCATGGCAGAGATTACAACAAAAAACATGGTAGTAATTACTGAACAACGTTTCCTCTAGCAATGCTTATTTTACTATTACATTAAAAAGGTTTAATTTCGTCCATAGAAATTAGTGAAACATTGGGGGGAGTGTATTGAAATATAGGAAATGCTGGAATTATTTATAAATGCATTGAGTTGGGAAGTGGAGAAAGACTGATTGTTATAGTCAACAGAAATTGTTCTGCACCTATGAAACATTATTTATCCTGAACTTCCAAATTATTATGCATAATAGTTGTCTTGATATTTTTGTTGGTTTGTGTTGAGGACTAAAACCAGAGCTTTGTACAATCTGAGCACAAAGTATTCCAGAGACCTAAGCTGTAAGATGAGAACCCAACTGTTGTATTAATTCTTGCTTTACTTGACTTTTTTCCTTAATAAAATCAGAACAATTAGCGAGTAAAAGAAAAATATTAGTTTATTTTTACTAAACATTCTCAAAGACCGTCGTCAATACTGCAGCAGCAAATGCCAGTTTCATAATAGAATCAACTGCTTCTCATACTGACATTAGAGTAAATGATATGATCTACCTCACTCCTCTCTCTCTGTCTCTCTGCCTCTCTGCTCCCTGTCGCTCTTCCTCTTCCCCTCCCCTTCTCCCTCTCTCTCCCCCCTTTTCTCCCTCTCTCTCTCCCTCTCCCTTTCTCTCTCTCCATCTCTCTCCCTCTCCCCTCCCTCTCCCTCTCCCTCTCCCTCTCTCTCTTCCTCTCTCTCTCTCTGCTTCTTTCTGTTAGTTCTTCAAGAGTTTCAGGGTTCATATTCACTCCTGCTCCATATGGCTAATCCAAATCCCCTTCTATTCTCACCACTGCCTCTACCCAGCACATACTACATTTCACCCCACCCAGCTTTGTATCATTTTATTAAATCTTTCAAAATCAATTTCTACTAACTCGTTTATAACACCTTCCCTTTTACTGTAGAATTACTTGTAATCATTTTACTCACTAACGTTTATATTTGTTGATAGCAGAACATTTGTTGATACCTCAAAGTCATTGTGAACAGTTACATACAATAGGGAATATTGGTTTATAATTTAAACCAGACATTTGGGCCAGGCCAATTCATTATGGTGATTATTTTTCAGGATCTTTTTAGTCTATTCTAGTTCATTTGTTTTGTTCGTGTTTCAAAGGTCTTCAGTACTGATTACAGGAGTTCATATACTCACTGTTTCTCTATAAATGAGGAAGAGTATGTGATTGCCTCTTGTTTTCTTTGAAATTTTCAGTAAGCTTTTTGACTAGCCCACTTTATGTTCAATTATTTGACTATTCACAGAGTTCATAAAAGACTTGTCAACTAAAGGGAGAAAGGAGTCCTGGATATCCACCAACAACTTTTCACTACATCTTCCCCAATTATACTGACTGTAGTTCACACCATTACATATATCTTTTAGCATATTCTTAACATTTTGGGATATGATAAATTGGTAATTTTTATGTTTAAAACTAATTTGTAGACACACCAAGGGCAACCATGGCATATGATAGATTATATCTCAATTCCTTGGCGTGTTTTCTGTTTTTCCATTTATCATCATTTAAAGAAAATGAAGTAGTGTCTTTTTGCATTTAATTTATAATAAAAAAATGGGATAGCTGGGTGGATGGCACATGCCTTTAATCCCAGCACTCGGGAGGCAGAGGCAGGCATATCTCTGTGAGTTTGAGGCCAACCTGGTCTACAAAGAGAGTCCAGGACAGCCAGGGCTATTACACAGAGAAACCCTATCTTGAAAAAAAAATGGGATCATCAATACTATTCTCTGTTTTATTAAATGTATGACATATCCAGAAATTACAGCTAACATTAGTAATGTTTTGTTCAACCATTTTTTTACTATTCTGTTATTTTGAAATGATGAGGTATAAATTTTACCAATAGCTTCATTATTCTCTTTGCAAATCACTAGGAATCTCTTTTTACATTATGACTGCCCTTTGAATATCACTAACAGAGTATTAATTAACTCAATAGTTCCTGGAATATTTATTTATAATTCTAACTATCAAGGAAATTGAGTCAAAATAATATACTACATGGATTCTCACGATTATTCTACCATTTAAAACCATTATTCTAAGGAAGCACAAGGAGAATAAAAATGATTGCCTGTGAGTTCTTTAACATTGATCATTGATCAGATTCTTAAGGAACCATGGTATTTCAGACTCACCACATTCCCAGTTTCAGCTTCATTAGTGTGAATACTATGGAGATAGGAAGGCAGAATGATCTGTGGTTTTGTTGCTGCCGGTGTTATGAGCACCCCAGTGTTTGTCTGATGGTATTTTGGAAGACCTTGTCAGATGTTGCTAAGCTGTGTCTTGTTGGAAAATTCAGTAATGATGTAGTCCACTGAGTTTCTCCCTGTTGAATTTTGGGAGCATAGGCAGGTCAATGGTGTCAAAGGAAAGAGAAGTAAAAAAGAAGACAGAGTACAACATGATGATGTCATGGTGTGAGGTAGCACTCCATAGATCTTGTAGATCTAAAGTACTAAACCAGAGACATTCTTTTAAATGATCCTCTGGTGGTCTGACACTGTGCTTCTGTGGATAAATACACATGTTACTAAGGCAGAAGATGTGAGTTTAGCCTGTACAACTATGACAGAAGAAGAAAACCAGTGTTGAATGAGTTGAATGTTGTCCTCTGATCAGCTAAACAGCCTGTGGCATGAGTACAAACACACACACACACACACACACACACACACACACACACACACACACAGAGAGAGAGAGAGAGAGAGAGAGAGAGAGAGAATTGCAATTGCAATGGATTTTAATTCAGAAATCATAATCATACCTTTATATTCACTCTATTTTTTCTTAAAAATACTCACTTATATATACATTAATAATGTTGAAAAACCATGAAACTACCAGGCATTACATTTATTAAATGGAAAAAAATAACAAAATATTGAACTATTTGGATTTGGTGTGCAAGAGGATTTAGAAGTGCTTCCAAGTTTATATCACATATCAGTCTAGAAGGAGATGGTGGGGAAGCATAGTTTAGAGTGCATGCTCATTTGTGAGCTAAGTCCACATATCCTCAGGTCAATGCATTTAGAAGAAATGAAATGATTCAAGATTTTATGAGTCTGTCTTTTGCAAATGTGGTTTTGGAAAAAAATGCTGTCCTATTTGACATATTTTCCTTTGAGGCATGAGTAATAAACACAGATATATGGAGGAAAGAATTTTATATCAAGTTTTAATGAAAGGTTAATTACTTCAGCATCAATAAGTCATTTACTAGGAAAGGTATTCTAATTCATAACTGCAAGGTTTGATGTGTGCTTCTTTTTATTACAATGACAGGAGAGAAAGCTCAATACAATCAAACAAAATAAAACTATTAATAGCTTGGTGCTTCTTGATGCTAAGAGAGTCCTGTCAAAACAGAATCTGATTTCGAATGACCTTGGTCAAAGACAACTAGTACAGAAATTCAATTACCTGCTACATTAGAGTAATAATGAGTCCACTTTATTACAGGATGTAACATCCAGAAGAGACAAATCCCAAGGGTACCAGTTAGTAAGTCTGCCACAGAAGCAGCAGCAGAGTGACAGGATTTGCAAAAATCTGAGAACTTAGTGCAGTAAGTTTCTTGGTGTTGTAAGGCTGTGCACAGAGTCATTACTCCTTTACATGAAACTTCAGAATACCTGAGAGATAGAGATGCTACTAATAGTTTCTCTGTACATGCCAAACAATGTAGGGATGTTTTGACATACAGGACTAGTTGGCAAATGTATTCATGCCCTTTCATCTTTTCTTTTCAATTTTCTTTTTGTTTTTTGAGGTAGGATGTCATACTGAAGCCTCAGATAGTCTGGAACTTTCAATATAGTCCATGATAGACTTAATCAACTTTGATCAACAAGATCATAGTTTATCAGCCCTTTCTAGCTCAGCCTTCTCTGCTGGAACCCAGTGTGGCCACAGCCTGCAGTACAACTGCATCTGAGTATTCATGTTTTTATTTTATCCCCATGCTTTTGATAAGTGACTTTTGTGCAATGCGAAGGCTTGTCATTTATTAAACTTTGGAGAGTCTTGTCATTTGCTGTGTCCAAAATGAATGAGACACAGTCATGCACATTTGCCACTTGCAAAGACCTTTCTCACTCCTTCCTTAGTTGGATGCTTGCAATGTCTACTTTTTGTTTTTCTTTTTTTTTTAATTTTGTGATTTTTTAAAAAAATATCTTTTGATACAGAGCCACTGCTATGAATCTCACACTTCCCTTAAACTTTCTATGTAGCCAAGGACAACCTTGAAACTCTGATCTTTCTGCTGCCACCTCTCAAGTACGGAGATTGAGACAAATACAATTGTTCCAGACTTATGCAGTGCTGAGGATTGATCATAGGGTTCCATGCATGCAAGGCACTCTACCAAACAATATATGTCCAGAATACATAGTTTGATATGAAATAAAGAAGATCAGATTTACAGAAGATAAGAAAACAAATTGAGTAGGAAGTCGAATGATTCATCCCAAGAACTAAAATGTGGCAGAACTCATTTGACCTCAGCAAGATCATAGTTTATCAGCCCTTTCTAGCTCAGCCTTCTCTGTCTGAACCCAGTGTGGCCACAGCCTACAGACTAGTTGTATCCACGTGACTCAGTGACTTGTGAGCCAAATAATGTTTGCTATGTTGAACTTTCAAGTTTCACAGCAATGACTTCCTTAGCAACAGATAATTGATATTATTGATTATACTGTTCTAGAATAACTCTACCTTTTTGGTTTTGTTTGCTTCAGCTAAAAGATCTCTCCCTTTCACTGTACACATTGGTATTGCATAGGAGTAGCTCAGGTGACATTTGTAGTTAGTAGTAGCAGAAATACAGAAAAGAAATCAAACTTCCTTATCACAAGGAAAAACTTGTCCCACTGAAATATTTCATTGTTCTCTTACTGTAGCAAAGAATATAATGCCATAGCATCTCCTGTTTTACCTCAGTTTCCTTCACCACCCATACTAATATCAAATAAACACAGAGAATTGGTAGCAGAACACACTTTCTTCTATTTCTGAATGGCCCTTGCATATCAGAACCTTCCTATTAGGGCAATGACATATACTAAAAGCATACTCTAGTAGGTCTTCAGAATGAATGTTTCCGTTTGATAAAAAGTTTCCTTGCTCTATAATCTGATTCAGTCTGATACAGATGTATAAGATTCACCCTCATACATGATTCTTCATGGAGAATATATCACCTCTTGTCAACAGTCCTTTGTGCCTCCACACCATCTCAGAATGGCTTGCCATCTGCCATTCCCAACATAATGCCTGTGTTCCACATTCCATATATGCAGTGCAATGCACATATAAGCCTCCAGGACTTTTATGTTTTAGTCTTAGTAATGGTAAACTGAAAGTGTATTTATTGTCCCAAGATGCTAAAGAATATAATATATACTTCAAGCATATGTTGTTGAAAAACTTCTTATTATTGAAGTAAAGGGCCATGAGAAAATCAGAGTATAATTTTCAAAAATGAATAGTATGTATTGATCTAAAAATCCTTACATTGACTGAGAAATATCAGTTTCAGGTGATGATTCCAATTCTGGCTTGGTGGAAGAGTCAGAGGCTCTCAGACATACCCAGGAGGGAATACAGAAATTGTATGGGCTGCAATGAGTGTAGAGCTTAAGTCCAGTCTGTGGAAGCAATAACCTTAGTCCTAGAGGCTCTGAGGAAACACATATTTGACAGGAGCAGTTAGTGGATGCAGATAGTGAAGACTGAATACAGATGAAGTAGTTTCCAGCACTAGAGTTGAATTAATGGCTAGACACAGAATGCCTGGGTTGAGCCCAAGCTGAGCTGTGTAAATTCTGTGACTTATAAATGTTGTAAAATGTTGGTTTCTGTGAATAAGTAGTAGTTTTACCTTTAATGTTGTTGTAAAAGCTTCCTATTTTATTTTCTTTTTCTTTTTTGTTTTTAGCATGTATTTATTTATTCAAGATACATCTCAATCATAGTCCCCTCCCTTCTCCCCCTCCCAATCCCACTCTCCTACCTATTCCCCTCACCCTCCTATCTGCTACTTTTTCTTAATTTAAGGGGTATCCCCCCCCCCCCACAAAGAGCTCCCAGTTTTAGTCCAACAAAAGGCTCTTATAACAATAAACACACTATAATAAAATAAGAATAATTAGGCCACAATTATAGGACATTCCCAATGCCCAGTCCATACATATTTGGTAACTGCTATTAATATTCTATTTTCTATCTATCTCAGTGAGTTTAAAGTTCTACATCTAACTCAGTTTCCATCCTAACTTGCATTAACAACTTAAAAATATCTTCTTACACCTAGACCATTCTTTTAGTTCCTAACCAACTTAAAACTTAACTATGAGACTATAGCTATCTAGTCTTCAACCACATGAGAGACCAGAGAAAGATAAACATATCTGAATAAACAGGAAGTGCAGAGCCAGCAGCTTCCAAAACTAAGAAATGACAGAAACCTGACTGCCTGGACAGTCCCCAGTTTCTCTCAATACATTAGAGTATCTATCTTCAGCCTTTTGGCCCAGTATCTCTGACAGACATTAATTGTAAAGCAGGAATTACGAAGGACTTGCCTACCCTGTCTTGACAGAACTAGGTTGTCAACTTACCTGCTTCCAAGTTTTGTTCTTTTTGGACAGGATTCTGTCTACAGTTAAAGCAATGGAGTTTTTTCTTGCCCAGTGACAAGCTTGACACTATTGCAACCATCTCCAAATGGAAATTCCTCGGTGTTCATCATCTGCTTGGAGTAGAATGGAGGGTGTTTGCTGTCAGGAGCTGACATGTCTCAATATCAAAAAATCTTAAGTTAAGAAAACATCTTTGAATGCCATATTCTACAAATCTCTTCATATTTTTTAATACCATCTATCTATTTCCATATATTTGGATAAGCAAATGTTGTTTGTCTCTTAGCAACTTGATTTCTAATTAACTTAGAAAACACATGTGATAAACTACCATAGTGCCTAACAAAATGACATGTTTGAATGACTATTAGTTTGCATTTCTTAATTATCCTAAACAGTTTTTGACAGTTGTTATCAAAAGGCCAAAACTTCACATTGCATTTTTTTACTGTTTATTTATTACTTAAATTTACAACTCCATCACAGTCCCCTCCCTCCACCGTTCCTGGGCCTACCCTGTCACAGTCCCATCCTCTCCCCCCCTTCTCCTACCTATCCTACTCCTCCAGTGTGTGCGGTGCCCTACATAAAAGCCCCCTTCAGTTCAGCAGCCATATGAAAGCTAAGGACTTCCTTTTGGACTGAGAGCCAACATGACAGCTCCAATAGGACAAAGTGTCCCACTAACAAGTAACAAAGTCTATGTTCCTGTTCCTTTCAGTCTGTTGGTTATAGGACACTTATCCTGTACTATATGACTAACATCCAACTATAAGTGAATAGATGCCATGCACATCCTTCTGGGTCTGGCTTAGCTCACTCAGCTAGCTTTTCTAGCTCCATTTGACAGCAAATTGCATGATTTCCTTGTTTCTGATGGCTAAGAAGTATTCAATTGTGTAAATTTACCACAGCTTTTTTATCCAATGTCAGTTGAGGGACATCTGGGTTGTTTCCAACTTCTAGCTATTACAAATAAAGCTGCTTTGAACATAGTACAGAGCTAAACCTAGAATAAACAAATGAGGAATCTATAATGGCTGAGAGACACTTGAAGAAATGCTCAATATCCTTAATCCTCAGAGAAATGCAACTCATGACTACTCTGATATTCCATCTCACACCTGTCAGAATGACTAAGAACAAAAACTCAAATGACACCACATGCTGGCCAGGTTGTGGAGAAAGGGGAACACTCCTCCATTGCTGGTGGGAGTGCAAACTTGTACAACCACTATGGAAATCAGTCTGGAAAATATCTTAGAAAACTTGGAATAACTCTACCTCAAGACCCAGCTATACCATTCATGGATATACATCCAGACGATTCCTCATCAATCCATAAGGACATCTCCACATTGTATTTTTAAGCATTACATAGGTACAATACTTTAAAAAGGGTTAAACTTAATTTTATTACCAATATACAAAGATCAATACCAATGTAGCCAAATGTAATCTTTATTTTGCATCAATATACAAAGATATAAGAGCATATTCAATAATTTATCATTTTTTCTTTATCAGTCCTATATTATATCTACATCCCCTTTTTCAAGTCTTTTTCCCCCTACATAGGAGAGAAAGAAGAATAGAGAAAATAAAAGGGGAGAAATTCCTGGGTCTAACCTCTAACCTATTTAGTAAGATCATGTAACAACTTTTTTTTTTAATAATTTATTTTTTATTTCTTCAAGTTACATCTCAATCACAATCCCCTCCCTACTCCCCCCTCCAGGCCCACCCTTCCACCCTCCTCCCCCTCAACACCCCCATCCTCTTCCCTTCTTTTTTTTTTTTAGTTTAAGGTATTTCTTTTTCCCCCCCAACAGCTCTCCCTTTCAGTCCACAAAATGGTTCTTTTTCTTATAACTACAAATACAATACAAAACAACAGAAATAAATAGGCCACAATTATAAGAGTTATATGGCTTAGCATACATTCCCAATGTCGAGTCCATATGTATTTGGCACCTGACTTTAACATTCTACTATCTAACCATCTCCATGAGTTTAAAGTTCTATATCTAACTCAGAACTTGTAACCAATCCTCCTAAGTAACAACAAACATCTATAACCCATCAAATGACCAAAGGGGTGGGAGAAATCACCCACCCCACCTTCTGGGAAAGGGACTTGGCTCTCTTAAAATTACTACCTGCTGATTTGTGTTGTAGGAAATCTGTTTGGGGACCAAATAAGAATGGAAAAATGGTTAAGTAAGCTAATAGTAACGTTTGATGTTCAGTCCTTTTATGCTCAGCTACTTAAATGTCCTAAGAAGTTTGTAGTCATAGGGTGAACTTCAGAGCTTTACTTAAGTCCTGGCTGAAACAATCTGTGGGGCTGGACCATCTTAGTTAGCCATTTTGAGTTCTTCTCGTTGCAGAATTTTTTAGAAAACAGATATTGAGGCAGTCTGAGAGACTGGATCATTTGGGTTACTTGCCTACTTTGATGTCTGGTCCCTTTTCTTCAGAAGTTTCAGTTGTCAGTTGTCCCTGGACTCCTTAGTTGTATGCTTTTAATTCCTAGAAAGATAAGAACAGAGCCCTGCTCTAATCCTAACTCTGGGGCACTATTTTTTTTGTGGGGGGGGCAGGTAATATCTTTCCTAGAGAAAATTGACAATATAAAAAGCATTATCTTTCAATTGAGATTTAAAAAGATTCTTTTGATATTTTGAAACTAAACATACCTTTAAGTGTGTATATTTTGAGATCGCAAAGGACAAGTCACTCTGAATTTCAGCATGCCTTTTGCCAGCAGCTTTTAATCTTAAGTCATTGAAGATCTTATGTGCCTGCCTCTGCCCTCCAAGTATTAGGATCAAAGGCATGTGCTTCCCAATTGTTGTTATTAAACCTGGATCTAAGTTTTTCTCTATTTGGAGCTTGCTCTGTATCAGGCTGGCCTTGAACTCAGAGATCTGCATGTTTCTGTATCTAGTATGTTGGGATTAAAGGTATATGCTTCTCAAGTGATAGGATTAAAGGTGTGAACTATCACCAACCTGTTCATTGTAACTCTAGAATTTAAAAGACAACTAACTCTATAGTGATCCTCCTGTCTCTGCTGGAGTTAAATGCATGGGCTGATACCACCCTTCTCAAATATTTTTTCTTAGCTCCAAATTATTTCAACTGTTAGAGATTTAGAAAACCAGGTTGAACTGAAGTAATGCTTAATTTACTTACAACATTCTGAACCTCTTAACTGCCATTTTAGTTCCACACAATGAAAATATCATTTATATATAGTTAAAAAAACTTATAAGCTGATATCCAAGAGTGTGTGAGCTATATGGCAACCTGCAGTCTAACATTGTAGCCTGAAATTAAGATCATTTTTCCTTTCATGCCAGTAAGGCAAGTATGCTTTTGGTAAATTATCATTTGAAATTTTTATATTTTATTTTCATTATATTTTTAAGCTTAGTTACCCCTTTCTCAAAATTAATTTGTTTTTTTTTAAGGTACCTCTCGAACAATTTCCTCCCTCTCTCCCTCCCTCTCTCCCTCCCCCCTACCTACCTCTTTCCCCCCTTCCCTCCCACCCCTCCTCACTATTCCTTTTCTTGGTACTCTCCTTCTCCTCATATGAGGTTGGCCCTCACATGTCACACTCCCTCAGTTTGTCAGTCATGTGAGGGCCTAGAGCTTCCTCTTGTACTGGGGCTTGCTATGGCACCCCATCTAGAGTAAGGTGATCCACTAACCTGTAACAGGTTCCATGACTCACTGCTGGGAGGAGTTTTTCCTGGGATAGTTATGCTAGGTTCCTATCTGTTTGGATAGTTGTCCTGTGCTATATGGTTAATATCCACTTACAAGAGAATACATATCATATTTTATTTTATTTTTAAGAAGCTTGTTTTCTTGTATGCATATGATTTCAGGCTGACAACTTGGTACCTGGTAACTCATTTGGGGATTGATCCCTGAGGAAAACTCTTTTCCCCTGCTGGCAGAATTTCTCTGTTGTCTGTTGTGATTTATGCAGTTGGGCCCCATCAGATTTTCTCCTTCCGTGTAACTTTTCTTTGTCAATTCTGGACAATCAAGAACTATTAGAAAATAAACCCTGGTTTATTTTATTAAGAAAATTCCTCCATCAGAATGGTTGCACACAGGTGAAGAATTTCTTGATTCATGATTGATGTGCGAGGGTCCAGTCAGTCCATTGTATGTGATACCACTTCTAAGCAGATGAACCTGGTGCATGTAAGAAAATAAAATGAGCAAGCCATGAAGACCAAGTGAGTAATATTCCTTCATTATCTCTGCTTCACTCCTAGTCTCTGGGTTCTTGGCTTGAGATCCTGTTCAATTTCCTTTGTAATGTGAAACTAAAATCTGAAGTAATCCTGTTGCTTCACAGATTACTTTTGGTCATAGTGTGGAATCACAGCAATGGAGCATAAACAAAGACAACAGCCAGCATCATATTGTGAATTTAACTTTGTCTCTGTGCTAGAAAATAATAAGACTGCATTGTTCTTGTTGTTCACTACTCTAAATTCCTCCACTTAAAAAATCTGTAACTTTCAGCTGTTTGTCACTATATAGTTGTCTAGCACACATTCAGAAAAAAAAAGAGAAAAAATTTATAAGGATGCTTTCATTCATTCTTAAAAATTTCTTTTTCTTTCACTACCTATATTTTTCATGAATTTTTTTCCTAGTACCTACAGAAGATAGTATGTTATTTATCATATTGCTTCAGCAAAGAATAGAAATCTTAACTTTATTATCATGTTTTATTTTTAATGTTCTTCATGTCAAAATCATGGATATTTTAGAGAATAATTTGTAGTTATTAATACCTCAAATAATTTTACTTAGTAGAGTATTTTGGAAATATAAATATATTTTCTTTTCAATCAGGTACTATTTTCTAATTATTTAAACATGACATTTTATATTCTTTTTACTTGATCAGTCTTGGATGGATAACTATTCAAAACAGGAAAAGTGTTTTCAATTTATAATACAAAATCCAAATTACTTTCTCCAGTTTCCAGAAATCATGTTTTTCACCTTTAAAAGAGTTTCTTATCCTTTTAGGCTTAAGAAAAAGAAAGAGCACCCAGTGCAAAATATCTTGAGTGTTCTTCCCTGGTGTATCCTCTGGCTCAAAGCCTCAGCTTGTTGGAGGTAGAAAGACTAACACAGTTCTTAAGATACCGAAGTTGGGGAGGAATGCCTTATGGCGGAGATTAGGGAGATTAGGAACCCAAATGTAAAGAACAGAGAATGCCATCTGAGACAAAGGCAGGAACAGAAGCAAGAAACAGAGTCTGAAAAAAGCAGGAACATGATAACTGGTGGCCAGAGCCACTGTGATCTGTAAGGCTCTGAGTGCATTAAGGAGATAGAGTGACAAAAAAAGTGACACCAATGGCCCAACTTCTTTCCACTGGACTCCAGCTCCTCCCATAGTGTCTTGGGCTGTATTGTATTAAAGCCAAATCTTTAATACATTACTCTTTGGAGACATTTCATATTTAAACAATAACTGTTATACTTCTCACTATAAATGAAGATAAATGTAAAATTATATAAATTTGAAATTCAGTGAAATTTTAGTACATGAATCTTCACTAACTGTGAAAATTAATATTTCAGCACTAAAAGCTAAACTTATTTACAAAATTGTTTTTTAACTTCTTTTAAAATGTAAAGTAACTAAAAATATCTAAGTACTAATCCAATTGAATTTCCTGATTTTATTTGCCTATAAATAAGTAGGCTAAGAACTTGCTTCTTTTTTTTTTCTGATTTCATTCTTATTTTAACAGAAACAGAAAATTATAGAAGGTGATGGCTATTTTAATCACATTAGTCATATTTCTTGGGAATAATTATGTGCTTGTTTTAGTAGTAAATAAGTGTCATATCACATTCAGATATTGTTGTGAATTCTCTGCCACCTAGATTCCTAAAGTTCCTGTGACCAAATGGTTGTAACCCAAGGGCCAACATAATGCCAAGATCAGGACAACAGATACTAAACACTAACAGCCTCAGGACTCAGAGTCCCTGTAGTTAGGATCTGCTGTGTTTTGCATACAAGACAAAGGGATTTCCTGGCTCTGGCTCAGTCACAGACCTTTTTGGTCCCTCACCTGACAACTTGGAGTGAGGGATAATGAATGCAGCTCTAGAAGTAGGAAGGAGAATGGAAGTAGTAATGAATGAAAGTTATCAAGTGCTGACAATAGAAGCAAGAGACTTGGAAGGCCGCTCTCCCTATACACTTTGCAGCCCTGGCAACTGAGATGGAAAATGTGAGCAAGTGAATGAGGCACCAGCCTTTTACCTTACTGTACTGTAGCTCTTGAAGATTAATGACATTCTGTTCTTTTTGAACTGCACGTGGGATGGATGAAAATGGCATGCGGTTTTCTTAATGTGCTAGGTTAGTATCTTGATTTATAAGCTGCATGGAGCTTTCCATCAAAACTACAAAAAAGGTTTTATTGTTGCTTAGAATGGCATTCTGACTTTTGTCTAAGAATGAAATGTGATTTAAAGTATATAGCCTTCTTGAGAGGTAATCCAAACCCCTCCCTGCAACCGATTTCACAACTTATTTCAAATAAGTATCTCAATTTAGTTTGTGGCAAGTACATTTTCAGTTTTTGAGATTTATGTTGGTTCTGACAATAACATCACCAAATAATGGTTGTGTACTAAAAAGGAGGTGCTTCTTTTTGTCTTTGGCAATGTAACAGCTAAGCAAGGGGATAATACACAAAAACTAAATGTCCACTGTGTGAACATGAGCTAGCTCCCATGTAGGACTTCAGCTAACACATAACCTAGTGGATGGAAAAATCAAAAGAATGATAGTCTAACTAATGTAAGTCAAATTTTTAAAAGTGATCAATAATTAATCATGAATATTTCTAAATATTCTTGCATATAACTAAGA
>CAJQZJ010036577.1:5405-29876 GCA_907164525.1 Lophiomys imhausi
AAAAAAAAAAAAAAAGAAGGGAAGAGGATGGTGGGGCTGAGGGGGAGGAGGGTGGAAGGGTGGGACTGGAGGGGGGAGTAGGGAGGGGATTGTGATTGAGATGTAACTTGAAGAAATAAAAAATAAATTATTAAAAAAAAAGAGTTCTCTGGTGGAATTTTTGGGGTCGCTAATGTATACTATCATATCATCTGCAAATAGAGATAATTTGACTTCTTCATTTCCAATTTGTATCCCCTTGATCTCCTTTAGTTGTCTTATTGCTCTAGCAAGAACTTCAAGTACTATGTTGAAGAGATATGGCAAACATGGGCATCCTTGCCTTGTCCCTGAGTTTAGAGGAAATGATTTAAGTTTCTCTCCATTTAATTTGATGCTAGTTACTGGCTTGCTGTATATTTCCTTTATTGTTTCTAGGTATGGTCCTTATATGCCCATTCTCTCCAGAAATTTTAGCATGAAGGGGTATTGGATTTTGTCAAATGCTTTTTCTACATCTAATGAGATAATCCTGTGATTTTTTTTGTCTTTCAGCTTGTTTATATAGTGAATTACGTTGATGTATTTTCGTATGTTGAACCATCCCTGCATTCCTAGGATGAAGCCTACTTTTTCATGGTGTATGATACTTTTGATGTATTTTATTAAGTATTTTTGCATTTATGTTCATGAGGGAGATTGATCTGAAGTTCTCTTTCTTTGTTGGGTCTTTGTGTGGTTTATGAATTATGGTGACTGTGGCCTCATAGAATGAGTTTGGCAGTGTTCCTTCTGATTCTATTTGTGGAAGACTACAAAGAGTATTGGTATTAGCTCTTCTTTGAAGGTCTGGTAGAATTCTGTACTGAAACCATCTGACACTGAGCTTTTTTTTGGTTGGGAGATTTTTAATGACTGTTTCTATTTCCCTAGGGGTTATAGGGCTTTTTAATCTGTTAACCTGGTCTTGATTTAACTTTGGTAGGTGGAATCTATCAAGAAAATTGTCCATTTCGCCTTGGTTTCCAAATTTGGTATAGTACAGGTTTTTAAAGTAGTACCTAAAGATTCTCTGGTATTCTTCAATGTCTGTTGTTATTTCTCCCTTTTCATTTCTGATTTTGATTTGGGTTTTTCCCTCTGCCTTTTAGTTAATTTGGCTAAGGGCTTGTCTATTTTGTTGATTTTCTCAAAGAACTAATCTTGCTTTCATTGATTCTTTGTATTGTTCTTTTTTTTTTCTAAGTTGTTAATTTAGCCCTAAGTTTGATGATTTCCTGCCTTCTGCTCCTCTTTGATTGTTTGCTTCTTTTTTTCCATTTCTTCCAGTTCTTCTGTTAATTCACTAATATGAGCTGCCATGATTTTCTTTTTGAAGGCACTTAGTGCTATGAACTTTCCTTGTAGCACTGCTTTCAGTGTGTCCCATAGGTTTGGGTTTGTTGTGCCTTCATTGTTGTTGGATTTTAAGAAGTCTTTGATGTCCTTCTTTATTTGTTCCCTGACCCAATGGTCATTCAGTAGAGAGATGTTCATTTTCAATGAATGAGTAGGCCTTCTATAATTTCTGTTTTTGTTGAAGACCAGGTTTATTCCATGGTGGTCTGATAAGATGCAAGGGGTTATTTCAATTTTCTTGTATCTGTTGAGACTTGCTTTGTGAGCAACTACATGTTTGATTATGGAGGAGGTTCCATGCGGTGCTGGAAAGAACGTGTATCCTTTTGTATTTGGGTGAAATGTTTTGTAGATGTTTTTTAGGTCCATTTGTTTCATGACTTCTGTTAGGCTCATTATTTCTCTGCTTGGTATCAATGACTTGTCCATTATTATGAGTGGGGTGTTGAAATCTCCCACTACTAATGTGCAGGGATCAATGTGAGTTTTAAGCTTTAGAAGGGTTTCTTTTACATATGTGGGTGCCCTTGTACTTGTGGTATAGATATTCAATACTGAGATGTTGTCTTGATGAATTTTTCCTTTAACAAGTACATAGTGTCCTTCCCTATCTTTTTTGATTAACTTTAGTTGAAAGTCTATTTTATTTGATATTAGGATGGCTACTCCAGCTTGCTTCCTGGGCCCATTTGCTTGGAAAACCTTTCCCAGCCCTTTACTCTGAGGTAGCCTCCATCTTTGTTTGTGAGATGTGTTTCTTGTATGCAGCAAAATGTTGGGTCTTGTTTATGGATCTATTCTGTAAGCCTTTGTCTTTTTACTGGGAAGTTGAGTCTATTGATGTTGATGGATATTAATGACCAAAGGTTGTTAATTCCTGTTATTTTGATGTAGGTGGTAGTTGTGGGTTTTTTGTTTGTTTGTTTGGTTGATTGGTTGGTTTTTTGTTTTTGTTGGTTTTTGTTTGTTTTTTTGGTTTAGCTGCAGTGGAGTTTTTTGCTTCCTTTGTTTTCTTGGGTGTAGTTATCTTCTCTGGGTTGGAATTTTCCTTCTAGGATATTCTGTAGGGCTGGATTTGTTGGTAGATACTGTTTAAATTTGATTTTGTCATGGAATATCTTATTTTCTCCATCTATATTGATAGAGTTTTGCTGGATATAGTAGTCTGGCTGGCACCTATGTTTTCTTATTGCTTGTAGGATGTCTTCCCAGGCCCTTCTGGCTTTTACCATTTCTGAAGAGAAGTCAGGTGTAATTCTGATGGGTCTGCCATTATACGTTACTTGACCTTTTTCTCTTATGGCTTTTAATATTCTTCCTTTTTCTGTACATTTGGAGTTTCAATTATTATATGGCAAGAGGAATTTATTTTCTGGTCTAATCTGTTTGGAGTTCTGTATGCCACTTGGAATTTTATCGGAATCTCTTTCTTTAAGCTTGGGAAGTTTTCTTCTATGATTTTGTTGAAGATGTTTCCTGGATCTTGGAGTCGGGCCTCTTCTCTTTCCTCTATGCCTATAATGCTTAGGTTTCATATTTTCATTGAGTCCTTGATTTCTTGGATGTTGTGGGTGAGAACTTTTTTAGATTTCTCATTTTCTTTGGTTGATGTACTGATTTCTTCAGTTGAATCTTCCACACCTGAGATTCTGTCTTCCATATCTTGTATCCTGTTTTTGATACTCATATCTGTAGTTCCTGTTCTCTTCCCTTGGTTTTCCTCCTCCAGGACTGTTTCTGCTTGTGATCCCTTTATTCCTTCCATTTCCAATTTCAAGTCTTGAAAACTTTTAGAAATTTTATACATTTCCTGCTCCAATTTAGATGACTTTGTCTGCCAATCATTCAATTTTTTCATAGCCTTGTCTCTTTCCCATTCATATTTGACTGAGTTGGCTTTGAGGTCTCTATTATATTCTCCATTGCTTTCATTTGTGAAATTGAAGATTCTTTGTATTCCTTCAGGGATTTCACTTCTTTTTGTAAGGACTCTATCATTTTCTTAAGTATAGATTTGTCATCATTTTCATGTGTTTCTGCTGTGGTGGGATGGTCTGGGTTTGCTATATTAATATTGCTGTATTTTGTTGGAGTCATATTTCCCTGATTTTTGTCAGATTTGTTTTTTCACTGACCTTTAGCCATCTGGTTGTCCTTAGCTATTATTCCTAGTGTCTTCTGGACCTGATGCCAAGGATGAGAATTTGGTGTAGAGGCTGTATAGCCTTGGTGGTCTGTAGCTCAACACAAGCTGGGTGGAATTTTATGTTGCAGGGTGTATTTCAGTGGGCCCCCTGAAGTTCTTCCCTTCCAGTTGTGTCCCAACTGGGAGCTCAGATTGGGGTTAAGGTTGGATGTGTTATTCCAGCCTGAAGAGTCCCCTGCTGCTAGTTTGTCTGGTCCGAGGATTGGTCAGTGGTTTGAAAACTGCAAATTATTAATTAATGTAGTTATTAGTAAGTATAAACTGTAAGATTAGGCCAGCAGAGTAGCCAATGGCTTGGCAGAGGAGCAGGCGGCCTGGCCCAAGTGCCTTAACCGCTTGCCTAACTTATCCTACAGAAAGAGCCCTGGGACCAAGGGTGGCCTACACCACCTGTAACCTAAACTCTGTTAATTAATATAAGTTGTTCTACTAGGCTGGTAGAATTGCCGGTGGCTTGGCAGGAGATTCGCCTGGGCTCAAGGGGAGTCTGGGAGTCCAACAGCCTGGGATTGCTTGGACTGAGGTCCCATAAGCCACCACAGTCTTTTCTCCAATAATTAAACACACCAAGATCTTTTAATGTTTTAAAACTTAGCCCTTAGCTGCACAGACTCTCAATTAGCTACACTAAGTTAACCTGGATCACCTAATCCAAAACCGCCATGTGCCTGAGATTACCTTCCAGCATTCTCCAGATGTCTGTCTCCTTCTGTGTCTCCCGGCAGAAAGATAGAGTCTCTGTGTGTGGTCAGAGTTCCTGTTCTAATCTCAAGAAGTCCCGCCTTCCTATACTCTTTCTGCTCAGCTAATTGGCCATAAGCGACTTTTATTAACCAATCAAGAGAATGCCTCAGAAGAGGCGGTAACCAGATCTCAGCATTGAGTTCAATGTATCAGAAACAATATTATACCTTCCTTCAACAGTGGTTGTGTTCGCCTCAGGCGGCTCCTCCTACATGGTCCCCAGGGCACCTCAGTACCTCTCAGCCCTAGGCACTAAGCCCTTGTAGTCTGAGTCACTCAGGCAGTATACACAGGCCAAGAACTCACTGCTCCTGGGGTGGAATTGTGGATTCTGAACATCTGGTTTCAAGCCATAGGAGCCAGCCCTGGCTTAGGGGTCTGATATTAACCCCACAACCCATCCAGGGCTTGAACTCAGTGGAGTTCCCAGCAACCTTCCAACCTGACAACCCACCTTTCAGCCCACTCTGATATCACTGTTCTGGTAGCTGTGCTGGTCTGGATTTGGGTGCTGGAGGTGTCCTGTGGGTATTGGTGATTGTGGCAACCCAACCATCAAGGCCCTGAACTCTGCAGTGGTGCAGGGAGATATAGTCTGCTACAGGAACTGTATCCCTCTGCTTTATCTAGCTGCAGTGCTCTTCCTGAGTGATTGTAAATCCAATAGAGGGGCCTGTATGTCCAACACCCCTCTGGCCAAGCTCAAATATGCTTGCATCTCCCAGATTGCCACCCAGCTAGAGATACACTGCTGTGGTCCTGCTTGCCCTGGCCCGGGACCCAGCACTGGTGCCAGAGGCATGGCCTTCTACAGGAAGTGTATCCAGCTGCTTTATCTAGCTATATTTTTAATCATTTACTCTCTGTTTATCCTAGGAAACATATGTTTGTGATAAATTAATACTAGTATTTGACATGACCATGAGATTGAGTGGCCAACCATCAACCTGCATTACCCAATCTGCTAAAATAGATTGCAATAGCAGTCCCTAAAATGATTGAAAGGAAGCCTTGTACTTTTAAATGAGTTGTATAGGCACAATACTTTATATAAAAGTTGAAATATAGATAAATGTGTTTCAAAATATAAAATTCTATACCAATGAATCAAAAGTTAACCTTATTTTTGTATCCATATAAAATTTCTATACCAATGTATCAAAAGATCACATTATTCTGAGAATAGCAATAGCTCTAAGTTGTAGAGAAGTTTCAATAATCTACCCTTACATCTTATCATTTCTATGTTATTTAGCCATATTCCCCTTTTTTTCTTTTCACGTCTTCTCCCCCTATATAAAAAAATAAAGAAGATAGAGAAAAGAAAAAGAAAGAGAAGTCCCTGAGTCTAACTTACTATACCTTGCTTAAGGAGACCATTTAACAACTTGTAACCAATCCACCTAAACGACATCTATAGCCTATCAAATGACCAAAGAATCACCCACTCCAATTTTTGATAATGGGGAATTGCTCTCTCAAAATTCTTTCCTGCTGATTTGGAAACCAAGAAGCCTGATTGGGGCACAAATAAACTAGAAAAATAGTTAAGCAAGTTACTACTAACATTTTATTTTTTTGTCCAGTCTCTGTGTATTCAGCAATTTGAATGTCCTGTATAGTTTGTAGTCCAAAGCTGAACTTTGGGTAGGAAAGTTCAGGGCTTTATTGAAGTCCTGCCTGGATGAAACATCTTAACAATCAGTTTTGAAGTTTTTCTGGGTACAGATTTCTAAGGAAAAGCTATTGAGGCAGTCTATGAGGCTAGATCCTCTAGGCTCTTTGTCTTTTCTTCTTTGGTGTCTGTCCCTTTGGTTCTGAAAATATATAATTTCTCACAAGTAACATATAGTTCTGTAATTCCAAAAATGCCTGAGCATGCAGGATGTACAGATTAATAAAAGAAAATGTTTTGCTCTTTGCGCAGAAGAAATACATTTATAAGTCTCCATTCATGCCATATGAAAGATGGCATGTAATAACTAATCATGTGGCTTTATGTAGCCAACAAGATTTTTATTGTATATGTGTGTGTGTGTGTGTGTGTGTGTGTGTGTCTGTGTGTGTTTATGTGTGTGTCTTAGCCAATCTGAGCTGTTCGCACATTGTGGACTCAGCAAATATAAGTTACCTGCTTAATCTTTTATTTGTAGATGAGATTTGTAGGAGGTCTTTCTAGTCAAATCTGATTTCTATCAGTTTGTATGGAAGACTTAGCTTTTCTTTTCTGTTGACATTAAAAACAAACAAACAAAACTGTTGGGGTAGTGTTAAGCATTCTAAATGTTAATTAATTGGTCCTGCTTGCTGTCTGTTACTTACATTGACACTGATTGGTTAAATAAAATGCCGAGACCTGAGATTGGGCAAAGACAGAGAAAGGTGGGACTTCCTGGAATTAGAACAGGAAGCCTACACTTTAGACAGAGGATTAACAGATTCCAGCCAGCAGCAGGAGTAAGAAGAAGACACACATCATAAGTTAGAAAAGGGAACCTCATTCCACATGGCCAGGAACATCGGCATGGCATGGAAAATGGCAGTCCAAGGGGATGTATGTATATATGGGGTTATATTTGGGCAATAGAATTATGAGCTCGCTTAGATGGGCCAAGTTTACTCAGTCCAGACCTAGGCTTGTGAAAATCCATGTGGTGTCTGTGTGTTCATTTATAATGTCTGGATAAGAATTAACAGCTGCCAAACCATTTACTGATAACAAATGCTGGTTAAATAGTTTAATTAGCCATATTTCTTTTTACAAATGGTGCCCAACATGGGGCAATTAGAATCCATACTTATAGTGTGAGCAGGCCCAGGTGAAAGCTGGTTTCCTAGCCAAAGAGCGGGGAACTGAACCCAAATCCATTTCAAAGGTGCAGCTACCTTAAAAAAAGTTGTTGCCTTGCAGCAAAGTCAGAGAGCTAAAGGTTAGCTCTCCTTATGTACTAAAAAACTGGAAGCCTTCTAAACAGAGCTTGAGAACAGAAATAATTGCCTAGATTAAAAATGGAAGAATTCATAGTGCCTCAATACTTTTGGATTACAATTGAGTTTGTTCCTCTTAGCATGCAAATGATTTTTACTCTGACAATTGTGGTTCTGTGTATCGTTTTTGAGAAAGTTCAGACTAGGATAGTCTTAAAGGAAAGAATTTGCAGATGGAATGCTAAATTGCCAACAATGATAATGGGGCAAGGAGGGAGGCCCTTCCCCATAGATAATACAAAATTGATGGCAGCTGGAGCTAAGAGCTCCCTGGCCATGAGGTGCTTATCAGGGTTTTCTGGGAAGAGTCCACCAGTGAAATACAGCCAAAACTAGACTCTAAGGAATAATGAACAAAGCTTTAAGTGCAACATGGTTAGACATGCGAAGGCTTTTTGAATGTTGTTTCTTTGCTTGATTTTTATTTAAATGTCTTTGATTTTCCTATATTGGGAGTTAGAAAGGATATTTTTCTAGTTTGCCATTGCTAAAACATAAGAGATTTTTGAAGATTTTGGGCAGACTACAAATTGTCACTACAGTTCAAAGTTGTTCTCAAGGTTACAGAGTTACTAAAATCTGGGATTTGAGTGAAAGATTTGAGCAGGGTGTAAATGACACACACCCTTAATCCCATCACACTAGAGGAAGAAACAGGCAGATCTCTGGATTCTAGACCAGCCTGGTTTAAACAATGAAGGCAGGGTGAGAACTCTGCTGAGAAGATAAGACTGCTTAATAAAGAGAGTCTAGAATTCAAAAATGACACATTTTTCCTTGATGTTAAGTTTAATAATGTCCTTACTGATTTAAGGGATAAATACACATAATCTTAAATATACGTAAAAACAAAATGGTCACAAGCCAGTCTCATTAGTTGTGGGGCTCCCACTAGAGAACTGGTTTCAAGAGACATTTTGCCCCTAAAAGAGATATGTTAATCACTGGGCGTGATGGCTCACACCTTTAACCCCAGCACTTGGGAAACAAAGGCAGGTGGATCCCTGACCTTCACCAAGGTCAGCCTGGCCTACAAAGTGAGTCCAGGACAAGGATACATAGAGAAATAAAAAGAGAGAGAGAAAAAAAAGCAAGGGATATATTCTGTTAACCAATATAAGGACCCAGAGTTAGGCTAGGGAAGAACATGCACACAGCATGGCTCTCAGAGCCAACAGCTAAAAAAAGCTAACATAAAATAACATACCATGCTATTTTACACCAATCTCCTTAATAATGGTATTTCCATGGGAGAATTGGAACTCAAACTAATGCAAATGGTTTAAGTAAAGTTATAGTTTAATAAGGGTAATTCAATTATTTAAATTCATAACTTGATCTCTAAACTTTGGAGACAAGGAAAAAAACAGGTTCTTTGTGTGTTTGAGGCCAATCTAATCTACAAAGCTCTACAGAGCAAGTCAAGACAGCCCAAGCTAGAAAGAGAAACCCTGTCTCAATAAGGATAGATATATGCACTTAGAAAGTTAATCTCCAAAGAAAGGAGAAAAGGAAAGAAAAAATATATAAATGTATTCCTTTGATCCCAAAACATGGGAAATAAAGACAGAGACAGATTGGTTCCTTTTGAGTTTGAGGCCAACGTAATCTACAGAAAGTCAGAACAACACAGAATAAACCTGTCTTAATCAATTAATAAATTTATGTCAACTGTTGAGGAGAATACTTAAACTCCATACAGTCTTATGCTGTATTTTCAATTTAAAATAGATTATATATAGCACATATATGTAATACTATTATATCTCATGTTTTTATATGGAATGAATGGAGACTTGAAAATGTCTTTCTGCTGTTCAAAGAACAGAAAATATTCCTTAATTGATTGTTTTTCCTGCACATCCAAGGCATTTTGGTAATTACAGAACTATATGTTACTTGTGAGAAATTATGTATTTTCAGAACTGGACCAGAGTCCAAAGAAGACAAGACAAGTAACCCAGATGATCCAGCCTCATAGAGTGACTCAATAGCTGTTTCCTCAAAAATCTTCATCCAGAAGAACTTCAAACAGCTTGCTGAGATGGCCTAGCCTCAAAGACTGTTGCAGACAAGACATCAATATAGCCCTGAACTTTCCTACCCAAAGTCCAGACTACAAACTGCTCAAGGACAGTCAAATTGCTGAGCACATAGAGACTGGACAACAAATGTTGCAATTAACTTTCTTAACTGTTCTTCCATTTTTGGGCCCGCAAACAGGTTTTCTGTGACCCAATTCAGCAGGAAGCAGTTTTAAGAGAGCGATGTCCAATTCCCAAAAAGCGGGGTGGATGATTCTTTGGTCATTTGATGTGTTATAAATGTTGTTTAGGAGTAATGGCTACAAATTGTTACATGGTCTTGTTCAGCAATGTATAGAAAATTAGACTTAGAGATCTCTTTTTCTTTTCTCTATCCTTCTTTCACTCTTACATAGGGGGAAAAGAATTGAAAAAAGTAAAAGAGGGGGAATATATGTAATATATAATATAGAAATGATAAGATATAAGGATAGATTATTTAATCTGCTCTGAAACTCAAAACTATTTTTATTCTTTAAATAAGGTTATCTTTTGATACTTTGGTATAGAATTTTGTATATTGATACAAAAATAAGGTTAAATTTTGATTCATTGGTATAGAATTTTATATTTAGACACTTACTATGAATATTTCAAATTATATAAGGTATTGTGCCTATACAAATCATTTAAAAGTACAGGTTTACTTCTGATCCTTTTATGGGTTGCTATTGCAATCTATTTAGGAGTCTGGATAATACAAATTGACTGGCTAGTTGAGCTTCTAGTCATGTCAAATATTAGTCTTAATTTATCACAAAATAGATTTAATAGGTTACGCAGATAGTAAATGGTTAAAATATACAGTTTATTTGTTCATAGATAGATAGAAGATAGATAATAAATAGATTTATAAATAAATCAAATCGGTAGATATCTTCAAAACCCTCAGAGGCATACAAAAAATGGCATTTAAATTTGTTTCTATTATTTTAAGAATTGTTTGACTTAAGACAGTCAACTCCTGATAGCTCCCATTTGACTTGGAAGAAGACAATGAGCATCAAAAAGAAATCTCCCATCAGGAGATAATTCCTCCAAAAGAAATCTCTCTTCAGGAGATGATTCCTCAAAAATAATTCTCCCATCAGGTGATAATTCCTACTGGGAAAAATGCCCCTGCTTTCTCAGCAGACTATATACAGTCCAAAGATGGACCAGAGCTTAAATGCAGGTAAGTCCATGTCCTAATTCTGCATAAACAGAATGGGAGAATCCTTATTTCCTGCTGCACAATTTAGTCAGTGAAAAATGCTTGGCCAGAAGGCTGAAGATGATGCTCCAACAATATCGAGAGATATTTGGGACTGTCTAGGCAACAAACTGTCATATTTCCCTTTGGAAGCTGCTCCCCTATGCTTCCTACTCACTCAAATAATAACTTTATCGCTTCTTATGTCTTTGATGGGGTTGAAGGCACATTAGTTAAAATATTTCAGTTCAACTTGAGTTGTTTAAGATTTAAAAGGCTATTTTCAAGTTTAAATAAAATCTTTAGGTTTATAAATATAGGATATGATAGAAATTATTTAGGTTCAGAACTTTAGACACACCAAGATGATTTTTTTACTTCTTCAAGGTTGCCTGATACAAATAGGCTAAACATTATTTGTGTAACTTTTATATATGCTTTTCTTGATTGTTTCATGTTTGTTCTTATTGTTTTTACCCCTGAGTTAAAAAAAATTAGCTTTTTTTTTTTTTTTTTAGACAAAAGGAAGGATTTGTTGGGGTAGTGTTAAGCATTCTAAATGTTAATTAATTGGTCCTGCTTGCTGTCTGTTACTTACATTGACTCTGATTGGTTAAATAAAATGCTGAGGCCTGAGACTGGGCAAAGACAGAGAAAGGTGGGACTTCCTGTGATTAGAACAGGAAGCCTGCACTTTAGACAGAGGATTAACAGATTCTAGTCAGCAGCAGGAAGAAGAAGACACACATCATGTGTTAGAAAAGGGAACCTCATTCCACATGGCCAGGAACATCGGCATGGCATGGAAAATGGCAGTCCAAGGGGACGTATGTATATATGGGGTTATATTTGGGCATAGAATTATGAGCTAAATCGATCCAGACCTAGGCTTGTGAAAATCCACGTGGTGTCTGTGTGTTCATTTATAGTGTCTGGATAAGAATTAACAGCTTCCAAACCAATTACTTATAATAAATGCTGGTTAAATAGTTTAATTAGCCTTATTTCTTTTTACACAAAACTCTCTCTCCCAAAATGACATGGCCTTTGTTTTCCTTTGAAGTCATTATAGCTATGAGTTTATTGAAATTAGCAGTCCATATATCTGTTTTATTTTGATTTCCCATAAAGGGGATAAATAAAACTATCATTATTATTATCATCTTAATTCTTGCATATGTACAGGTATATATAAAATTAATTTTAAGTTGAAAATTCCCCATAAGACTATATGGAGCATAAGTATTCTCCTCTATTGAGGACATAAATTTGGTAACTCGTTTGGACAGGTTTATTCTGTGTAGTTCTGGCTGTTTGTAAATTATATGGGCCTCAAAATCACAAGGAACCTATCTATCTCTGCCTTTGTCTCCCATGTTTTGGTATCAAAAGCATGCATATTTTTTTTCTTTACTCCTTTCTTTTGATATTTAATTTCTATGTGGATATGTGTATCCTTATTAAGACAGGGTTTCTTTGTGTAGTCTGCGCTCTCTTGATTTTCTCTGTAGAGCTCTGTAGAATAGATTGGCCTCAAACTCACAAAGATTCTGCTTTTTTCCCTGTCTCCCAAGTTTTGGGATCAAGGTATGAATTTAATTCATTGAATTACCTGTATTAAACAATAATATTTATTGAACCATTTTGTATTAATCCGAGTTCCAGTTCTCCCATGGGGGTTTCATTCTTGAGGAGTCTGGTTTATAGTAGCATGATATGATATTTTAACTTTTTTAACTGTTTTCTATGGAAGGTATCCACCTTGTTATTTTCTTCCCTCCAGCTAAATTTTAGGTCTTTACAGTAATTAATAGATTATAATTTTTTTAGGGCAAAATGTCTCTTGAAATCAGTTACTGCATGGGAGCCACATACATAAGGAGATAGGCTTGTCACCCTTTCTCTTCATATGAACTTAAGATTAATATGTATCTATTAGATCAATAAGGACATTATTTATTATTAGGCAAAGACTTACATAATATTATCAAGGGGAAATATGTCATTTTGTATCCTACACTGTCCTTAGCAAGTAGCCTTATGTTATCATCAGGGGTTACACCCTGATTTCATTTTTGGAACAGGCTGTTCCCAAATTCAGGGATCTGCCTGTTTCTGCCTCGATTGTGCTAGGATTGAGGGCATGTGCCATCACTGTCCTGCTCAAATATTTCATTTGAATCCTAAATATGTCCAAAATTCTTAAAAATCTGCCATGTTTTAGCCATTGCCAAACCACAAATATATCATTTCTACCTCCTGATATAGGGTAAATCAGAGATCTCTAAACAAAAATGAAGGAAAGAAACAAGAACATCCCAAAAGCCTTTGTCTAGCTGTGCCATCATATGCTGCAATTTTTCTCACCATTCTTTGGAATCTAGTTTCAGCTACATTTCATTAGTGGCCCTATATCACCTAGCCCTGACAAGCATCTAGTAGCCAGTGAGCTCAGAGCTCCAGTTGCCATCAGTTTTGTCTTATCTATTAAGAAGGACTTCCCTCTTTCCCTCATTGTCATTGCCAGTAACTTAGCATTCCATCTGTAAGTTTTCTCCTTCTCTAAGCCTATCCTAGTCTTTTAAAAATGTTTATTTATTGCTTCAAATTACATCTCCATCACAGTCCCCTCCCTCCACCCCTCCCGACCCACTCTCCCACACTCTAACCCTTCTCCCAGAACTCATAACTCTTTTTTTGAATAGTTAGGCACAATTATGAAAATTATAAGGAATAGCATACATTCCCAATGTCCTGTTCAAGATTTTAATAAGCCTTAGTGTGGATTATGCAATCTTGGCCCAACTAAGCTAGTTTATAATTCTGTTCCCCAAATAAAACTCCATGACATATACATATATCCTCTGGGCATTATTTTCCATGCTATGCTAATGTTCCAGGCCACATGGCCTGATGTTCTTCCATCTCTAACCCATGGTGTCTTCTTCTTTCTCCTTGGGTTCTTCTTCCCATGATTCTCTCTGTTCCTCCAGAGCCTGCCAATCATTTCCTCCCATACCTCTCTCTCTGCCCCATCACAGGCCTCAGCATTTTATTAAATTCAATCAAAGACAATGATTAGCAAGCAAAGTAAGTGACAGCAAACAGGCCTATTGGAGCAATTAACTAACATTTAGAATACATAACAGATCACTGCATCAGAGTTGTTTTACATATTGAAATGCTGACCTTTTTCCAGATGATTCAGAATTACCTTTGTTATTTATTAACCTAAAACAAGTAATTAGAAATAGAAATCATCCATTGTATGTAACACATATCAGATTCCATATGGATCTATCAGGCCATCTAACAGACGTAGTGATGAAATTGATCAGATATAAATAGGAAATGTGCTAGAAGGTTCAAAATTCATAAGAAACACAATGTTAACAGCAAAGGTTTAAAAGGTATTTTTTTCTATGACTTGGCAACAAGCCAAGGAAATTATAAGGAAATGTCCTTCTATTCCATTTTATAACCAAACTTCATTATTTGCAAGAAGTAACCCAAAAGGTACCCAGGTAGGGGAATGTATACAATTTATATTTGGCAAATGGATGTGTCATTTCATTTTGTAGACTTTGGAAAATTAAAGTATGTACATCATACCATAAATACATATTCAGAATTTCAATGGGCAAATGGTTTGAGCTGTGAAAAGGTGGATTTTGTAATTATACATTTATTAGAAGTTATATATATTAAGGGGATACTTGTACAAATTAAGACTGAAAATGCCCCAGAATATGTCTGTCGTAAAATGAAAGAATTTTTTGCATAGTACAATATTAAGCATATTACAGGTTTATGACACAATCCTACAGCACAAACAGTTATACAAAGATCTAATTTTACTTTAAAAGATATGCTTAATATAAAAATCCCTGAGATAGATTACACAGAACTTTATTAACTTTAATTTTTTTAAATACTAATAGAAAGAAACAACAGTTGTGGAGAGACATTGGGTAACAGAAAAAAACTACTGAATTAAATCAGTCTGTACATTTTAAAGATATGTTGACCTCAGAATGGAGACCAGAATATTTGTTAAGATGGGGAAGATGTTTTATCTTTGTTTTCACAGAAGAAGAAGGGTTGTGGATACCATCAAAATTAGTAAAGATTATATTTGAAAAGAAAGATCTTCTGAATAAGGTGTAGAGATATTTCATTACTCAGTTGAAACTAATTTATAAAGACTAACAAATGCCTTTCATTTAATTGAGCATGAAGAAAAAATTATCAGATGATAATTTACCAAATGTGTGCTTTCTTTACTGGTATGAAATTATAAATGGGTTTTCTTAAATCACATGTCCTAATTCATGATAGAATGTTAGACTGTAGGTTGCCATATGTCCCATACCATCTTGGACACTGTTTTTGAGCTTTCTTCTCAAAAAAAATTATATTTTGGGTGTTTGATATTAAAAACACATTTAAGAGACTTAAAAATGTTCTAAGTAGATTCAAAGGGTTACTACAGTTCAAATATATTTTCTAAATCTCTAAGAGTTGGAATAATTTGTAGCTAAGATAAAATATTTGAGCATGGCAGTGGAAGCCCATGTAGGTATCTCCACAGAGACAGGCAGTTCTCTAAAAGTTAGTTGTTTTCTAAATTCTAGATTACAATGAAGAAGGTGGTGGTGGTTCAAATCTTTAATCCCCCCAGTTGGGTGGTATATGCTTTTGATTCTAACACTTGGGAGGCAGAAGCAGGCACATTAGAATTGAAGTGATTTAATTTAAATCTTGCTTGCAGAAGGTAGGCTGAAATTCAAAGTGAACGTACTTTGTGATTTAATTAAATATTAAAGATGGCTTTGGGGTTAGATCATGGCTCTATCCTTCTGTAAACCTATACATGCTTGTTAAGGAAAATCCAAAATCTCTGTCTCATAGCAGAAGAGCCACTTGAGGATGGAGGAAAACAAAACAAAACAAAACAAAAAATAAGAAACTATTCCATTGCTCCTAATCTCATAATCTTTTGGTTTTCATTTAACTCTCTAAAATTTTCCTTAAGGTATAAATATTATCTCAAAATCTATAAGATTATTATGTATACATGAACTGTATATCATGATACTAGTAGTCATACAGTATATTAAAAAATTCTAGAAATAAGCTTCATTTAGCTTCCTGTATGTATTTTCAGGTTTGAGTCAGAAGCAAGTATCTAGGAACAACATTTGTATATCTCAGATATCCTTTACACATTATGATCCTAATTCTTTCCTGAGATCTGCTAAACATTTAAAATGTTTAGGTTTTCTGCCATTCCTAACAGTAACCATTAATGTTTCCAAGAAGGTGACAGGGACCCACAATATCAAATCCACATGGATTCTGTAATGCTAACCCCAAGAAAAAACTGTCCCATGCCTCTTCTGCTATCACGTTCTGCACAGTGGACACTTTTGGTTGACTTCTATTTTCTACATAGCCAGAATTACCACTAAACTGACAAACACCCCCCCAAAGATCAGCTTTGAACTACAAACTGCTCAGGATATTCAAATTGCTGAGTTCATATGTGACTGACAAGAACATTTTACAGAACTTTTAACTAAAACATATGTAATTCTAACAATGCCAAATATAAAAAAGCTGGACATTGTAAAACACTTGGTAGAAATAGCTTCATTTTTGTAAATAGTTTTACTGTGTTAGAGTTGCAATATTTCCTTTTCATTTAGACAAAAGGTGGGGGGGGGGGGTTTGAAGCCTTTCAACTTCCCAAAGGACAAAGAATCATCTTTATCAGATCTTTGCACAGTATACATTCCTCACATGTGTCTTTCCAGTTAGGTATATTACTCATGAGAATTTATATGTTTACAAAACAAAAGGATCAGACACCAATGGAATGGAGGTGGCCTTGACAAGATTCACCCTCCTGAATGCTGAGTCACTGAGAGATATTTATTCCGCATGCATCCTGCTTGATCTACCCTCAGACTGCCTCAGTTGCTGTTTCATCAAAACTTGGTTCCAGGACAACTTCAAAGCAGTTAGCTTAATTGGTCCAGCCTTTCACAGTATTACAGTCAAGACTTCATTTAAGGAAGGACTGCATTTTCATAGCACATCGAGCCTGGACAGAAAATGCTATAGCTAGTTTTATTAAGACTTGATCATTTTCTCAAAATCTTGGCCAGCCAAAAGGATACTACATTCCAAATCAGCAGGAAGCAATTTTAAGAGATCTATGCCCCATTCCCATAAGGTCAGGTGCATGGTTTTTTTGGTCATTCGGTGAGTTGCAAATGTTTGTTGTCATTTTGGAAGATTGTTTGCAAGGTTTTTGTTTGTTTAGTTGGTTGGTTGATTGGTTTTTCGAGACAGGGTTTCTCTGTGTAACAGCTCTGGCTGTCCTGGACTCGCTTTGTAGACCAGGCTGGCATCAAACTCACAGAGATCCGCCTGCCTCTGCCTCCTGAAGGAAACAATGTATAGGAAGTTAGACTCAGAGATTTCTCTCTTTCATTTTCTTTTCTCTATCCTTCTTCCTTTCTTATGTAGGGGGAAAAGTGTTTAAAAGAAAAAGGGGGGTATAGAAAAATATAGGAATAATAGGAAAGAGGGGTGGATTATTGAATCCTACTCTTTAGATCTTTGTACATTAATGTAAAATTAAGGTTATATTTTGCTATATTGGTATAGATATTTGTATATTGATACAACACTAAGATTATATTTTGGTTACAATGTACTATGACTCAAGTCTTTTTAAGGTATTATAATTGTAATTTCAAACATTCAATGTGACCTTCTAGTCCCTTTGAAAGCTACTGTCACAAACTGTTCAGGATAGTTAGGAGTGTCAAGCTAAAAATCAATCAGACTTGTGGTTTTGTTAGGTACTAGTTTAGTTTAGTTTAACTAGTTTAGTTAATCACCTATCTATTTACTATATGATTAAATGAGAAAATACGGGTGATTAAACTAGTATCTAACAAATCCACAAGTTTGATTGATTGTTAGATTGACTCACAGCTGTTTTCTAAGTTAATTAGATAGTAAATGGCTAGAGACCAGCAACGTTTGCCTATTCAAACATACTAAGATAGATAGAATGTCTTCAAAAACCTCAGAGATATATAGACTATGGAATTTATAGATGTTTTATAATTTTAAGATTTTTTTTTTGAAAATGTGACATGTCAGCTCCTGGCATACTATTTCAAAGAAAATGATGAGAATCAAGGAACCTCCTTATGGGGTTTGGTTCAAATGTGGCAAGCAGCCACTGGGCAAGAAACTGCCTTTGCCTCAACTGCTGACAGTAAGCTATCCAAGAAGGACACAAAGAAATTTGACTATTGAAATCTTCCAGGAAAAGGTAGATAAGTCCTTCATGATTCCTGCTTCACAGAAAAATCTGTCAAATAGTCTGGGCCAGTAGGCCAAAGAGATGGATGCTCTAAAGTTGCAGAGGAATCTTGGGTGACTATCCAGGTGACCATCAGTCTGTTATTTCTATAGTTTTAGAAGTTGCTTGCTCTACATTTCCTGGTTATTCAGATAATACTTATTTTTCTCAGATCACTGATGGGATTGAATACTAGATAGTTATAGTCTCACACTTAAATTCAACTTGTTTATGATTTAGGAATTTTTTGTTTGTTTGTTTTTTCAAGACAGGGTTTCTCTGTGTAATAGTTCTGGCTGTCCTGGACTCGCTTTTGTAGACCAGACTGGCCTCGAACTCACAGGGATCGGCCTGCCTCTGCCTCCCAAGTGCTGGGATTAAACCGCACGGCCTGATTTAGGAAAAATTTTTAAGGTTTAAAAAGATGTTTTTAGGTTGATAAATACAAGGTATGATAGAAAGTGATTTAGGTACAGGTACAGAACTTTGGACTCAGCAAGATAGGATAGATAGTTGGCTATTTTCTTCGAGGTGGATAAATGCAAACGGACTGGAAATTAGAATGTTATTCTTACCAGATAGTATGTAGTTTATCAATGTTAGAGAAACAGTCTTTATTTAGACAAAAAAGTGAAAATGTTGCCAAATATTTGGTCACATTTTGAACCCCTAGGTTGTGAATCAAAAAAACCTGTTTCTAATTGTGGTATGGCTCAGCCTTTGATTCGAAAGTTTTCTATTTATTGTAAACAACTATTGGTGGTGTGGTTCAGCCCTAGCACACACCTCTAATCCAAGAGCAAAATAAAGTCAACCATAAGACAAGAGGCAGAGCAAGAAATCAGATGACAGGTAGTGAACATAAGTAAACAGAAAGGAGGAACATTGAGGAGGAAGGTATTTAAGACAGTGTGGAGAAGGAGAAAGGGCTTTTTTCTTCTTGGACTTCAGTGGAATAGGAAGGTCAGCTGCTTAAATTCTCTGCCTCTCTGAGATAGCAGGTTTTCATCCCAGCTTTGGGCTCTTCAATGTTCATTGATGAAATCAAATGACTTTAATTTTGTTGTTGTTTTTGTTTTATTTTTGTTTCATTAAATTGTTTTTAGCTGTTTATTTATTACTTGAATTTATATCTCCGCTCCAGTCTCCTCAATCCCCCTTTCCTCCTGGGCCCACCTCCTCTCCCTTTTCCCCCACCTATCCTACTCCTCCTGTGTGAGGTGCCCTACATATCAGCCCCCCTTAGTCCAGCAGCCATATGAGGGCTAAGAGCTTCCTCTTGCACTGGGGGCCTACATGAAAGCTGAACTAGGGAAAAGTGTCTCACTAACAAGTAACAAAGTCTATGTTCCTGTTCCTTTCAGTCTGTTGGTTGTAGGATGGTTATCCTATACTATGTGACTACAATCTAGTTATAAGTGAATAGATGCCATGTGCATCTTTCTGGGTTTTAGTTAGCTCACTCAGGATGAGCTTTTTTAGTTCCATCCATTTGGCAGCAATTGCACTATTTCCTTGTTTCTGATGACTGAGTAGTATTCCATTGTTTAAATGTACCATAGCAGTTTTACCCATTCGTTGATTGAGGGACATCTGGGTTATTTCCAGTTTCCAGCTATTACAAATAAAGCTGCTATGAACATAGTTGAGGAGATGTCCTTGTGATTTGGTGAGGAATCATTTGGATGTATACCAAGAAGCGGTATGGCTGGATCTTGAGGTAGAGCTATTCCAAGTTTTCTAACATATTGCCAGATTGATTTCCATAGTGGTTGTACAAACTTGCACTCCCACCAGCAATGGGAGAGGGTTCCCCTTTCTCCACAACCTCACCAGCATGTGCTGTCATTTGAGCTTTTGATCTTAGCCATTCTGACAGGAGTGAGATATAATCTCAGAGTCATCTTGAGTTGCATTTCTCTAATGATTAGGGATTTTGAGCATTTCTTCAAGTATCTCTTGGCTATTAGAGATTCCTCTTTTGTAAATTCTTGGTTTAGCTCTGAACCCCAGTGTTTGATTGGATTATTTCATTTGTTGGTGCTTAATTTCTTGACATCTTTATATATTTGGGATATTAGCTCTCTGTCATATGTGGGGTTGGTGAAGATTCCTTTTCTCAATCTGTAGGCTGTAGTTTTGTTCTAATGACAGTGTCCTTTGCCTTACAGAAGCTTTTCAGTTACATGAGGTCCCATTTATTGATTATTGGTCTTAGAGCCTGTACTATTGGTACTCTCTTCAGGAAGTTATCGCCTGTGCCAATGAGTTCGAGACTTTTACCTACTTTCTCTTCTATTAGATTTAGTGTGTCAGGTTTTGTTAAGGTCTTTGATCCACTTAGACTTACATTTTGTGCAAGGTGATAAATATGGGTCTATTTGCATTCTTTTACATGTTGACATCCAGTTATACCAGAAGCATTTGTTGATGATACTGTCCTTTTTCCAATGTACGGTTTTGGTGTCTTGGTCAAAAATTAGGTGACCATAGGTGTGTGAGGTAATTTCTGGGTCCTAAATTAGATTCCATTGATCAGCTGGTCTGTTTCTTTCCAGTACCATGCTATTTTTATTACTATGTAGTATGGCTTGAAATCTGGGATGGTGTTACCTCCAGATGATTTTTTTTATTTTACAGGATTGATTTAGCTATTCTGGGTTTTTTTTTTTGTTATTCCATATGTAGTTGAGAATTCTTCTTTCAAGATTGGTAAAAAAAAAAAATTGTGTTGGTATTTTTATAGGAATTACATTGAATCTGTATATTGCTTTTGGTAGGATGGCCATTTTTATTATGTTAACAAATTAAACAGTCCTATAAGCTGTAAGGAAATAGAAGCAGTAATTAAAAGTCCCCCAACCAACAAAAGCCCAGGGCCAGATGATTTCAGCACAGAATTCTACCAGACATTCAAAGAAGAGCTAACACCAATACTTTACAAACTCTTCCATAAAATAAAATCAGAAGGAACACTGCCAAACTCTTTCTATGAAGCCACAGTCACCCTGATTCCTAAACCACACAAAGACCCAACAAAGAAAGAGAACATCAGACCAATTTCCCTCAAGAATATAGACACAAAAATACTCAGTAAAATACCTGCAAACCGAATCAAAGAACACATCAAAAATATTACACACCATGATCAAGTAGGCTTCATCCCAAGAATGCAGGGGTGGTTCAGCATATCAAAATCTATCAACATAATCCATTACATAAACAAGCTGAAAGAAAAAGAAACAAATGATCCTCTCACTAGGTGCTAAAAAAAACATTTGAGGAAATCCAGTACCACTTCATGCTAAAAGTCCTGGAGAAGGCAGGCATACAAAGACCACACCTAAAAATACTAAAAGCAATATACAGCAAGCCAGTAACTGACATCAAATTAAATGGAGAGACACTTAAAACATTTTCCCTAAAATCAGGTACAAGACAAGAATGTCCACTCTTACTATATCTCTTCAACATAGTACTTGAAGTTCTTGCTAGAGCAATAAGGCAAATAAAAAATATCAACAGGATACAAATTGGAAAGGAAGAAGTAAAAGGATTCCTATTCACAGAGGATATGATAGTATACATAAAGAACCCCAAAAATTCCGCCAGAGAACTCCTATTACTGAAAAACACCTTCAGCAAGGTGGCTGGATCCAAAATTAATTTTAAAAAGTGGTAGCCCTTCTTTATACAAAAGATAAATGGGCAAAAAAGTAATCAGGGAAACAATACACTTCATAATAGTCACAAAGAATATAAAATACCTGGTGGTAATTCTAACCAAGCAAGTGAAAGACCTGTATGACAAGAACTTCAAGTCCTTGAAGAAAGAAATTAAAGAAGACATCAGAAGATGGAAGGATCTCTCATACTCATGGATAGTTAGGATCAACATAATAAATATGGAATTTTGTTTTTTAATAATAACATAATACTTAAAAAACAGAAGACAAATAATACCAAATAATAACCAAAAAAAAAAAACAAATAAAAAAAGAAAAAGTTTAAAAAGAAAGAAAGAAATTAAATGAAAATAGACACAGAGAAAAAGAGAGAGAGAGCAATATTTTTTATTCTGTTTGTCAACTAGAGCTGACATGGTATCCCCCATATTCAGTGTTATTCCACTGGAGAAATTGATTGCCTTTTCCCAACAAATATCAATTTCAAATAACTCCTTAATTAGGAATTAGATGTGAATCCACTACCTATTATCCATGATGAGATTTGTCTGGCTTGAATTTGTATAGGACTTCTGTTTTTTACTACAGTCTCTATGAGTCCATATGAACATAAGCTCTGTTGTTTTCTTCATGCCTACGCCTCATAGATCACAGAGCCCTGAGGAGGGTTTTAATGCAGACATCTCTTTTAAGGATGAGGGCTTAAAGTTCTCTAATTATGTGTACCTTGTCTACTTTCCTGTCTCAGTGCTGGACTGAGTCTGGTTTGAACCTGTACATGTCTTTTGAGTAATGCCACAGTTTCTCTAAAATCGTGTGTTGTTTGTCTCTTGTTCCTGGAAGACATAATTTCCTCCGATTTATCAATCACATCTAGCTATTACAATGTTTCTCTCTCCTGTGTTGCATTTGAGAGCTTTGAGGAAAGGGGACCATGACAGAATGCAAAGTGCTAAAGAAGTGATTGAAAACTGCACCCCAATCTCTAGGCTGAGAGAAAGAAACTTGGTCTGGCATAAAATTATGTAACCTCAAAGCCCACCCTTATTATCATACTTCCTCCAACATGGCCACATCTCCTAATCCTTATAACCCTTTCAAACAGTTCCATTACCTGGTGACTAAGCATCCAAACATATGAGCCTATTGGGACTACTCTTATTCAAACTACCACAATGGCCAAGGATAATATATGTGGATCTTGTGTTAGATCAATTCTTCGCCATTTTAGGAACTTCCATATTGATTTCTATAGTGATTGTACCATCTGCATGCCACAAGCAATGAATATGCATCCCCTTTCCCCATATTCTTGCCAGCATGTACTTTCATTTCTTTTAGTGGTCTTGGCCATTTACCTAGGGTAAATGTAATCTCAAAGTAATTTTAATTTGCATTTTCCTGATTGCTAAGAATATTGAACATTTTAAAGTATTTCTTGGCCAGTTTTCCATCTTTTAAGAACTCTCAGTTTATTTTACTTCTAAAATATACTTTTAACTTGGTTTATTTCGTTTGTTGTTCAGTTTTTGTTGCTTTTCTCTCTCTCTTTTTTAGTACTTTGCATATTCTGGATAATAATAAGCAATGAAATGTATAATTTTGAAAGGATTTTCCCCAACTCTGGAGTCTGACACTTTTCAAATGATGCTGCCTTTGCTGTTCAGAGCCTTTTAAGATTCATGGTATTTCATTTATTAGTGATTGATCTTTAAGCCTTCACCTTAGTGGTGCTGTTCAGACTGTCCTTTCTTGTGCCAATGAGTTCAAGGCTATTCTTTACTTTCTCTTCTATCAGATTCAGGGTATCTGATCTTTTGTTTACTGTGTTTGATCAATCTATAGTTTTTCCGAGGGAACACATATGGGTCTATTTTTATTCTTCTACGTGCAGCTACACAATTTGACCAGTATCATTCTTTCCTTACTTCAGAACAGTTATTTGTATTCAATAATATTGGAAAATATCACATACATACAAGAATCTTGAAAATCCTATTGAATATCATCAGGAACTAAGAGTAAAATATCTTTTAAAAACATCAAGTAAGTAAAAAATTGAATATTGACAACACCCTGGAAGTTTTCCTTGTGCCTTCTCAGCCAGAACATTCCATTTCGCTAAGGCAAATAGTCATTGTAATAGCAACTTTGACTGTAACTTTTGTATTTCATTCATAGGTCTGGCAGGTATGACTGTATCATAGGCAGCAGAGTGATGAAGTAATTCCTGATACAGTATTTTTGTTTCTGAGACTGGAAGCAGGCATTTTAGGTCCTCTTCATTTATCTTTTAAGATCATTTCCATCTTATTCATCTTTAGGATGTCCACCTCTCCCCCTGAGGATAGCCAGGCCTAATGCACACTGAGCTAGACTGAAGTCATGTAAGATTAGCTGGGGCTGGTGTGTTCATTCAGGATCTGGTTCAGCTTGGAGAATGTGTGGTCAAAGAACACAGCTTTTGTAAACTCGTTCAGTTCATTGAGGTGGAAAGGGAGTATTTCTGACCCTGGTTAAATGGTCAGGGTCCTGCAGACAAGATTTGTGTGGCCATGTATAATTGATCAAAGGATGTTGGAAGATATTATTTCACTTGCATTCTCAGGGTTTGGGGGTTTCGTGGGGGAAACTTATAAAGTCAAACAAGGAATGAAGTCTGATAATTGTCAGGGTAATAAATTCTTACTAGGGCTGATGGTGGTGCAGCTAACTTCATGGTACCAGGTTGGGAGGGCAAGAGAGATAAGTCGTGCTATCCACACCTGAGGAATCCAGGGTTGAAGCTCTTCTCAAACTTTTCTCACTAA